>CM075770.1:72889849-73392349 GCA_037974665.1 Ehretia macrophylla
GCATTGTACCCCGGAATAATCACCTTGGTCAGACTTAGCCAGCTTGTAGGAACGAATTCCAAGATAGGCTAGGGCCTCCAGTAGCATCACGTTGATGGAGTCCCCAAGGTCAATCCCTACCCGTGGTAGCCTTATTTCTTTTGCCGATGTCACTAGTGGGATAAAGAGGCCGCTTACGTATGCTTCTTCTTGTCTAGCAAGATGTCTTCTGTCGAGAAGGTTATATCTGCACTCTGGACTTTCTTCATTGGTGCTTCCATGTACTAATCTTCTATGGTTTGAACTTCCACCTTGTTGACATAGATGTAGGGCATACTTTTATTTGCTTCCTTTCGACTACTAAGCTACTTTATAGGCTAAAGCCTACTATCTATGGTAGTTGACACAGCAAGACCTGAGCTTTGAAGATGCTCGAATGATAGGGAGAGGTAGAAAAGTACCCCTTGAGCCATATCTAAGTGAAGAAGAAAGGGAAGCTTGGCTAGCTGGCCAGTATGTCGATCTCAGAAAACATAGGCTTGGGCTACTTGCCAACTCCGTTCCCTGTGCTGAAAACTTTGTCTGAGGCCTCTCGTTCTGGAGATCTTTCTTTCAGATCTCTAAACATTGTCTATAAACTCCATCTCCGTCAAAGAGCAAATAGATGAAAGTCAGTTCAAGAATAGGATGTAGACCTTGTGCCCCCTACAGATGACGAGGTCAAGTAAATGGATCTCGGGACTATTGACAATCCTCGCCCTGTATTCCTAAGTGCAAGCTTCTCAAATGAAAGTGTTTTGATAGTACATGGATCTACAAAAATAATTCTTTGATGTTTTCGCTTGGAGTTACACTGAATTGGACTAGACCGAAAGATAGCCAAGCATCAGCTAAACATCCAAGAAGGTGCTAAGCCCGTGTTTCTTAGTTTAGTCAAAAATGAGACTTTTACAGGTACGATAGGTCTTTCTACTATACTAGTAAGGTGGTTACCTTCAAATGCATTAATTTGCCTTTTTAGACCTTCTTTGTCAACAAGAGCCCTGCGTCTTCAATCCCTTTGAGCTGCTAGCGAGCATCCCTCTTTGCTTTCTTTGAAGCGTGCATTGGTCACATTGATGACTTCGTTAAGGAAAGCTGCTTGAAAAGTGCTCATCTTTTCGCTCTCCTCCTTCTGCTAATGCGAATATCCCGTTCTTGGTTCTTAAAGATATGTCTCATGCCCCTATTATGTTAGCGTCTCTAATCTCATCTATTGGTTGGAGCTTTCTTCGGGAAAGAGTCTAAGCTACCCGCCTATTTCTTCTTCAATTTCACAAAGAAAATTTAATCTCTTTCGGACCCTTCTCCTATAATGTTCAACGAGGTACCTTCTGTTCTCTTCAATTTAGCAAGCAACTGAGTGCCTTCTACTCCTTGGTCTATTGTCTATCGATGTCCTACCTCGCTTCTCTTTAGTGTTTGAGTTAGTTGATAGAGACATGTACTGTAGGAATAGGCCACTTCTTGGCAAGTTCGAAAGCTTTGGTGAGAGAGGAACTAATGCTAATGGTCTCGAATATGGCTTAGAGTACTGCCTCGCTTAGTCCAACTAAGCTATACTATTAACTAATGAGACTTACATAGAGTACTTGTACCAAATACATATAAAAAGACTGTATGCCAGTAAGTGCGAAAGCTTTTGCATCTTCTTTTTCGTCTACTAATTTGAGCTCTTCCTGTTGATCATTGCGACTCCAAAATCCACATACAGAGAAAGCTGATGTGCCCTTATTAGTGCAGTTGCAATATCAATATATAGCGTAGTTGCAAGGCTTTCTTTCGTGAGCTAGCCTTGTTTGTTTCCTTTTTTCCTCTCTGTTCCAAATGTCCATCCAATCTCTGATTCTAGTCCATAACTTCCTTGAACATAGCTCCTATTGCTCTTCTCTGGCTAGGATGACACAACTATGGCCATCTTTTCTTAAGCCTCACGGTGTGTTAAAGTAATCTCATTTGGGACTAAGGCTTATAAAAGAAGTCTCTATTATAAGACTTAATCGGGCTTTCCGTGCGATATCTCCTAGCTAAAGGCCTATCTCTCATCTTGAAGGCTGGTTGAATGGATCACAGAAGGTACAAGATGTGCTTCCATTCCTTTACCTATTTCTGTGCATTTAGCAGCTTCTGCGCTTATTTACCAATATATGCTTGTTTAGCGGGCTTTTGTCTTTCTCATTGGTTTATTAAGTGTTGTAAGATCCTCATTCTCCTCCTTTCGCTTGGGAATCAGTGTCAGGTACATGGAAGGGTCAAATTGAGAAAGATTGGGTACGTAGAGGGGTCAGAAGTAGTGACGAGTTAATCAAAAGTGGCAAGTTTGTTCCATAGGCTTTCGTGAATGGGGCTCATGGCTTTCAAAGTTAAAATCACCCGATGATAGTGGAATTTTTTGTTCTTTCTCAAAGGGATCGTATTGACCGTCTTCTGAGCCTATGGGAGAAGAAGCTTTTAGCTTCTACTTGTTCAGTGCTATTTCCCGATTGTCCAACGGTCTTTAGTCATTATTAAGCCGGGTATGCCTCTGCCTTGTGTCTACAATTCCAGACCTTCAATCTAGGATCATGCCTTCGGCTTTCAATCAGAGATCATCCCCTCACATGTTCCTGCTTAGTTCACATTTCGGGTATGTTGCAAGCAATAAAAATGTATTCAAATAGTTACGATATCCTTTGTGTAACGTACTAAAAGCTTTTGACTTAAGGGGAAAAGCGCATCTCCAGATGCCTTCGGCTTAAAGAAAGATGGACTTTTAGAGCCTTTAGGTCCCAGTCCTAAGATCCACGAAGAATCAATGCTAGAATTACCAAAGGCCTTAGCACTTATTCTCCTTTTGTCTCATATTTTGGAATGGAACAAGAAAAAGAGCTAAAAGGAAAAGCCTTCGGTCTTTTCCATTCTCTTTTGTCCCATCCTTAACTTAAGAGTGAAACTCGAACTCGCATTCGCAAGAAAGAGAGTGGAGCATCTTAGTTTGCCTTCTTCTTCCCTTGGGTCTAGCAAAAAAAGGGCCCTTACTATAGAAACACGCAACCTCTTTCGCTAAGGCGCGCCCTTATCATAAGTTGTCTTTGGTCATAGATCAGGTGCCCCTACTCCTATAAAGCAAGGGGAGGCCAACATAATGGAGCTTGACTAATAAAAGGTATGCTAACGCGCACTTCTAGTTTCTTTGCTTGGTCAGAGCCCGTGATAGGAATATGGGGAAGAAATGCATCTGGGTACATGGATCACCAATCTACATTAACCAGAGTTCCATTCAAACGCTCAAATATTGCTACACTACCTTCCTTTTTGTTAGACCAAGTATAGGGATTACCTGAGTAGCCAAGATCATGAAGTCCACATGAATCCATACACGTCCGGAAAGCTTCAGTTTGAGATAGAGATACTTTTTGCTCAACTAGATCGAGAATTGTGTTAAAGTCCCCAATGAACAACCATGGGAGAGATAGAATTCGCTATCTCAGTGAATTCCTGCCACGCCTCATGCCGATGGCAAGCTTAAGCCCGTGCATAGACCACGGAAAAGATCCAAGAGAGCCCTAGTTTTGTGTCTAGAACGAGAATTCATTGTCCTTTTCCTTAGCTGATCGCTAACTATCAACCACTTAATCCTTCTGAGACATCTTCTCCTCCTCGATAACCTTACGAACCACTTTAGGTTCAGGCCGCATAATAGAGATCGAGATAGCCTTGTGAGCGTGATTCTGAGTCTCGTCGTTGATATCTGAGAGCGAGACCCAAGCAGGAGAAGCAAAGGTAGAAGGAGCAGAGAGGCAACAACACCTATTTCTCCTTTGCTATATCAAGATGATCTATAGCATCATAGATAGAGACAAAGTTTGCTTCACGTAGTTCCACTAGCTTCAATAACATATCGATACCCGGGCTAGTAGATACATACCAACATGACTAGTAAGGGCGATCCTGTAGGAGTGCTATATGTTACCTTTGACTCTGTTTTCTCCACCTCTGCTTGCTTTGATGTGAACAAGTAGCAAGATGCCATATCAAGCGCTATGATGTTGTTGAAACCATCCTGGAACCTTCGCCTTTCTTCGCAGGTTCATGCACGGGTAGGTCATTTGGTTATGAATCATATCATCAAATGGGAATCAAGCGCTTGAACTGGCAAACTTTGTAACGCCCCAAACCAACACCCCCACGCCTGCAGGATACTCCCTAGACTTAGGGCCCAAGCGAGCACCAAGGCCATGGCGAGTGGACCCGGAAGCGTACTATGCACGTATTGTCTGCTTTGGGGCCCATACCCCTCACGATTTTGTCATCTCCCAGCCACTGTCAAGAAAACGCGCGTACACGATACAAGGATGTTACCCCTTATATCAAGCAGCCCAAAGACCTCCGTGTCTGATGTGGGATATTACACCTGCCCCCTCTTGGGGACCCAGCGTCCTCGCTGGCCATGCGAATGTGTCAGCTCTGATACCACCTTTGTAACGCCCCAAACAAATACCCCCACGTCTGCAGGATACTCCCTGGACTTAGGGCCTAGGCGAGCACCGAGGCCATGGCGAGTGGGCCCGGAAGTACACTATGCACGTATTGTCCTCTTTGGGGCCCATACCCCTCACGGTTTTGTCGTCTCCAGCCACTGCTAGGAAAATGCGCGTACACGATACAACGATGTTACCCCTTATATCAAGTAGCCCAAAGACCTCCGCGTCCGATGTGGGTTATTACAAACCTGAGCTCTGGAACTAGCACTATGAGTGCCTCTGCTAGCTATGGCTCTTCAACCCTTGCCGGTTTGTTGAAGTAAGTGGAAAGCGAATGCACAGCGCTTCCACTCACATGTCGAAATAAGTAATAACACAAGTGAAGACTAGAACAAAAGAAACGATAAACGCTTGTGCACACAAAATCTACATTTGCTTATCCACACTACTTTAGAGTAAGTTAATGCCTTCACTCCATTTCTTGGAAGAAGAAAAAAAACACAAATTAACTACCTGGCCACTTTTCAACTACTACAATGAGATCAACCGCAACCACTGTTACTTTTGCTGGCATACTTCACATTGGAATCAGAACTTGCGCGATAAACGTAATGTAATCTCATTGATCACGTTAGGCCAACCAAACAAAATAAAATAGTGAATGAGAAAACAACAAAAGGATCTAAAATTGGTTGATTGGGATGGTCAACCACCACTCCCCATCTTACTATTTTAAGGAGTTCGATCTGCGCTGGGATTTTGAGCAAGCGAGGCCCAGGCACTAGATAGAATGGCCTACTTATCCCAATCAAACCCTCCCCGCAGCTATTCCCATGCGCATAGATGTAGATTTATCTCTATGTATCCTTCTGCCTTGCCAGAACTTTGTTTCCCCTTCTATCAAAAGGTAAAGATCTAGTGTTAACCACCCTACTTAAGAAAGAATAAGAACAGTAGGAAGAGCTTTCTTTCATGTAATGCCGTGGCAACTTTTTTTTTTTATTCGCCACTTTGTTCAGCCGGTAACCCTGTACCCTTTTCTTTTTTCTTACTAGCCATGGAAAGCTCAACAATTTGCCCGTCATTATCTTCGCCCCATACTAGGGGTGCTTATCGTGTTCTAAGATAAAGCTCCTAATAGCACCCCAACCCTTCCAGAATCAAACCTCCAAGTGGTCGCCCCCGAACTCCACTTGCCGATGTTGACATCAGTTATCGCAGATTCAATCAAAAGCCTAAACGCCTTAAGTCAAGGCTCTACCTTTTGACTGGTTGTTCTCCCCAAACAAGAAGTGGGAAACGGCTTCTTGTGGCACAACTAACAGTTTGATCTTTCCATCTATCTGCTGCATGAACATCGATAGTGAAATAGCATAATGGAACATAGTGGATGAGGCGAAAGAGCAGCCTTGCATCTAGCAATTTCCCCACAGAAAGAACGCTCAGCGACTTCCCTCATTCATGAAAGTTTGTTTAAAAAAGAATCCCTTCCCCCATCTTTTCAAGCTTTATGGACTTTTTCGAGAGTTATTATAGGTCAACTCTAAATAAATAGGAGTGTAAGAAAATCAATTTACTAAAACTATTAACAATCATTTTTCCTCCTTTATGTTAAGTAAATCCCACATTAAGATCTAAAAAAAGAATTATGGAAAAGACATACTTGAAAGATTCCATTAGAAAGAAATTAAAGTCTTCAATTGTAAGGCATCATTTTCTTAATAGACTGATCCAGGCGGGTTAGAGAGGCATCTGCCTATAGATAGACTGAAATAAGGAAGACATCTTTCCAGTGGGGAGGGCCAATCTTCTTTTTGATGTGAAATTAGTTAGTTTGAGGTTTGATCTCTATAAATGTTACACCTAATGGGCTATGCCCAAACCATTCTTGGCTTTACAACAACAGCGCCTACGGTTGTTGATGGGCTTTCTTCCATTTATATGGTAATGCGGTGATTATAGAATTTCATTGCACTAATGTGGATCATAAGCAAGAAAGAGAATCACTTTGATAGAGACTCCCAGGTGCGTATCTAGTCAACAACCTACAGGAATAGCTGGATGTTCTATTTCGAAATCCAGAAATAAAATGACTGGTGGTACTTGTAGAGTTACTAAATGTATCGTCTTTGGATTATTCTTTTTGTCCGAAAGTCTTCTTCGTCTTCTATTGGAACTATTTTCTCTAAAGGTAGTGAAGTGAGCCGAGGAGAGGCTGGATGGAATTCAGCTCGACTAGCTAGAGAGAAGCTAATGCCACTCGACTATAAGGAGAGGAAGCATCCTCTTTCTTTAGCAATTCGATCTTTTTTCAAAAGTTGGTAGAGAATAGGCTATAATGCCAGAAGAAGGGTAGATAGATTTTCTCTATTTCTTTCTAGATCATTTTATTTTAATACGACTAGGGGGATAGAAGCCCACGGAGTGGTAGGCTAAGCCAAAAAGGGAGAGAGTTGAATTTGATCCGATGCCATTGAATTAGTCCAGTAGCTTCTCTTTTGAAGGAATTTCGTACTCTTTCTCTGATTGAATCCTCTGCCCAGGTAATCTCATGGAATCACTACTTGAATAGAGAATTGAAGGTGAATTCCTTCTTTTACCACTTCTTCATCGCGTAGGTCAAGCTTAGCTTCTCAGCTTTATTGTTGTCACCCGATCAAGACTATTGGAGCTTCTTGATAGTGGGGTACCGCTCCTCCACTCGTACTCGCTTGTCGACTCTCTTCCCAATCTTGATCTTTCTATTGATCTTGATCCTTAAACTGATTCTTACAAAAACCTATCTACATTCAATAACCCACCAACCATATAAGGACTAGATGGGAGGCAAGTCGCTGAACCCCAAAAGGAGAACACTCCCAATACGAACCAAAGCATCAGAGGATTAAGTCGAGAATAGATAGAGGAGCATGATTGCAAAACAATTTCATCATAAGGGCTCTAGAGAGCTCTAATACCATAATTAGAGGATTGTTAACGTCGAACATTATGGAGACTTTAAACAGGTCTGAAGCAGGAGTCAAGATTGGTAATGAGGACGAATAGATAACTGCTCAACAAAGAAGAAAGCAAGACCAAGCCAAACTCTCTGGTAAGTAACCCATTCTCAGATAAACCGCTTCTTCGCCTAAAAGATTACATCAGAGAATTGCATGTTGATTGAAAGAATCACATGATTAGATTGAAAACCAGAATCGAAGAAATAAAACCTCGAACTCCCGCACTGAAAATCTACTTATTCACACTCTAACGTCTATTTCACTCCACAATCTATCGATTCATAGCTTCACCAACCGTATGCTTATTGAACTAGACCGACCCATCCGCCATTTCTCACTTCCATTCCTCTCCCTTACAATCGTTCACCTTCTTCTTTCTTTGCTTGCAGAGCTGACCCCTTTATATCGGAGCACGTACATGCCTGTCTACTATTAAAAAATAGCTTACTTCAATCAAGACTCTTTTCAAAAGAATCACTTTAACCCTTCGCCGGTCTTGCTTTGAAAAGAACACCTACTGTTCGTTAACAGTTCCTTCTCCCCTCATTTGAATAGGGATTTTGATATAAGAACCTCATGATTATCAATGGCCCGCCCATGAAAACCTAGTTTGAAGAGAACATATGCTATTCTCACCCTAGACCAGTCACTCAGTAAACTAAATCTTCCCTTTAGAGGTGATACTCGAGTTGGCCTTCCCAAAAAATCCCTAGCATGCTTGTCTATCTTAGAATATAAGTACTCTTTTATGAGTTTATGTGAAACCCCACTTTTCTGCTTTAACTCGATTTACGTGTTTTATCTCATTTTACGTGCATTTGACCTGTTTATGTGCTATATGACCTAGAATGTTATAATTTTGATGTCAATACTCCTATTACGTGCTAAATGTGCATTCATGAAATTTTAATCAAAAACGGGATCAGAAATTTTATCGTCGATTTTTAGTGAATAGTATTTTCGAAACACGTCTGCTAAAATTTTAAAACTGGTCTTTTTAACCCTTCTAGACCTAGACCACGGACTTTAATAGACCTGTATTTGATTAAAACGATTTTAAAATCGGCTTAAGAATTTATTAGGGTTTTTACACCGACTTTTGCAAAAATCGAGTTTTAAGCTGACTGGGGTGAAATTGTTTGATTGTAAAACTTATTGTCACCTAAAAATAATTTAATTGAGCTAGCTTGGGTGTTGAATAATTGTTTTGAACTTTGGTGATCAATAAAATGCATTTAAAGTCAAGAAAACACTAAAAATAATTATTTTCCACTTTGACTTTCTTTTATATATTTGACCTTTGTTTAAAATATTATCAACACACATTAAAAAAAAAAGCAAAACACCACCAAAAATACACACAAAACCGTGGCTCCTTGGAGGAGAAAGATGAAGGCATTTTCAAAGTATTTTCCTCATAGATTTTGCATTTCAAAGCCGAATTGAGTGATTCAAAGCTTGATTTCACTTGTTTGGCATCCATTCTACACATTTCTTGCATCAAAACACATCAAAGGTGAGAGAAAAATTCTAGATCTCAAAACTCATTTTTTTTATTTTTGCTCATAACTGCATTTTGAACCGTTAGAATGTTAATCTGATGTTAGATTATTGCTCCATGCATGCTAGGGATCGTTTATGTGTATTACTACGAGATTTGAGCCATTGTAGCGAAATTATTTATTTTCGGGTATTTAAAGTTGATAGAATGGCTTTTTGAGGATTATTTTGAGTTGTTGTGGTTGGAATCGATTGCCGTCGATTTCTAAAAGTTTGTTAATTACCTGGTAACGCCGTTATAATGCCGAATTTTCGATTACGATGTTCGGGTGAAAATTCGGAAATGTCAGCCTAGGTGCCTTGAGGTTTTAGGGTTGTTGGGCTTGAGTTTGAGGTGTCTTGGTTGGTTTCCGAGAGGGATAATGTAGTTGATCGAATGGGTGAGTGTTTGAAACTGATTTGGGGTTGTTTGGATTAGTAGAATGTAAGATATGATTATTTGAAGTTTAGGTTATCTTTCTTTAAATTATTGAATTGAGCCTTAGTTGATCGGGTGTGGTTTGAGTGATTGAATTGTGAGGTTTTGATGGGTAAACTAGGGTTTGATTGTGTGTTTAATGCATGTTCAGTTGGATGGCCTACTTTGTCATCTAACTTAGTTATTTGTTGTTAAATTGTTTATTGATGTTATTATGATGATAATATGATTATTGATGATGATAATATGTTTATTGATGATGATTGATGATTATTGATTGATGATTGATGCCGGGAGATAAACAGTTCTGCTAGACTGTCCTCCTGTGAATGATTGATGTTTATTATTATTGCTGGGTCTCTGGTATGTGTGTGCCACTTCTCGGGCAACATTGGGCTGTCGGGTTGATAACGACATGACTATTAGAGATTGCCTCCAGCTCGCATGACGGAGGTGTCACGAAGGGCGAGGTTATTGGGGGTACCCCGGGTGCGTGAGTAATGGGGAGTTACAAGAAGAATGGTTGAGATCGGGATGGCATTTGGAGCTACACCAACTAGAGAGTGTTTCCTTTTTTGAATGGTCATATAGTTATGTGATGATAGTATTATTGATGTTATTGTGTGTTTACTGACTCAAAGGATTATTCCAAGGAGTTTAGTAGACCTTGCTCGAGATCTATCGGATCCTCACTGGGCTTTTTTTATATAAGCTCACTCTCTATTATTGCATGCATGCAGGTGTTACTGATTTTGACTACGGGTATGTAACTCCTGAAGAGAGAAATGTGCCGTATGTGGATGAGTCTTATGTGTAGGAGTCATTGCCATGAGATTATCTTAGTTGTTGTAAAATAATGTTTTGTATAATCTATTTTGAAATGTATGTATAGCCTATGTATTAGGTTGGAACGGAGGCGTATAACTATGATTGGAATGTTGAAGAATGATTATTGTGTAATATGGATGTGTTGTATGTTGTTAACTTAATTGAGGAGATGATTGTTGGGATTGTTTATGGAGTTTGATGTATGATGTTCTAGAGAGGTTGGTTTAGAGCCTCGGTGTCTTAATTACTATCGTTATACTGCCGAAATTCCGTTGCGTCCTGACTGATCGTAGGTGGGGTCGAGTTGGGGCGTGACAGTTTAAATCTTGTTTATCACCGGCTCAGCACCATAAAAGATAGAGGATTCTCATAATCCTAGGGTAAGACTACGGGAGGTTCCATATTCCATATAACAAATGTCTATATAGTATGTAAGGAATAAGGATTTATCAGCTACAGGATACTATAGGCTTAGGTACTTACTATAAAGGCGGATAGTATAGTATCAAAACCTATAGACAATAAATGAAAAGAAATAAGATAACATAACCCATCTATCTATGAGGAGAAGAACGTATTCAACTAGTTCAGTTAGCAATTCAGTCAGCCTGAGCTAAGAAAGTGAATCTCCTATCGAAACCACTTTAAAAAAACCAATTTTCCTCGGGAGTGAGAAGTGAATCAGGGACTTGCCATGGATAGGAGTGTGTGGTCAATAAAGAAAGAGAAGAAAACTTTAGTTATGGTATGGATTGCTATCTTGAGTGACAAAAGGCAACGAAGGCTTGCTTTCGAGTTTCTTTTCCCTGGGCTAAGGGTAGGGTATAACACATAAGCCATTTAGAGCAAGAAAAAGCAAGACGAAACCCAATCTTTAAGTAAAGGGCTTCCTCATAAAAGTTTGCCCCAAGGGACGTTTGCTACTGGATTTCCTGATTTGGTAGGAGTTCATGCAATCAAGACTATTATATGCAGATCTGTTCCTCTAATATATCACTATAAAGCGCCTAAGCTGCTTCCCTCAAACAAAGAATTGTTAGTCAGAGTCACAAGCAACCTACGAAAAACATATAAAATAAGTTAGATCATTTTGAGTTAGCATGCACCTGACCTTGGCCCTATGGCCCCGAAGGAAATTCTTTTTTTTTTGTTCAATAATAAAATACCAGGCATTCGGAGATAGGACTTTTTCGGATGATGCGGGAGTCCCTGCTACCAAGTCAACCACTTTTGCACCCCCAGTGAATATTAAAGGATTTGCCATAGGAGGGACACATAGAAAGCTCTCCAAGAAGTCAGTCAAAGCCATATCCCACTCACCTACTCGCTCATGACTACATTTACTAGATATTCTATTAATAGTCTTTATCACTACCGCTAGTTGCATCCTTTCATTCCTGTTGCTTAGCTTCTTCGATGGTCCTTTTTTCTTGTCATGGTCACTTGGCTTCTGTAGTTGATTTGGGCCTAACACATCTCTCATCCTATTGTAAGAGTCCTTTCGTTTAGGGTTGTATTGTTTTAGGGTACACTGGATTAGTATCCTAGTTCATTGCCCTATCCTTAATCTGGGAATCGTGTTCTCATTGGAACTTTTTTAAAAAAGAACATCCTTAATGGATGTCTATTCATTTAGTTAATTCATCATGGTACTAAGAAGATGATTGACATAGATTGGAATTAGAATGATAAAGAAATCGTCTGACAGAATAGAATTCTAATATAAAACATCTGAACTCAGGAAAGAGTTGGTTACCAATCATGTAACTGAAACATATCTTCCTCGGCCCAGAAGAGACGCATAATAATGTTTTGTCTTTGCTTAGTACCAACATGGAACTAGTGCATACACTTACCTTGTTGATGGTAAAGTCCTAATACAATTTGTTCCTAGCTTATAGGCGGGTAATGGACAGAGGTATCTAGCAAAAGATGATTAAAGAATTCATCTGCCGGTACCACTTGAAATTAAAGGGATCTAACGTCCCACTACGAATTCAACATAATTTCTTTCTTACTCTTCATCTTTTAATAAGCTAGGAATGTATAAAAGAGTTTTACCACTAGCTAATCCTATGCAGCTTATAGTGCATATTCCGTAATGACCTCTGTTTAAAATAGGTTCAATTTATTTAATGAATTTAACAGCGAAATGAGAGGAATGAGACTGATTCCCATGTCAAAGAGTTCTTTATCCAAAACCAAGCTTAGGAAGACTGAAATTTGCCATTTAACTGTTCAAGCAGGGACTTACTCACAAGATATTTTGAAAGAGATGAATTAGCCGGGGGAAAGGTCTTCTCAATGCTCTAAAGCCCACACCGGATATGGACCAAACTGTCTCACAACATTCTGGACCCAGCTCATGTACTGCTTTAATGGGTGAAAGAAAGAAGAAAGCAGGGAACAGAAGGTAGGATAACTATTTTCTTTCTTTTGACTGTCCCAAGCCGGCCAAGCTAGTTCCTTTTAGATTGGATGTAGCTTTCTTTAGAGATGTAGCACCTAGTTAAGAAAATCCGAGTCTTTGTCACAAATGGAATTGTGAAAAAGGAGAGATCTAGAATAGAAAGCACACCAAGATGCGGTGCTCTATGGTTCTTGTTTTAGCCTAGTAATCACTGTAGGCATTTCTCAAAAGGATCTCTTCTATGAGAGTCTTCTATAGATATAGCTTTTTTATTATTCTTATTTTTATAGATGAATTGAATTACGTCTATCGCCCAATGCCCAACTTTGGGGCACTAGTTTCATCCCCAAGGATACAAAAGCACGGTTTTAGAAATTCTATAGTTAATAACGCTAACAATTCCCGCACCCAACGCTCTGGCTTCAAGTGAATGTCTGTCTGTTTTCTTCCTCCCGCTCAATGCCCTGCCCTGATCGATGGTGCGCGTAGAAGGAATGAGAGATCAAGGTGTGCTACTCTCGGCCTAACTGGTCTTCTATCTTACTTGTCCTATCTATAAAAGAAAAAGTTGGCTTCTATTTTCATCGATCTTGGCGTGGGTGTCTTGCTTGATGACTTTCTTTCATATCGGTTTTAGGTTCATACTCTACTCCCTAATCCGGAAAGATCATATGCCAATGTTCCCAGGGTAGGAACTTCCACTTCTCTTAGTCAGCGTATGGGCTTCGGTTCGGGACTCTGAATCGATCAATCGAATGGGTAAACTCATTTACTATTTCTTTTCCTGCTTTCTCTCCACTCTTGTGGCTTACCTTCCTAGGGTTTTAACTTGATGTTTTCTTGTAAATCATGGCTGGTTCCTCTTTTCTTATCTCGGGATGGCTATTTTCTCTATCCGGAGCTTCCTCGCCCTTAAAGCTACTCTTCTGTCTTTCCTTCCGTGGGCATGAAATGAACCCTGAGATTACTCTATCCCTGGCATCCTTTTTTGCCCCTTCACCTTCGGTGAAATGGGTGAACTCATGACCTATTCCCTATTTGTTCTCTAGGCTAGTGGTCTCTTTTTGTCTTGCCATGAATAGTGATTGGGACCTCATGTTCGCCAGGTAGCTCATTTCCCGAGGAGAGCCAGAAAGAGATGCCTTGCTTAACCCATTCCATTATATGCCAATGCCATTCAATAAGAATCAGTCCTGTAGCGCATTCCTCAGCCTCGGACATTCACCCTTACCTTTAGCTGTCCGACCCCTCTTTTCTTTCCTTTGCTTTGTCGGAGATGACTTCTTGGATTGCTGACCTAAACTCAAATAGGAGAGAAGGTGATAACTATCAATTGAAGGTGATCACTACTATCATGCTTTCTTTTCTTCCCTTGGGATAGAGCCTGTTCTTCATAGCCGGAACTCTTCATTTCCTTCCCCATGTGGAAGAAGTTTACACACAAGGGGGCCTACAACCTTGACCTCAGTATGAAAAGCATCTAGGAATTGATGGTGGTCAATCTTCCTTATTCTTTGGTATCTCGACTGTGTTGACTGAAGCTTTCGACATCCTGGAAGGACAAGGAGAGCATCGAGAAGTTGAATCCATAGGAAATAGTAAATAAGATGACATAGACATAGAATGGGATTGATGGACAAATGCCAACTGCCACATAAGAAGCTGTTATTGACCTACTAGCAAAAGACCTTCGAAACCTGATGACTTTCCTACTTGAAAGCTACCGTAAACTAAATCAATATCATATCACATATGAAGGACACTCTTCGGGAAGTTTGCACAAGATACTACTTACTTTCTTCCCTTAGTAAGCCTTCCGTCTAGTAAGGCATACTCTTATTGGAAGAGAAAAGAGAGATTGCTTTTATCATAGACCAGTCAGGAATTGTTTCCATCTTAGACTGGAGAAGGTCACCCGTCTCAAAGCAGATATAAGACCTTAAGACGCGACAACAACAAAGGCATTTTAGCAACAATACGATAGGAGTCAAGAAGAAGTCCCAATGCCCTATGCTCCTAGGTCCCTTGTCACTAATCCGAATCTATAGGTTATTCACGAGTGCCCTCTGCAGATGAATTAAATCAGAAGAAGATGGGGCATACATATAAGGCTTAGTACTAGGAAGAAAGCCAAAGGCTAGTTAAGGGATCCGCCTTTGTGGACAAATAGGCAGCTAGAATGCCTTGAGTAAAATACCCACAAGGAGGTTCTCTAATAGTATAAGAAGAGGCATAGAAGGAACTGCTATCGAATAGGCTATTGGGGAGGATTGTGCAAGTTAATCAAAAGGGGTTCTTTGATAGAGCTTCAAGAAAGCTTATTGAACTCCGAATAAAGCCGATTTTGGTCTTAGCATTGTAAGCATGTACTTTTTTTTGCCTAGTCTAAGGGTATTTTATTCTAGGGATTCTTTGGGAAAGGAAATTACATTTAGGACATCAGTCTCGAGGAAAAGAGAAAGTGTATCAATTTCAACTGGTCTTCGAGAACCCGAAGATGGCATCGAATACACAGAATAGGCATCCCTTGACTCAACTGTGAGGAAATGGTCTCTTGCAAGAAGAAGGGCTTTGCCTTTGCTAGTGCAATCGTATAATAAGATCTAGAATCTGACTCTATCAATGAGTTTGAATCGAGAGACGATATGAATTCAATTTGAAAATGAATCTTCCTAAATAGGAACGGAACTGAGAGTAGAGGAAGGAAACAACATTAATGGACTTAGGAGCGTAACGAGTAGTAAATCTTTTAACAGTTGGAAATCACACTTACTGGAGAATTCATACCCCAGCTAAGGCTAGTGGGGATGCAAGGAAGTAACTGATTCGATTTCACTAGTCTCAGTCCCAAGGACAAATGCACAGAAGTACTAGATATTTCATAAGAGAAGACAGTATGAATCTCTCCTATTGAATAAGCCAATGATAATCGAAGGGTAATATTTGTTGTTGGGATCTTATTCGTTGTTCACCTATCAACCCTTGTCCGCGACAAGATGGCTCACGGCTTGCATGTACAAGATCGTAGTTAAATTGCAGCTTCACTGCCATTTGCGCTGATCCCAAAGAGCGTGTCGGCTGAGAGGGAACTCGGTAACCGGCTTCGCTATCATATAAATATCTATATAAGGTGGCTCACTTTTATTCCATTTTGAATTATTTCTTGAAAACCGAGTGGATCAAAGAAACTAGCAGACCGATCACTAAATAGATACAAATAGGTGCAAAAGATGAGTTCGATTCTCGCTCTACCCTATTCTGCTTATACTATTCTTGTCAATGAATAGGCTCCTACGTATCGTCAGTCGGTTAGAGCGACTAACAGAAGGCTTTTTTCTGGCTCTGACGTTCTATTCGCTAGACCATTCCATCTATGACCTGCCCTATCCAAAGAGGAATCCCTTGAAATGTTGACTTCCCCATTCCCAAACCACTTCCATCTTCTATTCTCTGCCCTATATCTCTGAGATTGTGGATTGTCATGCCCTGACCCAACCTATAGAGGCTAGACTAGGGTATGACCTAATTTCTTTTATGCTGTTTTACGACTTAGCCGTTTGTTATGATTAACGCTTAACGTTGGCCTAGAACTCCAATAGATTTTTCTGGAAAATCGGCAGCATAACGGTTGCAATTAGGATCTTTGGTTTCACCTAATTTCTAAATGGCTTAAAATTTTGAATCATTAATTTACTTATGATTTAAACTTTCGTTCTACCATCGATTGATAAGCCTACTAGTTTATCTCTAAGGTTCCATTTGAATTAACAAACCTATCATGATAACTACATCCCATTTAAGCAAGTACCTATTATTCTTTAGCTTACGAATGAGCACCTAGGTAAAATAAGATAGAGTCAACTTATTTGATTCTTCACCTAGTGGTTTAAACGCCTACGATAACTACTAACCAAGATAATGAAAGCAAACAACCAAATAAAGAGTTCATCCGGTTATAGTTAGTACAAGCCAATATTAGATCCCAAATTACAATGAGGGTCATTTACAACAACAAAATTAATAGTCTTCAAATAACACAACATCCCTAACAACATCCATGTTCACGAAAAGCACATAATGCACATAGTCATTCCAAAGGTTCATCAACTAGCACATTCTCTTCGGGCACCTATTCCAAATCTGCTTCACTTGTAATGACAAAAGAGGATGAGTCTTTATGAACTCAGCAAGGAGGAATAAGTGACAAGGTTTTTGAAATCCTTTTTCTAGTTAACTTGTGAAAACTCCTTTGGAAACATGTCATGTAGTACAAATAAGAATGTAAGCATAGTATAAGAATCAAATTGAAAGATAGATACAGTTACCACATCATTTAAAGGATACGGTGAGCTTTCGCTCTCAAGATCAATCGGTAAGCATTTGCTCTCAAGATCATTTCCAATAACCATTGTTGTTGCCAGCATCAATTATCCACTTATCGCTACCTATGGGTGTACTTTGGATTGTACACCAAATCCTATGACCCAACTCTCCGAGGAAGTCTAGCCCCCAAGCGAGAGAGGGAATTGGACCATGGTAATCACGCCAATACACCGGCAAGCCCGATGCCGCCTGGAGTGGCACGAACTCTACCATGCCACAATGAAAGGTTGTAACCTTGTATGCAATGCACATTTATGCCATTTAACAATTCACATTATGAGGTCAACAAAGTAGGTTGCCTCCGAGCAAGTATATGATCACATTTTGACATATTGGCACATAAGGCATTGTAAGAACATATAATCATTTCATATATCCATTTGAAAGAAATTAAACTTTCACGGGCAGCCAACTAATCATGTTCAAAATAAGCCATAGAATTTATTTTAACAATTCTCATTAGGAGGTCAACAAAGTAGGTTGCCTCCGGATACATGTATGATCACATATCGACAAGTAAACATACGAGGCATGCTTTGACATTTAAATCCACTTTGTATAACACTCAGAAGCATGTGAACATTTATGGGGCAGCCAAGTAACTCCTTTCAAACAAGTCATATAACTCCTTTTACTTCATATTCCAAGTGTTAATATCATACAAACATGTTACGACACTTTACCCAAGACCGGGTGTAAGAATAGTTAACTTATCAACATGCAATCATCAAGAATCATGCTTAGAATTATAAAGACAATTCTGGGTAGTCCATTAACATTCCTCAACATCAATTATAAGACATACAAGAGTGGTTTATGACTCGGGAACCTACGTAGCCATTAGGGTGCTCGGGTGTAGGTTTTGTTTGCTAAGAACCACAAGAATAACTTAGACCATTTCATGCATACTTAGAGATTATTGGACAGCCTATTGACTACTCAAATAAGTTCAGTTAGCCATAGGATAATCACCTAGCAAGCATTCATAAGCAAGAGGGCCTCAATTTCGTGCTTACACATATGATTAAGCAAGAATCTATCATAAAATGAGCCTAAGTCATGCATCAACCAATTTAAGCAATCTCAACCAACTAAAACAGCCCATGCAACTTCTAATTTCCACAATCCTAAGCATTCAATACCTCAAAGCACAATTACAACATGATTTAAAACAAGTTTCCCAGCAAAACCCCACTGCATTAGCCTATTTTTCCTTATTCGACTAACGAAGCAAATAACCTCCAAATTCTGTAAATCAAACGTCCAATTTATGCTTAACAAGTGCTTTAAATCTAAGAACAAACCTTGCTGCATTTAGAGTTCGGACTTAGGAGTTATGACCAAAATCGTGAGACCACGCAAATCTGTCTAGTTTTATAGACATTTCAATATTTTCCCTTTATGGTTGTCTTAAACTCAAACATAGCCTTAGCCTATTTCTTCAAGATATGTTCAGAACTGAAAAGTATAATGACTCACCAAATTTCATGCATTTTTAACATTTTTTGCTAGGCCAAAAATATTTCTTCGTTCTACACGGACAAAGAGCTGCCAAAAAAACGTCACCTCTAGTCTCAAGGTTTCTAGCAATTTCCAAGCCATGCACGAGGAGATATGCTCATAGAAACACATGTACATGAACTTCAAGAGTAAATACAGCCAAATAAGAGCATGCATGTGAGTTTTGAAAGCATTTGAAAAGATTTAACCCTCACCTCTTTGAAGACTTAGCAAAAATGCACAAAATCCTTGTTTTTGAGCCTTGAAGGTGCCAAATCCTTCCTACTGCTAGCTTGGCCGAATGGTAGCTTGTTTTTCTTTAAATCCTAGCCTAGTTAGCAAGTGTAGAATGTGTGCATGTGCTCAAAACTAGAAGAGGAAGAAGATGAACCATGAAACTTACCTTAGGCAGAAATAGTGAGCTTGTTGAGGGATTTGAGTGTTCTTGCTTGGCTTGCTTGCTATGGCCGAGACTTTGAGTGTTCTAGGGAGTGAGCTTGAGCCTTGAAAGCTCAAGAGAGAGCTAGAACCGAAACGGAGAGAGAATGAAAGAGTTGAGAGGAAAAATGAGAGTTTGAAGAGTTGTTTAAGTGTTTGCATGTGTGTGTATCAGTTTTGGTGAGTTGGGAGTGTATATTTGTGTTGTTTTTTGTGTATAATCTGAATTTGAATTGTGTGTTGGATAGCTTGGTCGAAAATAGCCTAGTCTTGGTCAAAATGCATTTGTTTTGTCTTGTTGTAGCTAGTGGTTGAGTGTGTGAGGATGATCAAAGTGTTGTGTCTTGTGTAGTATGTTTAAGTAGTAGGAAAAGTGCTTACGGTCTAGGGATTTGTAAGAGAATGTTGGGTATGTTTAGAGGTTTGTATAAAATATAGTATTTAGATGTTAGTGGATTTTGTAGGAAAACGTAATTAGGTATATTATATTGGGGATGGTTTGGATGATGATAGGATTTTATCTTGTAGTGAATTTGAATTAGGATTCGATTAATGATAGTGGAATTTGTAGGAATAGTTTAATGTTATTTTATTGTTTGTGGAGTTTGTAGGATTTGAATTAAAAATTTAATAATGGTTAGTGGATTGTGTAGGATTATTTTATTGTCTAGTGCTTTGTGTAGAAATCATTCTAGATTAGCGTGAAGGCACGCATTCCTAGGTCTAGGGCAGAAATTATGAGGTAGACACAAACTACGAGGTAAAGCGTATATTTCAAGACTAAGGCATGCATACCTGTGTGAATGCTCGTAACCCTAGGTTATACACGTAGACCAATGCAAGGCACGTAAATCAAGGTACAACTCTTATATCTAGGTTAAGGCAAATAGTTCATGGTTAGTGCACGAATATCGAGGTGTCACACATAAATCAAGGCCAGGGCATGTATATCTAGGTATTACACATAAGTCAAGGATTAGGGCACACAATTCTAGGTAAAGGCACGTAAGACGAGGCATGTACGAAAACAAAGACAGGGCATATAATCTAAGGTCGGTCATATAATTCTGGATCTAAGGCACACAAATCGAGATAACACACGTTATTCAAGGTCGGGCCCTAATAGATCCTTCCGGTAGACAGAGCGATTAAGTGTCGTCAGTCTAGTTGATTCATAGCTATGCTATAGGTGACTTCTACTGGCATTCTTCCACTCCTAAAATCATCCCAACTCAAGCTCAAGCAGTGGCGGAAGTCCTTCTTCCAAAACCATCAAATAGGGCATCATTTTCTCATCCGTTAGCAAGACCAAAACTAGTTGCAGGATGCCTTCAATCGACCATCCAACCTTCATGACCTTACTGCTAGATAACGAGAATAGAGTTACTGACAAAGATGCTCGCCGTCAGATCTGACTGAACTTCCTAAGATTACTAAGGATGGAGCTAGTAGGAGAATGGATTTGTCAATGCTACAGTAAGATTGAATAGAGCCAATTCAATCATTTGAGAGATGACATTAATATAGAAGTCAGCTGTGCATGTCTTTTCTAAGTGATTGTTAGTGGATAGCTTCTGTCCGGTCCAGATCGATTGCTTATCCAAGCTGTCTACCTATTCTATTGGATCAACTGGCTTGTCCCCTCTCTGGCTGGTTGAATGTGTTCATAAGCTTTTGTGCTTCTAGTATACCTACTCTCATGGAAAAAAGGAGATGGTGGGCTCTTACTCGACTCCTAAAGATGTCCAAACATCCGTGATTAGTGATGCTACTTCTACTCTGATAACCAGCATGCGACCAGCAAACCGGTAAGAGGTACTCGAATCCAATGATGGGTGGCTCAATCAATTGAAAGAGTATTACTGTTATTGTATAAATGATCATAGAGACTAGTAGCAGGGTTGAGTGCACCTTGAATAGAACACTCTCCAAAGTAGAGGTATGAAATAAGTTGACTGATAAGGAGATGAAGGTAGGCAGTAAGGTATCTAGAATAGATAGATTTTCTCCGACAAAAAGATGAGATTTTCATGCTCTCAATTGAAAGAGAGAATGAGCGCTATCAGTCCCCTAGAAATATGATTTTCCCTAGTCTAATCGTCCTCCATGAATCAAAGCTTCAATAAGTGCGGGTTCTTTCCCTTACTAGATCTTCCTCTCGGGTGAAGTCCTTATACTTCGCTTGGTCACTTTATCACTTGTCTTGGCGAAGATGAGGTGAAGGTTCAGGTAGAGGTGAAGGAGATAGAGAGTAGATCGGTGCAAGAAAGCATTGCCAAAATGGAATTTAGGAGTCAACAGAGTGACAAGGAAAGGGATAAGGTATGAAGTAAGTCGACTGATAAGGAGAGGACGATCGGTAGGCTTAACTCAGGGAAGGTTTCTTTCTTTACTTACACAATTTCTCGATCTCGAATGAAATCGAGGTTTGGTTTGAATAACGGTTGACGAAGTGGGAATCTCATTTCATCCTTTATCCAATACGGGAGACTACGTATGACCCAAACAAAAGGGTAAGTATCCGCTTGCATCATGGGAAAACTTAGAATGCTTTAGCCGCTATTTGGAAGAAATTGACAGTGTCGACTAAAGAATCACAACTGGAAGTATCTACGCCGTCGCTTTCTGATGGAGATAGTGCCTCTAGTGTGTAACCCACTCTCAGAGGAGGAGTGGATTCCCTATTTGATGTACTTTCTGAAGCACTTTAATCTAGTACGAATGACTTTCTGCCAAACCTCTCTCTACATGTTCACCAGCCCTTAGAAGCACTCTTATGTTAGCGGGTGTAAACTTGACTCAAAGAAAGAAGATGTTCGATTGTTGATCCCCCTTTCACCTTTTTCTTATCTATTTCTTCCCATGGTAGGGAGGAAGGGAGAAAGTCCAAACTTGAATGGCTCACGCTAGTATTGAAAACAGTCTTCTCTCATTAAGCTGGAAAAATGCTTTTCCATAGATCTGTACCCTCGACCAAGGCTAGGTGAGCTCAAGCAATGTCCGGTGGAAATCATTCTCAAGCCCCTTAGCGCTCTATGAGATAGTCTCCTTTAAGGGAGATGGTCGTACCCACTTGGGCATTCTATAAAAAAGGTAGTGATTCACTTGCAATAAGGTAATCCCTATCAGTGTACCTAGATGGGCATGCTTCATAGAATATCAATCAGCAAGGAATATAGTTACGACTTGGTTGGTGTTCGCCGATCAAGCTTTTGTTTGAGTGGCTTTATGAATGAACTAACGATCATGACGACAAAACGAATGTTGGCTGACCCTTTATTAGATAAAGGGATAGACAAAGGGAAAGAGTTCTATTTTGAACTGAAGCTAGAATAGCCAGGGTAGTGAGTGGGGGTAGAAAAACAAGCCTTTCATCCTGTGAGGGAAGGTCCTTTATTCTAGGACCATACGTTATACCCACTAGCACAGTATGGTTCTCGAGAGAAGGGCGTCGTTGAACAAAAGTGGGTGCAGCATTTTTCAGAAATCCCAGAAAGTCAATCCTATTACATCAACTTCCCTATTGGACTATCGATTTCGTTCGCTCCTCTCATCCTTCCTTAACCCCATCTCCATCAATCAATCGGAAGAGGAAGGGGACAGGTGCTATCATATAGAAGAGAAGTCCGCCCCAGTCACTAAACCTAGCTCACCAAGCCTTAGGAGTGCTTGTGGATCTTGGCATCTTTTCTTCTGGCTTTAGCTTTAATAAATGACATCTCACTCGTGCCAATTTTCTTCCCCCTTAGGATTGAAGTCATAAATGTATTTTTCCTTTATTAGGGTGCTTTGTTCGGGTTAGCCAATCAAGCCTTAGGGCACGATGTCACTTCCTTCTGTCTCATATTCAAGATATCCAATGGCTAGTTCCGTTGTGAAATGGAAGACAGACACTTGTCTAAGTAATCAGGTCCGACAAACAACGGGTAAATGGAGAAGTTTGACCTCAATGGAAGGATAGAAGGCCTTGCTACACTGCTTCAGGCTTGCTTTGGGTTTCGCCGCTGAGTGAGTGAGGACTTTGCCTTCTTCGTAAGCATCTGAGATGGATCCGGGCTAGCTCGGGTGACCTCTAAATCATTAATTAGAAGTTTTTTAAGAGGTTCGACATCTATGGGCGCTCAAAACAGACTATGTTGCCAGAAAACAGACTCTCTTTAGAACATAGTTTGGTAAAAGAGTATGGTGCACTGCTATGATAGAAAGTGGGGATAGGACAGATGACCCCATGGGGGACATCCTAACACCCTAGAATATGATTAGGAAAGAAGTGATGTTAGCTTGGATGACAAATCATTTCAGTTAGCGAACGCAAGCTGGAGAGTCACACGGGGTTTAGTTTGAGGGTATGAAGCCACCCCCTCTCTTGAGATTGGAAGTTCGGATGTTTCTTATGAGTCATAGCTTAATATTTATTTAAGAAACTTGGGTATAGAGAAAAAGGAGTACATGCAACAAGTCCCGCGGTTGCTTGGCTCTGATCATAGCCCTTGCTCGGTCACTCCCTTGGTGCAGTTCCTTAGCCGAGTACTCCTATATTGCATATCGACTTCAGGTCTTTAAGCCTCTTTTTTTTCACTTTGGGCTTCTGTAGAGGGATCAGAGTCTGGTTGTATCGACTTGGCAACAGGAAAATCCATATGATCGGGTATTGGATCGGGTCTTGAAGTCAGTGGATTCAATCTCAACTTCTAAACTCTCGAATGCAGCAAGATCATGCACATCAATTACATAAGGGAATGAGTGGGGAAAGGATCATCCGTACCCCCTAAATAAAGAAATTCCATTAAAGTAGCTCCCTCTGTCATCTAGAAAGGAAGAGGAAAAAGGCTTTCTTTTCCTCGTGTCCTGAAAGGAAGAAAAAGAAAGATTATAGAGTCTCCCGGTATAATATAAGATTTGGAAGGATCCGAACTACTTAGCTCGTTCACTAGCCTATAAAGTAAACCATTTCAGAATCAGAGGTTTCTTCTTGG
This sequence comes from Ehretia macrophylla, assembly GCA_037974665.1. Classification (NCBI taxonomy): domain Eukaryota; kingdom Viridiplantae; phylum Streptophyta; class Magnoliopsida; order Boraginales; family Ehretiaceae; genus Ehretia; species Ehretia macrophylla. Next base: position 72,913,843 of record CM075770.1, read on the forward strand.
ACTACAGTCGTTCAAGCACAAGCTGACCACTGATTCAATCTTAAAACCAAAGGCCATATCTTACTACTAGAAAATCGAAGGAGCACATAAAGCAAACGAAGGGACACACCAAGCAACAACTACGTTGTTTGTGTAGGCAGAATCGAGTTTCAAATCATAAGATGACGAATTGACTACACCAAAGAATCAAGCTGAACATATGTTTGTTTGATCCACTCTACGAACTGAAAGCGAGATCTTGCAAAACAACAACGCAATGCCCGGATCTGCAAGAATGGCTATGTAGGTAAGGGGATTAGCGCTATGATCGCTTTGAGTTCTGCTTGAAGTGTGTATGCTTACGTACGAGTTGCTATTCAGCCGTAGATCGGGCTCTAGGTTCTTCCCTTGAACTCCCTGAGTGGTATTTCGTAATGTAAAGCTAGTCTAAAGTAGATTCAGGATCCTACCCCCTGTAATAGTGTATTCGGCTTATGCAGGGCTCCCAAGGCTGTAACTTCTTTCTGAGTCTTACCTTGGGAAATGGCCGCCTTCTTCTTGCCCTTCTTTTCCTGAAATAGATGTTCTCAGCCTCGCCAACATAAGTAAAGGCAGTGTTCTTACCGTACATATACCAAGAGGCCAATTGACCATCTTCCTAACCTCCCTTGTGGGGACGATAGCACTTTTCCTCGAACTAGCGCTACAACGGTGATATCTGACCATTACTTACGATAATTCAAACCTCTCCCTATCACTCGACTTACTTCATACCTCTCCTTATCAATTGACTTACTTCATACCTTTGTAGGCATACTATTATCATCAGTGACCACCCAACCTCTTCAGTTCAGTCAAGACGGCGACTATTTTTGCTTTATTTTCCTTCTGAGATGGTTATGACCTAGTGCAAAATAAGGATTATTGATAGTGCTCTTAATCTAAGGACTAGTAGGAATACATTGGGTCATTCGCCCACTACCTCGTATGCTCTCTCCCTTACGCTTTTAGGACTACGAGGAGTGAGCTATGAATCTGTTCCTTCACTCCCACTAGAATCTAGACTTTAATGTCTTACCGTTCAGGACCCATGCCCCTGGGTCCCTTCACTCTTTGATTGAATGACATAAAGGGTACTCTCAATCGCCGAGGGTGCAAGAAGAAAGAAGTTAAGGGAGTGCCCTATCTACCAAGAGGCTGCAAGCCAAGTTGGAAAATAAGAGACTTCATCACACACACCCATGAGGGAACTCGCTACAGGAATGAGAAGGCAAGATCAGCACTACTCAACTAAGTCAATCCGAAGAGTTAGTAAGAGCATAACTCTTTCTTCTCTCGTAAGTGAATTGAGCAAATCATTTTCATAGAAGGGATCTTAGCTAAGAAAGTTAGTTCAGTAGTTGCCTCCACTGTGAAGGAAGCTTTTGGAAGTACCGTTTTGAAGCTTGAAGAGAAACCTTGGAATTTCCACTTGGATTCCATCCTTGGTATGGTACAAAGTCCTTCATCCATGAGAGGATCGAGTTGTTGGCTCAGGTAGAAGGTAGGAAAGAATTTTTCACTCTTCTAAGCTAATTCATATCGTATAAAAAGAATTTAGTGTGCAATCTAGGGCGAATGAACCACTATTTTATTGAGAACTAGACTACAACGACTTCATCACTTCAACATAAGCAAGCTGTGAGTTCCCTTCAAGTGATTTCAATCATCACTTACGATACGATATTTTGATTGAAAGGATCCCCTTTATAAAGGAAAGTAAGGCGTAGCTTAACCTAACCTCTATTTGTACGGGACAGGTACTGTAATAACAAGGTCTTCCGAGTCTCCCCCGAGGGGACTTAAGAGAAGGAAGGGGGTAAGGGCAAGACGAATATTTGAACAGACTTTGCCCCGTTTTTCTATCTATCTAGGACTATTTATATCAAAATAATGCCTAATCATGGAATATCGAACGAATGTTGAAGCACCAATCTTAGTATCCACTGAATGATCCAATGTCAACCTATTCCCATTATAGGGATCCATGCCGGCTTCTAATGTGAAACCCCACTTTTATGCTTTAACTCGATTTACGTGTTTTATCTCATTTTGCGTGCATTTGACCTGTTTATGTGCTGTATGACCTAGAATGTTATAATTTTGATGTCAATACTCCTAATACATGCTAAATGTGCATTCATAAAATTTTCATAAAAAACGGGATCAGAAATTTTATCGTCGATTTTTAGTGAATAGTATTTTCCAAACACGTCGGCTAAAATTTTGAAACTGGTATTTTTAACCCTTCTAGACCTAGTCCATGGACTTTAATAGACCTGTGTTTGATTAAAACGGTTTTAAAATCGACTTAAGAATTTATTAGGGTTTTTACACCGACTTTTGCGAAAATCGAGTTTTAAGCCGACTCGGGTGAAAGTGTTTGATTGTAAAACTTCTTGGCACCTAAAAATAACCTACTTGAGCTAGCTTGGGTGTTGAATAATTTTTTTGAACTTTGGTGATCAAGAAAATGCATTTAAAGTCAAGAAAACACAAAAAAAATGCTAAGTTTCAACTTTGACTTTCATTTAAATGGTTGACCAACAAGCTTATATCACCAACACACACTCAAAAAGCACAAAAACACTCCAAAAATACACACAAAACCGTGGCTCCTTAGAGGAGAAAGATGAAGGCATTTTCAAAGCATTTTTCTCATAGATTTTGCATTTCAAAGCCGAATTGAGTGATTCAAAGCTTGATTTCACTTGTTTGGCATCCATTCTACACATTTCTTGCATCAAAACACATCAAAGGTGAGAGAAAAATTCTAGATCTCAAAAATTATATTTTGTGTTTATGCGTATAAATGATTATTGAACCGTTAGAATGTTAATCTGATGTTAGATTATTGTTCCTTGCATGCTAGGGATCATTTAGATGTAATACTACGAGTTTTTATGGGTTGTAGCATAATTTTTATTTTTCGGGTATTTAAATTTGATTAATTTGTTCAAAGTTGATTAAATTGAGTTGTGTTGATCGAAATCGATTGCCGTCGATTTCTAAATGTTTGATAATTACGTGGTAGCGCCGTTGTAATGCCGAATTTTCGATTATGATGTTTGGGTGAAAATTCAGAAAATTCAGCCTTGACATCCTAGGGTTTTAGGGTTATCGGGCATGATTTGGAGGTCTTATGGTGGTTTTCCAAGGGGGCTAATGTAGTTGGTTGAATGGGTGGGTGTTTGAAACTGATTTGGAGTTGTTTGTATTAGTAGAATGTAAGATATGATTAATTGAAGTTTAGGTTGTCTTTCTTTAAAATGTTAGATTGAGCCTTAGATGATTGGGTGTGGGTTGAGTGATTGAATTGTGAGTTGTTGACGGGTAAATTAGGGTTCGATTGTGTGTGTAATGCATGTTTGGTTGGATGGCCTACTTTGTCATCTAACTTAGTTATTTGTTGTTAAATTGTTTATTGATGTTATTATGATGATAATATGATTATTGATGATGATAATATGTTTATTGATGATGATTGATGATTATTGATTGATGATTGATGCTGGGAGATAAACAGTTCTGCTAGACTATCCTCTTGTGAATGATTGATGTTTATTATTATTGCTGGGTCTCTGGTATGTGTGTGCCACCTCTCGGGCAGCATTGGGCTGTCGGGTTGATAACGGCATGACTATCAGAGATTGCCTCCAGCTCGCATGACGGAGGTGTCATGGAGGGCGAGGTTATTGGGGGTACCCCGGGTGCGTGAGTAATGGGGAGTTACAAGAAGAATAGTTGAGATCGTGATGGCGTTTGGAGCTACACCAACTAGAGAGAGTATCCTTTATTGAATGGTCATATAGTTATGTGATGATAGTATTATTGATGTTATTGTGTGTTTACTGACTCAAATGATTATTCAGAGGAGTTTAGTAGACCTTGCTCGAGATCTATCGGATCCTCGCTGGGTTTATTTTATATAAGCTCACTCTCTATTATTGCACGCATACAGGTGTACTTTCGCAAGATTACGGGTACGTGCCTCCTGAAGAGGAGAATGTGGAAAACGTGCCTTACGTGGATGAGTCCTATGTTCCAGAGTCTTATCCATGATGTCGTTCATGTTTTATTATCTTGTAAATTAACTTAGTAGAATTTTACATGCTTTGTAGTTCATAGTGTAAAAGATGTTGAAAAGTTAACGAATTAGTTGATGCTGTCTTAGAAGCCTTTCTTTTGTTTATGATTAGGTTGCTGGATTGGCTCATTATGTTTTGTAATGTATATTAAGGGTTTATGTATTATGTTGGAACGGAGGCATATAACGAGGACTGTTTATTGTATAATATGGTTATGATGTATGTTGTTATTTTATTGAGGAGTTGTTTGTTGTATGGTTTGTGAAGTTGATATATGACGTTCAATTGAGGTTGGTTTAAAGCCTCGGTGTCCTAATTACTATCGTTATACTGCCAAAATTCTGTTGCGTCCTGACTGATCGTAGGTGGGGTCGAGTTGGGGCGTGACATTTAAGTGGTATCAGAGCGCATGTTAGCTGTCAGCCGGGGTATCCTCAGAATGTGGGTAGTGGTCTAAGCATGCAAGTATGTATTAAGTGAAAGAAAAGTGAAACATATGTTAATATGTTTATGTGATTAATTTACTTATGTGTCTAACTTTCTATGTGACCAATATGCCTTGTGTGTTAAGTGAACTAATGTGGTCAATATGTTTTATGTGATAACGTGCTATATGTACTCAATGTGTTGTAATTAATGTGCATTATGTGATTAATGTGCATTATGTGATTAATGTGTATTATGTGACAATTGTGTTTTATGTGATCAAAGTGCCTTATGTGAAGTTTGTTGCTTATGTGACTTTAATTGTTTATAACTTACTTCTGTGATTTAACCTGTTTATGTGATGTTGGCTTCTTATATGCAGAATTGTGTGTTATATGATAATGTTATATTATATGATAATCATGCATTACGGTGTACCTGTTTTTATGTGATGTAATTGTATATATTCTATAACTGTGGGTGATTCTTTTAGGTGAAGTAAGGATGACTGCAAGAGTTTTCGGAAATAGAGATAAGCCATGATTTTGAATTATTATTATTCTAGAAGTTTATCAGTTAGATTTTAATTGTTATGTTTATGGATTTTAGTTTCGGCTTAGTGGATTGATCTTGATATTCCTTTAGCGAGAATGAAATTGTTCGAGGAAATAGAAATGTATCTTGATGATTATAATTACTTTTGTTGCCATGTTTAACTTGTTATTACTTGGAGATGAATTATAAGTTGAGGTTTCCGTGAGGTTGTGATTAGACACTTTTGGAGTCTCAACACAGACTATACTTCTTGAGGCTATTTTAGAATGAATTTATTTGAGGAATTAGTGATGTATATTTGTGAATGGAATGAACTGTGGTATAACATGTGAATATTTCTACTATTTGGGATTGCTATAGTATTAATGGGTATTTTGGAGTTTTGATCTTTAAACTTTGGAGACAATTGGAGTGATTCCTGACTAAAGTTATTTATTCGAAGATGTAATTGTTGGGAGATAGAATTATTTGAAGAAATAAGAATGCATTTTGGTGACTGAACATTTACTTGCCTACATCAAGCTTTTGAGTTCTAGGTGGTATGACTTTCTAAATTATTGATTGAGGATTCGTTTGTGTTATAATGGGTTAATATGAATCTGTATTGCGTTATCAGATTTTGGAGTCTTCATTAGTGAATCTTGTAGGGTAATCGGTGGTTTATCTTGTTTGGTGATTGATCTGGTACGGAATGTAAAATTTTGGAGTGATTTATCTTGTTTAATGATTGTTATGACTCCTTAGGTTCTCTAGATCTCCTTAGTGTCTTGTTTTGGAGGAAGATAGATTGTAGGATTTGACTTGTTGGTATTTAAATGTATAGGTGGGACACCTCCTTTGTGCTTCCTATTCTATTGGTCTTATTATTCTTTTCGACTATATTCTCACTTATTTGAGAGAGAGTTACACTTTTCTAGCCTATCAATTGTTTCTTGAAAGTTTGCTTATTGGATTAATGGATCCTATACTCATTTGACATTGTTTCTATTCTTAACATTCATATTTGTTTCTTATAGCAATGTCGCTTATTGGAGTTAAGGTTTGAGACTTCTACATTTCATTCTATATCTCCAGCCATTCGTTTCAGTATTTTATTTCATCCTATTACTATTCATTTGAAAGTAATCTCTCTGTGGGTATACCATTTTACTTATTCGAATTTCACTTGCTTGATGTACTCCCTACCTAAGTACATCATTGTCATTCTTGTTGATCCTTGTTAATCCTATTGTTTTATTATTAAATCCTTGCCATTACTTTGTTTGTAATTGCTCATTTAATATACTCAGCATTGTTCTTTCTTATTTATACTTCTTTGGTTATTGCGTGCTGAGATACTCATTATCTTGACACTCATATTTTCTATTGAATTAATCATCTCTTATCTCTTAATTTCATTTCACCTCAAGTACAACTTACTTGTTGGTTCCTTGAACAATTATCGAGAATTGAAATATCTACTTGTTCAGGAATTTTTATTCAACATACTCAGCACTGTTTTGACTTGTCATCATCCTTTGTTCGTACTTATTTAACTAATAGGTGCTGAGACATTTCTTATCTTAGTTATCATGCTTCCTTATTAAACTATTACCCTCTTGATTATCTAACCTCTTTGACCTCTTGTTCACTTGATTGTTGGCTCAATTATGATTTTTCATATTCGTATTTCCTTGTAAATTTCATAAGAGCCATATTCTGACAAATGTCACTTTTGAGATATTTCCTTGATCAATAATCGTTCATGTTATCGTGAATGAGTTTTTAAACCCTCGGGGTGTTCATAGAACTCTTTTGTGTAGTAAGGGATGGTTGATAATTAGTGGTGTCATGCTAAGACTTTGGAGTTGCGATTTCTTTCATATGCAATATGATATTAGGTAGGAGAGAATTATGAATTGAAGATTGTCTTGGAACTATGATCATTAACTTGCAGTCAACAGAGGTTGTTCTTTTGAGGTCTTTGGTTAGTTGTCATCCTAAGAGATAAACGAGAATTAAGAGAAGTATTATTAAGTGTAACGATTGAGGATTTAATAGTCTGTCAGTTCGAGAATTGCGCGGACGCAATTGTTTTAAGGAGGGGAGAATGTAAAACTCCACTTTTCTGCTTTAACTCGATTTACGTGTTTTATCTCGTTTTGCATGCATTTGACCTGTATATGTACTGTATGACCTAGAATGTTATAATTTTGATGTCAATACTCCTAATACGTGCTAAATGTGCATTCATGAAATTTTCATCAAAAACGGGATCAGAAATTTTATCGTCGATTTTTAGTGAATAATGTTTTCGAAACACATCCGCTAAAATTTTGAAACTGGTCTTTTAACCCTTCTGGACCTAGACCACGGACTTTAATAGACCTATGTTTGATTAAAACGGTTTTAAAATCGGCTTAAGAATTTATTCGGGTTTTTACACCGACTTTTGCGAAAATCGAGTTTCAAGCCGACTCGGGTGAGAGTGTTTGATTGTAAAACCTATTGTCACCTAAAAATAACCTACTTGAGCTAGCTTGGGTGTTGAATAATTGTTTTGAACTTTGGTGCTCAAGAAAATGCCTTTAAAGTCAACAAAACACACAAAAAATGCTAAGTTTCAACTTTGACTTTCATTTAAATGGTTGACCAACAAGCTTATATCACCAACACACACTCACAAAGCACAAAAACACCCCAAAAACACACACAAAACCGTGGCTCCTTGGAGGAGAAAGATGAAGGCATTTTCAAAGCATTTTTCTCATAGATTTTGCATTTCAAAGCCGAATTGAGTTATTCAAAGCTTGATTTCACTTGTTTGGCATCCATTCTACACATTTCTTGCATCAAAACACATCAAAGGTGAGAGCAAAATTCTAGATCTCAAAAATCATATTTTGTGTTTATGCGTATAAATGATTATTGAACCGTTAGAATGTTAATCTGATGTTAGATTATTGCTCCTTTCATGCTAGGGATCATTTAGCTGTAATACTACGATTTTTTATGGGTTGTAGCATAATTTTTATTTTTCAGGTATTTAAATTTGATTAATTTGTTCAAAGTTGATTAAATTGAGTTGTGTTGATCGGAATCGATTGCCGTCGATTTCTAAATGTTTAATAATTACGTGGTAGCGCCGTTGTAATGCCGAATTTTCGATTCTGATGTTTGGATAAAAATTCAGAAAATTCAGCCTTGACATCCTAGGGTTTTAGGGTTATCGGGCATGATTTGGAGGTGTTATGGTGGTTTTCCGAGGGGGCTAATGTAGTTGGTTGAATGGGTGGGTGTTTGAAACTGATTTTGAGTTGTTTGGATTAGTAGAATGTAAGATATGATTAATTGAAGTTTAGGTTGTCTTTCTTTAAAATGTTAGATTGAGCCTTAGATGATTGGGTGTGGGTTGAGTGATTGAATTGTGAGTTGTTGACGGGTAAATTAGGGTTCGATTGTGTGTGTAATGCATGTTCGGTTGGATGGCCTACTTTGTCATCTAACTTAGTTATTTGTTGTTAAATTGTTTATTGATGTTATTATGATGATAATATGATTATTGATGATGATAATATGTTTATTGATGATGATTGGTGATTATTGATTGTTGATTGTTGCTGGGGGATAAACAGTTCTGCTAGACTGTCCTCCTGTGAATGATTTATGTTAATTATTATTGCTGGGTCTCTGGTATGTGTGTGCCACCTCTCGGGCAGCATCGGGTTGTCGGGTTGATAACGGCATGACTATCAGAGATTGCCTCCAGCTCGCATGACGGAGGTGTCATGGAGGGTGAGGTTATTGGGGGTACCCTGCGTGCGTGAGTAATGGGGAGTTACAAGAAGAATGGTTGAGATCGTGATGGCGTTTGGAGCTACATCAACTAGAGAGAGTATCCTTTATTGAATGGTCATATAGTTATGTGATGATAGTATTATTGATGTTATTGTGTGTTAACTGACTCAAAGGATTATTCCAAGGAGTTTAGTAGACCTTGCTCGAGATCTATCGGATCCTTGCTGGGCTTATTTTATATAAACTCACTCTCTATTATTGCATGCATACAGGTGTACTTTCGCAAGATTACGGGTACGTGCCTCCTGAAGAGGAGAATGTGAAAAATGTGCCTTACGTGGATGAGTCCTATGTTCCAGAGTCTTGTCCATGATGTCGTTCATGTTTTATTATCTTGTAAATTAACTTAGTAGAATTTTACATGCTTTGTAGTTCATAGTGTAAAAGATGTTGAAAAGTTAATGAATTAGTTGACGTTGTCTTAGTAGCATTTCTTTTGTTTATGATTAGGTTGCTGGATTGGCTCATTATGTTTTGTAATGTATATTAAGGGTTCACGTATTATGTTGGAACGGAGGCATATAACGAGGACTGTTTATTGTATAATATGGTTATGATGTATGTTGTTATTTTATTGAGGAGTTGTTTGTTGTATGGTTTGTGAAGTTGATGTATAACGTTCTATTGAAGTTGGTTTAGAGCCTCGGTGTCCTAATTACTATTGTTATACTGCCGAAATTCCGTTCCATCCTGACTGATCGTAGGTGGGGTCGAGTTGGGGCGTGACATCTGATACCCCGTCTCTGACCTAACTGCTGATTGCCAATTTGACCTAAAGACGATATCCCTATCAATCCACTTATAGGACTGGTTCACCATTCATTCAGAGGTCCCAATTCACTCCCGACCTGGATGAGACATTAGACTGATAAGCCTAAACCAGATCGAGAAAGTTGATCACATCTTATTTACTATGAAAGAGAGGGCGGCTTAGAGATAGAGTCTAAATATATTCATGTCAACTCTATCTCATTCTCTCTCTGAGTCTCTTCAAACACTTACCGTCCAAGAATCATTAGAGTAGCCTGAGGATTTGTCCCAGGTGATACACTAAACACTAATCCATCAATAACACGAAGTGAACCAATTCCAATGACTCAAAGGTCACGACCAACCACCCTTCCCACCACGCAGCCCCCATGGTAGTGCCATATGGTGCTCACCGTCCAGCGGCAGAAATTCGCCATCTAAACATAGTTGTTGGGTCAATAAGCAAGGTAGGCCCTTAAGTCTTGACCTCCCTAACCAGTTTCTGAACTTGAAATCATTCAATGCCCTACTTCTGAGCACGTCCCCTTATCTTGTGTGTGCCATTTACACAGCGTTCAACATCAATTAGGTTGATAAAGTAATTGAATCTAACAATGGGGTTAAGCTTGACATCTGTTGAAGCCAGACGCAACGAGCCACTTGATCAAGACTGTCCCTGCAATCTTCTCAATGAGGGTATCCACTTTGAGATAAAGAGATGAAGATTGTGTGCAGATGAACACAGAATGAGTAGGGGAAGCGAAAGGAATAACATTTGAAGCTGCTTCTATGTAAGCCCCTTAATCTGTAATCCCCACAACTTGAATCAGTGAGTGCTCAAGTGGGATTGAGGGGACAATAGTAATCCTATTACGAGGATTATCATAAAGGAATTTCCCAACATAGGGAAGATGATGGGCTACTGGAATCCCCCATGATTCGAATCCTGTCCCCGCCTAATCACTTGAGATGTTGGGGGTACCCTAACTCACTACTTTGAGTCATTTTTTTCTTTTTCAAAGAAACCCTGGTCTTTCTTTCGCCTTGCATAACGTACGGAAAACAGACTTTCACACGACCTAAGAGAGAGAAAGAAAAGTCACTAACGGTAGTGCTTGAAGTCACTAGAGGCATTCTACTTTTGGGTTTTTTTACCAGCCAGCCTGCAGCACCTAAGCATATGCACGACATTCTCATATGATCCTGTGATTGGGCTGGGCCTAGGTAGTTCGGAAGAAGGGTATCGTCAAGACCTCTCGAGAATAGATGAAGAGGAAAGGCAGTTGATGAATGGCAGAAGACTTTGCCCAATTTAGAACTTAGCCTTCTATCTCAATAGCCCTTGAGAATAAGAGTAGTCTTAGAGTGTGCTACAAGGTAAAAAAAGACTGCTGCAATTAGCTCCTTCAGCCACTGAATCGAAAGAAAAAAGGCTTTGTTGTGAGTGCTTTGGATAGCTAATCAAGAAAAAGAAGAAGAAAGTGAGCTGCCATCGCCTGTTCAATAAATAGGAGGCTGACAAACAAGTCAAATGTCAAAAGAAATAGTGTTTTCAGTCTCATTTGATTCGAATCAAAATCAGCGAGTTCTCGTCCCATACTCAAGTCTGACTTCGATCATCATCTCTCATCTGTCCAAGATGGATTTGACTTTGGTGATTCACCATTTGAAAGACTAGAGAAGACGACTATTAAAGAAAATGTGACTTCTAGTTCCTTTCGGGTAGCAGCAACTGGAATCGATCTGAATGAATATTCAAGCCTAGTTCCGGGGCTTCTCTTATACCCCTATATATGGAGGAGTAGATTAGGTAGGGAAGGTCATAGTGAAAGCAGCAAGCTGGAAAGTAGCCGTTGATCTACTTCCTTCAACTTTCATCGAGATTGCCCTGGTATTCGTAAGACCTCTCCTTGCCGAATCAACTCTTTACTCTTTTCCCATGAAAGCATGAACAGAGAATTGATGTTCTTTCATCCGTTGAGTTTGGTTCTATCATAACGAACTAAATAAGTAGTTGATCGTCTTAAAAGAAGTTGAGTAAGGGTAGCCTATGAGAATCAATTCCGCAAGAAACTCAAAGGAAAAAAAAAGAATCGAAAGTCGGAACATGACCTTTGGTAGAGGTCTTACATAGAAGTGATAGTATAGCACAATCTCATATTAGGGGAAGCCCTTGGCAGAGCACCAAAGACTATTTTTACTAATAAATAGTAGAAGTAGCTGCCTTAGCTCCATAGCTCGTAGCTCAACCGATTGCAACTAATGGGGCCGGTCAGAAGCTTCTTTACACTGCTGATACCCGTTGTGGTTCATACTCGCTTCCCCCTGGTACAGTGCCTTCTATTTTTATATAGAATACGTCCAACCAGTCTCCATACGCCCAATCACGAACACAGGTCCCGAAAACCTGGCACAAGTATAGGACCAAACCAGGCTCCATAGCCCGAGGTCCTGACTCAAGGAAAAAGACCATCTAAAGGAATTCCCGGTCTATGCCAAAAATGATGGTGAAGGGCCCAACTCTCACATTTCAATTGACGTTGATGAAGGAAAATGACTTGATACCAATTTCACCGAGTTCTATTAGCGAAAGTAGTTAGACTCGAATATCTACTGATCTGTGCTTCGTCCTATTGGGGTTCCATTTAAAAGTAGATGTTTCACGAATAGTAGCAGTTGGAGCTAGTTCCTTTTTGACTTTATGGTTCTTTCTTGGAAGTACTGCCCAGGTAGAGCTAGACTTGATTTCATTATGTGATTTCCCCATTTTGGCCAGGGAACACGAACTATAGGCCTCAATCCATCCCCTTAGGTGGGAAGGTCGTAGGACGAGGGGAATAGATCTTCATGCACTGGCTTTCCTGTAGCAACAAAAAGCCCTTCTTACTTCATAAAAAGGGGAGTACCAAACCACTAAGAAGAAAGTAGGAGTGGCCACTGTGATACCCCGAACCTGGCATGTATTCAATAGTATTTAAAGTTCATTTAAATTGCATTTTATTGATCTTTCCCCTTCTTTGACCAAACTAGTTGACTTTTCATCTACATTGACCAACTAGGACAAGGTGGAAATTTTTGAAATGTTTAATAAAAGGCAAACTTGGGATTAGAAATAAAAAAATGCAATGTTAAGTTAGTTAAATTTTAGGTCAACTTTGGAATTAAATCTGAACCAATTGGGGAAGAGTTAGGTAGCAAATTATATATGGTTGGAAAGCTCTATGAGTCTAGTTTCTGAGGCTTCAAACCGTTCGTGAATTGGAGTTTTCTAGAAGAAGTTATGGCCGTTTTCGTAAGGTCGCGCATAGCTGTTTTGGTTTACGGGTTGACCGAATTTTGACCTTTGACTTCTTGTCATTTTTTTTTTAAATAAGCAGAATGTGTACGAAAAAAAACTTGAAACCATGAGGAAAAGAAGGAGAAAAAAAAAAGAAAATCTCAACTTCAAATCTTCGATTCTTCGCGTGGGCTTGTGCGGGGTGGTTTCCGAGGCACTCTACGAGGTTTTCCTAGCGTCTAGGAGCGTCTAAGGTGAGGGTTTCATCGTTATTTGTGCATTTGAAATATTTGTATCTAAACTTTGATTTTTGGATTTTATGCGTAGATTGTTGTTTTAATCGTTTTGTTGCTTAAAGAATGTTCCTTGTTGATTGTAGAACATGTATTTATAGATTTTTAACATTTTCTGTGGTTAAATATTGGAATTGAAATATAAATTGTGTGATGAATAGTAAATTGTGAATAGTAAACTCCCGTTTCGATGAAGTTGCTCCGTTACGCGTTCTGTTGATGTAGGAAGATGCTAGATATGCTAGAATGCCTAAATGTGTGGTTTAATTGGAATGTGTAATGGAAAAACGGAGAAAAACGGCTTAGTGAAAGTCGGGGTCGTTTAGGTCGAGTTTGGCGTTTTCTCGTTTTGTGTGTTGGCATTGTTTCGGGAGGCCATGGAAGCACTTTTGGTGCGATTATGGCATTGGTTGGGTGTTTGGTTGGTATAGTTGTAGTTCAAACGAGCAAAGGGAGAAATCGGGGCTTTGCGCGAATTCTAGGGTAAAGTAGGGCTTCGGGATCCTTGGACGTGCCTTATGGTGACCTAGGAGGATTGGCGAAGTCGGTTTCCAGAACTCGTGGCTCGTTTGGAAATGGTAGTGTTTTGATAGTTGGGGCCGATTTGTGATTTTGCTTGTTATCTTGATATTATGCCTATAGAATGCTTAGGATTGCTTGATATACTTTTTAAATTGGTGTTATTGTTGCTTATTATTGCTTGTTATGCTTGAAAAGTTAGTTGAATGCTAGTATTGATTGTGATTGCTTGTTATCTCGTTTGTTGTCACTAGTTTGTATTGTTGTGCTATTACTCGTTTATTGCCTTGTATCGAGTCTTGCATTCCATAGTGTCAGCACGTGAGTGATGGGCCTCTCGGGTAGCCTCGGGTTGCCAGTGTTGGTTGCTCTAGCTCCGTATCTATTCCCTTTTCTCGCTTGGGCTGCCTCCCAGGGAGATTTGGGTCGTAGATTGATGGATACTTCCGGGGTATTCCAAACTGGTGTTATAAGGTGGATGCGCGCTTATTGTCATCGTAGTCAACATCAAGCTCGAGATTGATATATCGCTCGTGAAATGGTACATTGCTCGTATGAGTGAACCATAGCCTTCAAAGTGTGGTATAGCTTTGAATGGTTGTGTTAATGCTTTCAGTAATTGCTTATTGCATTGATTATTTGTTTTGATTGCTTATTTATCAGTTATATTGCTTAACTGTCTTATTTGCATTGCATGACTTTCTTTCTCTCCAATTCGATATCTGTCTCGCCCTCATTGAGTATCCGTGTTATGTATACTCACTCCTCACCACCACATTTCAGGAAATGCCATGTTAGCTGGAAAGTTCGTGCTTTCCTGAAAGTCTGTGCTTGAAGAGTTGTCCTGCGTGCCTATGTGACTTGAGTTGTCAAAGTTGTAAAGTTGTATGCTTTTATGTATTATATGTATTTAATGTTAAAGGGGATGTAATTTAAGTTTCACTAGATTATGTATTTAGTTAATGTAGCTTAACTTCAATGTATATTTGTAATGATAAAGGAAAAGAGATAGAAAGGTATGATAGTCTAGCTTATGATATAGGTTGGTGTAGTTTAATTGCTAAGCTTGAATGTATATTTACTTGTGTTTTGCTTGTTGTGAACCAAGGCTCGGATGGCCTTGAGGTGGTTGAATGTTTGGACATGGTATTGGTCCACTTATATGCTGTCGCAGGTTTTACTTTTCGCCTAGGAACAGGGGAGACTCCGTCCGTTTTCCCTGAAAATTTATTCCCGGGTTTGGTTTGGGTTGTGTTTAGATCGATTGATAGAACTCCCGGTCTCGAGAGGGATCGGGTATTACAGCCACTCCAGCAGAAGCAGAGGTTCAAGAGTGGAAACTATTCATCTTCCAGTTGCTTGAAGTTGAAAGTAATGAATGGGCGAAGGTGGAGCTCAAGGCCACTCTATGAGAAAGATATGAGGGAAAGCGGGTAGCACTATGACTATGGTTGGCAAAAAGGGCCTACTATGGCTGTCGAGAAGCTTCAACCCACAAAGTCAAGAGGAGCCATAGTATGAAGCTGACACATAAGCCAACTCAGATGAATCATCGAAGTTTCCATCGGCCACTTTCAGTCAATGAATGGTAGCATAACAGTGCTTTTCATCAACAGATGCAAGAACCACATTCATGATTGATTCACATCCTTCACCGCCTCAGCCTTTGGTTGAGCCAACTCCATTCTTCTCCCTATCGGTCGAGCATCTTCAAACCTTTCCTTATCAATCGACTTACTTCATACCTTATACCTTTCCTTAGAAAGAGTTCTATTGGATAATTCAGTAGATGTGGTACACCACCCTAAAGAGATTATCTTTGCCAAGCCAAGTATATGGACTTCACTTGAGAAGAAGATCTAGTAAGGGAAAGAACTCGAAACCCTGGATTAGTATTACTGGCCTGGCCCATCTCTCATGAAACTAACCCAACCTGTGTGCCAGAATTTAGCCGGCCTGAAGTCTGTCACAGATCATCAATCCATCTCTTCGTACCATGTCCAAGCACAAACCCAAATACTTTTGCAACGCAACAGTCTCACGGACCTGCTAGTCTAGTCACCCATAAGCTACAACACTTCACCATATTAGCATAACAACTCATGCCACCAACAAGTGTTTCACTCTTGGACATATATCCATGCCCAACATGGCCAACAGCACATCACTTTCAACGTCACTGCGCCGATGCACACCTTATCCATTGAGGCAAAGTGCCATGGTCCTTTGACTACTAGACTTTATCTTTGCCACTAACACAAGGTCCATTTGACATGCCACGCGCATTTTGCATTCCTTTGATATGCGCCTCTACCAAAGGTCATAATCTAGCTCTTGGGTTCCCGACCCTTTTATCAATTCGGCATTGTCCTTCACCCTGTATGCGATTGAAGTGCTTACTCGTGCCCTTTATACATCCTGGCCAACAGTCCTTGTTGGTCCTTCGGAGAAACCGAATCCCTCATCTATTGGCATCATGCTAATCGTCTTAAGTCGACTTATCACAGAACCCGAGTGCCTCTATAACATCTCGAACTCACCTCAAGTTATTCTGTGCACTAGTCCCTAGAACGCAAGTATAACTGCAGCCGTGCTCACCTCCACGTACAAATGCCAAAACCGAATCTCATCTTGATCCTCTGATCCAAGTCAACACCTTTTGACTAAGATAAAGATAACACTTTTATTTTGGAGAGCACAGTAGGATGAAAGTTGTAAACTGTGTTCAGGGGAGAGTTCTTGTCTATTGGTGGACTCTATGGTAGAATTAGTCAGGGGATGTGAGAGGCGGTGGTTTTCCCTATGGCGAATGTCATCAGTTCGAGTCTGTTTATCTCCAACTCGTGAACTTAGCTAATACAAAGCTATATGATAGCACCCTCTTTTTCCGATCTATTCTTTCTCATTCATGGTTGTTGATAAGATCCATACATTTAGCAGTACCTTAGGATGGCATAGCCTTCAAAGTTAAGGGCGAGGTTCAAAGGAGGAAAGGCTTACGGTGGATATCTAGGCACCCAGAGAGGAGGAAGGGCGTAATAATCGATGAAATGATTTAATAAGGAACTGGCTTTCATTTCCTCCTATGCTTCCTTCTACTTTGCCACCTTGATCTAGCCCTCTTGCTTGACTGACACATGGAACTATAAGCTTCAAGTGAGATATCCATCTCTATGTCAGCTGTCTGTGATATGGGAAAGAAAGCTTCATTCAGTAGTCTGTGTGGAACATTATTCACTAGGTCTGGTATGGGTCCTTCTCTTCATCTGTTTGGTGGCGGGTGGGATAGGGCCAAGCAAGCTAAGCGTGAGGAGCAGAGCTAAATAAGCAATAGAGTGAGGTAGCTGAGTGAAAGGTGGGAAAGGTTGGGCTTTCGACTCTGTTAATATAAAAAGTGATCCTGAATAGACTCTAAAGGCTGGATTTCCTTTACGTTATTTTTGAGTTCCAGGAATCCTAAATTATTAAACATAGGAATCCGCATCAGAAATAGATACCCTTGATCTGGGCTTTAAATCTCGATATCTGATCTTGGCTGCTGGATGATTGGAGAAATGAGAAAATGGCAAGACTTCACTCTATTCCATGTTTTCGCCCTTTCGATGGTCCGGCATATAGCCCTCCGCCTAGCTAAGCTCATGATACCACCAACATAGACCAAGACCCTTTTTCAAAAGAGAAATGGCGGATGAAATGATGACCCTAACTAAAGTTTCGAATCTTGCTTAAAGCGCTTAGGAATTTGTTAACCACACTTCCTCCAAAGTGCTCAACATCACAATATGATCAGCTTGTGCTATGGCGGGCAAGCAAAAGTATGCTTTGGGAAAAAAGCATGTCCCTGAATGTGGTGATGCTATGTTATTTGATCAATAGATCGTGCGTGATCTTTTAAGTCTTTGGCGCTTATCATGAAAGAATTTTGGTATTCCTACAGGAAGACTAACAAGATAGTCAACAGGTCATTCTCAGAGTTTTAACTAACCGAATCAACTTTTTGATGTGCCTGCTTTGCCTCTGCCTTATCATCTAAAATCTTTGCTCTTTTTTCCGGGCCTTGCCTTGTTAGCCTTCCAAAAAAATTGACTTTTTTTATCTGATTGAAGCGGCCTTCGTTTACGGGTCATTAACTAAATACCTTTCAGTCGTGACCCAAAGAAAGTGAGCTAGCTTAGCACTTAGCTTAGGAAAGTGATATCGCGCGTACTAAGGCGCATAGACATCAAGCTGTAGCGCGGAAACCCTTCTTTATGATGCTTTACACTCTTCCTCTTGCAATTGGTTGAATCCTGAATGTCTTTTTTGCTCTGCCTTCCCCTTTTATGCATTAGGCAGCGCCGATCTAAAATAGAGTTAACATGGAAAATGTCCCATCCAAGCGAGCATGATAGTGGCATGCCCTCTCTTTCACATGAATGATTGAATCGAATTCATAAGGCCCGAAAGAAATACAAAATGAATTGTCTTATGTTCTCAGATCTGCCAATTGGGGAAATAACTGAGAGAACCACTTCTTCCTTTCCCTGTAGTACGCTAGCCTGTAGAGAACTTCAGTAGGATCGTGGCATCAATGCACCTATTCGTCGATACTTATTTACGTAAACATCATGTGAAGGCAATGTCAAATGTATGATGACGTAGTTGGCTCCTGTTAGCACGAGAGATAGATATGAAATGCCTCTTTTAGAGTATATTGAAGTGCTAGGCTCAATAGTGTCCTCCAGTGAGATGAGCTGGGCAAGGATAAGTTCATTCTTGTATGAGGAAGAATCCTTCTTATTAGAGAGATTGGATACGCACCATTCTGCTGTCAACTTGAATATTAGCTAAGCCAGCCCGAGTTCCGACTTCACTTTAAGTAGTCTCCTTATGCAAGGAGTGAACGATCTTGCCCTTGTATTTAAACCAGTCTGTCTGCAACAGGGGACGAGTGCAGTAATTTCTTCATACAATCGGGGTGTGTAGGAAGATAGGCTAGGCGGAGTAGTAGCTCTAGAGCAAATTCTTTGACTGGCACGTATGAATCCTAAAAAAATCCCAAAGGTCTAGTCTAGAAAAAACCTGGTGGCTTAGCTTTTTGGTAGGAAAGGCGGTCATAGGAAGAACCCTTTGAGCTCTACTAGCTCTCCGACTCTATAAAGAACACTTGGCTTTCCTGCCGTTTGGCCCCTTTACCCCATCTTTTTTGCTTGCTATAAGCGTGACTGCTCCTCAAAACGGTATTTCTTTGCCGATTGCCGAAGGCTTAAAACCAACAGAATGCCCCGGTAACGTTATACTCCATTGGCTGATTTAGAAGCAGTAGCATCAATGGCTTGGCTTTTCGGGGATTGCAAGCAACCTTTCACTCTACCCTATGTTATTCTATACGCCATGGAAGCCTCTCATGCCTTGTTCAGTACTTTCTTAATTATCCACTGGTGAACCCTTTGATCAAACCTTCCCTTCCTGAAGTTGTGGGGATTGTCTTCCAGACATAGATATAAGAAGGGGCTCGACCCTTACCCAGCTCGAAGAAGTAGCTCTTTATAGTTATCGTAGGAGAGACCGCAAAAAGTAAGGATTAGTTAGAAAAGTTGCCACGACTTGAATTTGAGTGGATGCCCAAATTGAGGAGTCATTCCAACTGCTAGGATATGCCAAATGCGCATGCCCAGTCTCATTTCGAAGATAGAGACCTCTTTTGGAAAGGAAGCCCTACCCGCTCCAGTCTCTCATCCCATCTCCAAAGAAAGGGCCAATACCAGCAAAAACTAGACTGCGTATCAGATATCTGTCTTAGCTATAGGAAATAGCATCAGTGAGGAGGGGGAAGATACTACAAGGATTCTGAAAATGAAGAAGCCTGCATGTCTATCGGAGAGATTAGTTTGACTTATTATGGGAGGCCGATCATAAAGCTGATTCGTCGGCAACAGCAGCTCGTGGGTCTGTGTTAAATGATGAAGGCTCTTGTAAACTTAGGTCTAACAATCTTCCTGGTCCTTCGGGTTGAGGAAGCTATCCTAGTTGCGACCACGGTTGAAACCCAAGGCCTTGCCCTGTCTGAAGGACTTGAGCTTATCGATCTTTGGTCTAACCAAGCTACGCCTTTTGTTCAAGCGAAGAACTTCAAATTCTGGTGGAGACAGGCCTTAATCTTGAATCTAAATCTAGTAGATGGTTTCAAAATCAAATAGGGTTTGCTATTGGATAAACATTGTTATTATTATTTAATGCGCAGGGAACAATTTTTGATCGATCGGCTTATTTAATTTCCTGGAATGATCATTTCCAAAATCATGGTCAACCAAATCCAATGAGGCCAATCCAGCAGAGACCTGGCTCGCTTAAGAAGGAATATAAATCCCTTTAGTTATACCTTTGCTTACAGAGATAATAAACCAGTTGAGTTTGTTATTAGCTGCCTAGTCCCTCGTCAATAGTGTAGGCACTCTGGACTGACCTCGTTGATAGAAAAAAAAGGGAGATAAAATTGACTAGAAGAACATGTTTTTGGAAAAAACTGGAATTTCTTCCCTAGTGTCATCCAAGTTCATTATCCCTTAAGTTGTTTTCGGTAAGTGTATCACTGCTCTTTGTTGAATCCTTATGAGCTAAGCGAAATACCTCCGAACACTCTTGTAAATAGGAATGGGTTAGAATGATTATATTAACACATCCAAGTCGATACCAGACTAGTTCGACTTAAGCCATTCCGTATCCGCTTGTTTTCGGGGCGAATCTACAAAGGTCAAAAAGAAAAAAGAAAGGACGACCCTATCTCTTAGTTAGCCAAGATTTAAACCTCTCTCTAGAAAGCAAACAAGCTGAAAAGTTCTCACTCTGTCTAGTAAAAAGAAAGCTTATAGAATACCATAAAGTGATCACAAAAACTTCATACATACCGATTCGCCACGTGAAAGCTACTAGTCAAACATTAGCCTTATTACCGTTCCTGACCCCTAGCCAATGGGACACTTACTCTATCTATTGAGTTGAGTTGTCTCCCCTCGGGGGTCAAGGTAGAGTAACCCTAGCTTACTTCTTATGCAAGGGATCCATGTCATTTCACTAAAGAGCAAAGACCACTTATTTTTCTTTTTCACTTGAACAGGGTTCAAAGGAGAACAATTCTTGTTTGGTTCTATCTTAAAAGAAGAAGATTCCACGTACTAGCCGAAAGGCCGCTTAGGATTATGCGTTCACTCGGTTCTCTAAAAAAAGGGAGAGAAGTCGCACGAGGTTGAGGGGAGGAAGAGAAAAAGAAGCAGCTATTTCACCGTCCGTAATAGCCACAGTTTTTTGGTTATCAGGCATAAGCATAGTAGATCTTCTTTAAGAAGAAACTCCTTGCCACTGTCGGCATTACCTATGTTGAAGGAAAACATAGTCTGATCTTTTCCAAGGCAAAGAAGCCTTTTTTTTTCAAATTCTTTAATTCATTTCTTATCAAGTAGGAATTGAACCTACGACCAGTCAGTTAATCATTGACTACTCTACCACTAAGCTATTGATACGGGCTTCTTTAAGAATTGGTTTGCTAAATCAACGCACAATCTTATAGGGCGATTCCCATTCTTGTGAAGTGGAAAGGGCAGAGTTCTGTATTTACTTAGATAAGATAAGGTGGGAGAACTAAACAAAGTAGTTGTGAGGCCCGACCCCGAATAACGTGTGTTACCTCAATTTGCATGCCTTAGACCATAATTATATGACCGACCTTGAATTACGTGCCCCGTCTTGCCTTTCGTGCGATACCTTGATTTGTGTGCACTAACCTTAAACTGTATGCCCTAACCTAGGTTTAAGAGTCGTACCTTGATTTACGCGCTTTGCATTGAATTACGTGTCTTGCATTGGTTTACGTGCATTCACCTAGGGTTGCGTGTATTTACTTTGAAATCCGTGCATTTGCCTTGAAGTGCATGCCTTACCTTGTAGTGCGTGCTCTAGATCTACGAAAGCATGCCTGCACGCTAATCAATAAAGAATCCTACACAAAACACTAGACTATCGAATAATCCTACAAACTCCACTAACCTCTATTTTAATCATAAATCAACTCACTAGAAGACAAAATTTCACTAAACACTAAACATTCTTTATTCTTTATTCTTATTCCAATTCCAATGCACCTCAAATTCCACACTTATTATAACCTATAATATATGAACTTGAATCTAAAATTTCAGATTTTCCCTTGCATTACACGGCCAAGACAAGGCCATTTGATCAACTTTGCACAATTAAATTAAAGCCTAGACATTCTATGACACATGCACAAGGCACAAGGCACAATGCATTAAAAT
This sequence comes from Ehretia macrophylla, assembly GCA_037974665.1. Classification (NCBI taxonomy): domain Eukaryota; kingdom Viridiplantae; phylum Streptophyta; class Magnoliopsida; order Boraginales; family Ehretiaceae; genus Ehretia; species Ehretia macrophylla. Next base: position 72,935,897 of record CM075770.1, read on the forward strand.
AAACCCAAATACCCTACCCAAGCTTCAACACCTCGGCCCACTCAATGCCCATGCCAAAAACAATTCAAATGATGCTCAAAAGGTGACACAAAATCAGATTTTTCATTGCTCAAGGCCGACACACACAATTGCACATTCAAAGAGCATCTTCAACTACATTTTTTCCTCTCAAGCTCTCATTCTCTCTCCATTTCGGGTAAGGCTTCTCTTGAGCTTCCAAGACCTCAAGCATGCTCTAAAGATCTCTCCTAAGCTCGGCCATGGCAAGTACAAGCAAGCAACATAGCAAGAAAACTCACACAAGCTCACAAACTCACCATTTTTCGGCCATAGGTAAGATTTGATGGTTTTCTTCCTTGTCTTTTGGTTTTACCCACATGCACACCTCTTACACAAGCTAACTAAGCTAGGATTTAAGGGAAATCAAGATACCACTCGGCCAAAGCAAGGAAATAGGTCAATTTGTGCATTTCAAGAGTATTTTGTGCACATTTGCTAAGTCTTCAAGAGGTGAGGGTTAAACTCTTTTAAATGCTTTCAAAACTTACATGCATGCTCTCATATGGCTATATTTACCTCTGTAGTTGATGTATATGTGTGTATATGAGCTTATCTTCTCATGCATGGCTTGATTTTGGCTAGAAACTTAGAGATATGCAAACTCGTTTTTCTGGCAGATTACTGTCTTTGTGGAACGAAGTGTTTTTGACCTAGTAAACGTTGATAAAAATGCATGAAAATTGTTAGGTCACTATTTTTGTCAATTCTGCACATGTTTTGTAGAAATAGGCCAAGGACAATTTGGACTCTAAGACCTCCAAAATAGACATATATCGAAAGGTGTCTAAATCTGGAAAACTTGAAAATATGAAGTAGGTTTCTCGCAGCTTTCTGACCCTGTAGAAGGAAATAGTTTTGGCCTAGTAAACGATGTCCAAAATGCATGAAATTTGGTATCCCACTATATTGGTCAGTGCTGAACATATTTGGAACAAATAGGCTAAGGCTAATTTGGCGTTTAAAGGCCTCAAAAGTAGCAAATATCAAAATGTGTACGAATCTGGACAGTTTTGTATAGTCTCACGGTTTTGGTCATAACTCCTAAATCCGAACTCCAAATGCAGCGAGGTTTGTTTCTAGATTTAAATTACTCATTAAGATTCAATTTGACATTTGGTTAACTGGATTTGGAGATTATTTTCTTGGCTAATTGAATGTGTAAAAATAGACCATTGCAGTAAGGTTTTTGCTTGGTAATATGTTTTGAATCATGTGGTAACTTTACTTGTGGTATTGAATGCTTGGGATTATTGAAATTAGAAGTTGTGTGGGCTGTTGTGGTTGGTTGAGGTTGCTTAATTTGGTTGATGCATGGCTTGGATTCATTAATTGATGAATGGTTTGCTTAATCGCATGTGTAAGCACGGAATTGAGGCCCTATCGCTTATGACTACTTGCTAAGAGATGATCCTATGGTTAAATGTGTTCAATTGTGTGGTTAATAGGCTGCCCATAATTTTCCTTAGAGCTCTAAATATGATTCCCGATGATTGCATGTTGATAAGTGAACTATTCTTGCACCCGGTTTTGTGTAAGTGTCGTTGCATGCTTGTATGATCTCAACACTTGATATATGAACCCGAAATGAGTTATATAACTTGTTTTATATGAAGTTACTTGGCTGCCCGTTAAATGTTCATATGCCTCTAAGTGTTTTACAAAGTGAATATACATGTCAAGCATGCCTTGTATGTTTACTTATCGATATGTGATCTTATAATTGCTCGGAGGCAACCTACTTTGTTGACCTCCTAATGTGAATTGTTAAAAGATATTCAATGACTTATTTGAAAATGATTACTTGGCTGCCCATGAAAGTTTAATTGCTTTCAAATTGATATATGAAATGATTATATGTTCTTACAATACCTTATATGTCAACATGTCAAAATGTGATCATATACTTGCTCGGAGGCAACCTACTTTGTTGACCTCCTAATCTGAAATGTTAAATGGCATAAATGGGCATTGCATACAAGGTTGCAACCTTTCATTGTGGCATGGTAGCGTTTCACGAACGCCGGGCGGCATAGGGCTTGCCGGTGCTCCCGTGACTACCATGGTCCAATTCCCTCTCTTACTTGGCATTCCACCCTCGAAGTGTTGGGTTGTAGGTTTGGTGTACATCCGGAGTACACCCATTTGGAGTGATAAGTGGAAGATTGATGCCGGCTACAACAATGGTTATTGGAAATGAACTCGAATGGCAGGAACTAAGTGCTATGCGGGACAAAGTGCTACACCCAAAAGTGGTGGGAGCTACCTCTTGAGCCCATAGGAGCCACCTCTAAAGTCCTGTATTTATCAAACCGTATCCTTTTCACTATGTGTTTAAGTCCTCTCGCTTGGTTCCTAGAGGACCTCGGGGAAGAAAACGGGTAAATGTGTTCATTTATATTTATGTTATGTTATGAGTTACTTATTTCATATGACATGTTTTCAAAACGGTTTTCATAAGATTAATCGGAAAAGGGTTTCAAAATGTTATATTTCGTTCCCCCTCTTTGAGTTCATAAGGACTTACCCTCTTTTTGTCACAGGTGAAGCAGATTTGGAATAGGTACCCGAGGGGAATGTGCTTGTTGATGATTCCTTGGAGTGACTACGTGCTTTTGTGCTTTGCCTGCAAGTGGTTGCTATATGGATGTTGTGTTTAATTGCAAACTGTTCATTTTGTTGATGTAAATGACCCCATTATAATTTGGGTCTAAATTTTGGCTTGTACTGATTATAACTGGACAAACTCTTTATTGGTTGTTTGCTTTCACTATCTTGGTTAGTAGATATCGTGGGCGTTTAAAACCACTAGGTGAATAATCAAATAAGTTAACTCTATCTAATTTCACTTAGGTACTCATTGTAAGCTAAAGGATAATAGGTACTTGTGTAATAGGAATTGAAAAATAAACGGGATATAGTCATCGTGCTAGGTGATGCGATTGGGTTGTGCGTTAAAATGTGCGCAAAATAACCAAGTTAAAATACCGACAAGTGCACAGATCTTTGTAGTGTAGTGTGCTCTGAGTGCGGAATCGTACCTCAGGGAAGCTCGCTATTTTAAGTTAGTGAAGTAGTGTGAAAGTGTTAAAGTGCTTAAGTGACAAATCGCAAGGTGGTTTGAGAAACGTGCAAGAAATGTAAACTAAATCAAACTAACTAAATTATCTAAGTTATACTAAGTATTAGTGGAATACGAGAGGTGGTGATCTAGGGGTCGAATATGTAAATGAGGCAATTAATGTATGTTCGATATAAAGTTTATCTAATTCTGCAAGGGCTTAAGCTACAAGCATACACCCGGTTAAGCTAAAAGCTATAGACCAAGTTAATCTACTTAGCTTATTTTAACCAAGTACAACAAGGCAAACTAAACTAAGGAATTAACCTTACAGATAGAAACTATGGTACAACCTATAGTTTCATGGAATTTATGGTACAACCTATAAATTATGATTAAAACATTTATATGGCACAAAAGTAACGCATTCATAATATTAAATGTAACACCCCGATCCCACTCGAGACGGGGAGTTCTATCAATCAATCTAATCGCAACCCAATTCCAAACCCGGGTAGAAAATTTAGGGAAAACGGACGGAGTCTCCCCTATTTCTAGGCAAAATGCAAACCTGCAACAGCATATAAGTGGACCAGTACCGTGTCCAACCACTCAAAATTCCTCAAGGCCATCCGAGCCTCGGTTCTCAATAATTAAACATAGCAAATATACATATTTTCAAGTACCCAGACTATTCTAACTCTTTTCCTTTAGACAATTACATACATGCATTGAAGTTAAATTATACTAACCGAATACATAAACTAGCTTTTTCATACCACTTCAATGACCTAGTAAAACTTAAATTACATTCCTTTTTAACATTAAATACATACAATACATGAAACATACATCTTTGCATCTTTGACAACTCAAGCCACATAGCACGCAAGGCAACTCTTCAAGCACGATCTATCACATAACCACGAACTTTCCAGCTAATATGGTATTTCCTGAAATGTGGTGGTGAGGAGTGAGTATACACAACACGTATACTCAGTGAGGGCGAGACAGATATCGAGGTGGAGAGAAAGAAGATCGTGCAATGCAAATAAGACAGTTAAACCATATATTCAATACGATCAACTATCAATATAAACAACAATACAATAAGCAATTGAAGAAAGCATTAACACAACCATTCAAAGCTATACCACACTTTGAAGGTCACGGTTCACTCATACGAGCAATGTATCATTCCACGAGCAATACATCAATCTCGAGCTTGATGTTGACAACGATGACAATAAGCGCGCAACCACCTTATAACATCCACTAGGTGTACTCCAGATGTACCTCGACATATCTATGACCCAAATCACCCAGGGCGGCACCCCTAGCGAGAATAGGAATATGACATGAAGCTAGAGCAAACCAACCCTAGCAGCCCGATACTGCACAGAGAGGCCCATCACTCACGCGCCTGACATTATGCAATGCAATACGAGATACAAGCAATAAACGAGCGATAGCACGAAAGTGCAAATTAGTGGCGATAAACGAGATATCAAGCATTTACAATCAACATTAACATTCAATTAACTTTTCGAGCATGATTATCAATAATATCAACAATAACATCAATCAAACAAGTAATAGCAGTTCAAACACGAAAACGACAAATATTACTATTCAATCTCTAACTTCCAAAGGCAATTACGAGCAAACGAGCTACGGGATTAGGAAACCGATTTGACTACATTCACCTAGGCACTACAAGGCACGTTTCTATGTCACGAAATCTCACTTTCCTAACCGAAGCCCGAAAGTCCACCTACTGCATTTGAACTACAGCTATGCTAACCGGTCATTCAATCAACGCCACAATAGTGCCAAAAGTGCTTCCATTCCCTCAATAGCAAAACCCCCAACTCAATTCGAGCACGGTCAACTTTTGGTCAAATGGCCCCTTTACATTTCTTTGTCTAATTTTCAATTTTAACAAAGGCCGGTCCGTTTTTATTGCACATTTTATCTTTCTATCACTAATGGCACCTATCCAAATCAAAAAATCATAATTCGGATCAAAATATGAAATTCTAGGATTTTACTATTCAAAATCACTATTCATTATTCTTCCCCAATTTCAAATTTGCGTTTCTAGCCATAAAAATCTCTAAATAACTATCAAACAATGCTGTACGATCATTATAGAACCTAATTCAAGCAACAAAAGGCATTTAAACACGATATATAACAAATCTAAGAAATTGAAACAAAATTCAAATTTCATTTAAAATGCACAAAAGCGTGAAAACCTTCACAGAGATTGAAGACCAAGACCCGCAAAGACCCAAGCCACGATCCTCGTCCTATTCCACGTAAGATTTTGGCCTAAAAATGCAAAATCAATTTTTTTTTCTTTCTTTTCCTTGGACCTTTGGCCATGGGAGGACAAAATGGTCATTTGTGGTTTTGTTTTTGAGTTAATTTTGCCTTGTTTTTATTTTATAAGGTGACAAGGGCAAAATGGTAAAAAAGACAAGGTCAAATTCAAGTTAAAAATGGTCAAATTAGCTTATTTTGATGCCATTTAATCCAATTCAAGTTAGAGCAATGCAATTTGAATGAAAACCGACTAAAACTAGCTAATTTAAACTAGAAACGCTATTCACAAAATCCAAGAAATGTTCTTCTAACTTCCATTTTCGAAATGCTACGATCGAACAGTCAATAAACGATCACTAATCAAATGATTAACAATAATATAAAACTATAATTTTTGAAAAGTAGAATAGAAGAATAGTTTAAAATTCACACTGACTCGGTGTTACTTTTCTCATTTAATTGAAAACCGAGTAATTAAATGCAAGAAAATAAAACCAATTATTAAAATAATTAAAATAGTCAATATAATCAATATTCATTTAAAAATAATTAATTTAACTATTTCTAGAATATTTTAAAGAATTATAAAATTAATGCTAAGATATGAATAAACAAGTTAATATAAACATGTAATCAAATGCAATTAAATACTAACATTTAAGATAACACTTAATTAAATACAAGAAAGTAAATCCAATTTCTATAAATAATAAAAATAGGTAATGATCTTTTAATTAATCAATATAAAAATTATTGAATGCTTTTAAAAGAAATATCAAAATAGTGCAAACTGGATGATTTAACTAATTAAACATTTAATTAAATGCAGTTAAATGCTATTAAGTGCATGCCGGGTTCGGGGTATCACATTAACTACAAGTATAATATTTATGAAGTGAAAGTAAAGCAATCATAACGCCTACTTAAAAGCATTACGTATGAAATACTGAATTAAAACAAGCCTTACATTGCAAAATGAATTGAATAAACTAAATCCGAGACCATATATAAAAATACTATCATTTACAATATTCACCCCTAGATATCAATCTACTCAGACATAAATGAATACGAGTTATGTAAATAAAAGAGAGTCTATAAAGGCTCCCCCATATCGATGAATGCGCATTTCTGATTCCCAAAATTTGAGTAGAGGTCCGACGCAAAATAGCTATTCGGGCAAAGCTAATTTCCCCCCGAATAAGAACTATTATGGATGAGTTTCCCCCGAATAAGGGCTTTCCTATTAAAAGCTATTCGGGCAGAACCTCCCCCGGATAATAACTACTTGGGTCGGACTTCACCCTAAAAGTAGCTATTCAGGCAAAATTTTCCCGAATAAGAGCTACCTAGGTGGGACTTCCCCCGTATTCTACTATTACTTAATTAACTAAAACTAAAATTTTAAACTAAATAGAATTAACTCGGAATTATATCAAAAATATTGATAATACTGCAAAATTAACTCTAGAATTCTCAAAGGGTTGAAGCTCTATTTATAGGCAAAATTATGAAATAGTTGACTTTTTTCCGTTTGTTGACTTTGACTAGATTATTGACCGTAGCATTTTCGGGCCTTTTTCACTGTTTTGACCCTCAAAATGATAGAATTTGGCTAAAATCACGCCTCACGCAGGACTAAAGTCCTACATTTTGCTCAGAAGGCTGTTTCTACCCGAAAAAATGATATGATTTGCCAAAAACGGACATGGGTCACTATTTGAGATCATCTGGGTCAATGTTCCGAGTCTGATTTCGTACTAGTTTCAGCCAAGTTTATTTTCTATGAGCTTCATTCTTCAATAGCATCTCGTGCTTCCCGATTCTTACTTCTTGACTTACAATTTGGGTCATTTCGAGGCTGATTCTTCACTTTTCAGTATTTTCCTACATTGCATCGAAAGTATCAAAGTGTTGCATTTATTCCAGAGTTAAGATGCAAATGCAGTACAAATATCATGGTTTGAGGCTGCAAATATAGTTACATCAACATCCTCAAACCTAAACATTGCTTGTACTCAAGCAAGACTGTCTTTAAAATAGATCCAAAGTGAAATTTTGCAGAATTTTTGCAAGTAAAAAACATATGCAAAAATCTATCCTATCTTTTTGTCAAACACATTCCAAAAATTAATCATGAGAAATGCAATCTACTATCTTAACCCTATTCAGCAGTTAATGATAAACAAGATAAGAGAACCTTTACATAGTTTTCACAAATAGATACTCTTCTTGGAAATTGACTATTGATTGCTTCGAAGTACATATTTAGAAGTAAACTAAGCAAATTAAGTTAATTCAATTCCCAACTTTCAAGTTATACAAAGAGATTAGACCTTGATATTCTTACCTACATTTGTAATCAAACTCTTGATCATGCCTTAACCCTTTAACATTTGCCAGAAATATAAAAGTACAACTAATAATACCTCTATATAGTGTTTAGTTTCCTTTGCTTTCTGAATATCCCATGTAGCGGGCTTTAAGGCTAACAATCCCCCGCCATTATGACTGAGGTTGCCAGGTTTCAAAGGAACCCCTACGTGCCTTAATCACCCGAGATATCTAGGCTCGAAACCTTACACTATAGCACATATCCCAAATTACAATGTCTAGGATAGTGGTGCTTGGAGATTTACAACATATTTACACCAAAAGTTTTATTCAACAGTAAAGGTATGTACAATTCTCTTCTTTTCTTTTTCTATATTTTTTTTCATTGTTTTCTTTGTTGTTTTTTTTTTTTTTTCTTTTTCTTTTTCTTCTTTTTTTCCAGAGTGTACATACATACAAAATAACATAACATACTATACAAACATGGCATAAGGGTTCAGGTTTCAATCACAAGAAGTTCTTATAACAAACGGTAATCCTATCTCAATCCTTTCATAATCACATAGCTATCAATTGAAGAAAAGAAGAACATGTGACGCCTAAGAATTCTACCATATATCTATTTATAACTGTTGCATATCTATTTGCACATTTCTACGTGCATCATCTTTCTTGCTTAATTGTTTTTATTAGAGGTTACTATTCATAATATTTTCGACTGTTTTAAAAGTTTGATTTTTAATTTTTCTTAGGTCATATGATATTTAAAAGGAACCGAGAAATTGTCGATTTGAACTTTCGGGCTTAGGAGAGTACATTTAGAAAATAGATTTTATGACCTTTGAATAATGTTACGTTAGAATAGTGCTAGTTTCAACTAAAAGCATTTGAAATTGCAATTAACCTTAGTTGATCAAGTTTTTTAGACTAATTAGCTTAAGTTATTAATTATGCACCACATATATTATAACCAACTCATGAAATTAAAAACAATAACACACATTAGTCATCAAAACAAAACAAAAAATGACCTCCAAGTCCCTTCATTTGGCCGACCCACTCAAGGGAGAAAATGGAGAAAATTGCTTCAACAACCTTGCATCTTGAGCTTCTAGCTTGATCTTGGGAGGGTTTTGAGCATCCTAGGGACTTCAACAAGCTTCCTTGTCTTCAAAATTGTGAGGGAGATGCATTTCATTGTTTTTAAAGTTTATGGTCTTATGTTGAATTTTCTTGATTTGTTTATTATAGCTATAGAACTTGTTATAAATGATTACTATGAGTTATTTGATGCCTATAGAGTTAACTTTTATGGCTTGTTAGAAGATTCCATGGTTGAATGCATGTATTGATCAAAAGAGACGATGAATATTGCCTAGAATTAGGGTTTTGAGAAAAAATTGCTAATTAGCTTGAATTGAGGCTTCAATTAGGTGCTCTAGATCCTAGTGAAGTTAGTTGAAAAGCCCCGTGAGGTTGAATTATTCGAAACCGAGCTTAATTGCATAAATAGCCGACTTTCAAAAGGGGACTTTTTCCGTTAAGCAATCCGGGCAAGTTTGGGCATTGATTCGGGTATCCTTGAGCTAAGGAAGCACCTTTGGTACTTTCGTTTCATGAAAATGGGGTTCGGTTAGTATAGTTGTAGTTCAAACCCGTTCGGGGCCTTCCCGAACTTTTGCTTCAAAAATGAGTTTTGATGACTTTAAAAGGTGTCTTGGGCTTAATTAAGAATATAGAAAGACTAGGATATGATTTGGAAATCTTGAACCATGCATAGGAGAAAGAAAACTCGGTTAAAGAAAGGGAAAAAGTAGTTTTGGCTATATTTGATGCAATTGGCACTTGTATGTAAGTTATCTTATATTGTATTGAATATTTAGGATATAATTAAGCTATTTGAGTAGATTGTGGGGATTAAATTGTGTTGATTGCTTCTTTTGGAATCTTTAAGCTAATCTCGTGCTTATGTGAACATATATCGTGCTTATATGTGAGGGCGGCCTACTTTGTCATCCCTCTTATGTGTTATGTGTTACATTGATTGCTTGTGACTTGTCTCAGGGTTGCACAACCTTTTCGGACATGGTAGCGTCGAGAAAGACGGGCGGCATCGGGCTTGCCGTGCTCCCTCGACTACCATGGTGCCTATTCCTTTTCTCGCTGAGGCATACTCCACTACCCCAGAGGCGTGGTTCACCTGCTGGGCATGGACCTACCTCGGGAGAAAGGGTAGTAGGATCGGGATACATCTGGAGTATCCCAATTGTTGGTGTTTGGGGTTTGCCGGCATGTTCATGAAGTTCGTGGTTCGTGGCTCGTGATCGAAGACTTGGAAGTGGAACCGTATCCTTTTTAAAGTGATTAAATACTTGGCTTTCTATGTTGCTGGTTTATGTTGTATATATATATGTTTTCTTGTGATTACATATCATATTGCACGCCTGATATGTTGCATCACCTCCCTCGCTGGGCAACATTGTTGTTCATTCCTCATTTAATATGTTTCAGGTGAAGCTGAGGTGAATCCTCAGCTGATAGAAGAAGAGGAAGAAGTGCTAGTTAAGCAATTTCGGTGACTTCTTGTGTGATAAGGTTGTCTAAAATGGGAAGCTTGCGTGGAGTTGTTGTTGATTGCCTTTTTGTGACCTTGGGGTCTTGAGTATAATTGGTGAATGTAATAATTTGTAATCTTGTATGTTGGATATAAAGTGGAATGACATGTAATAATCCATAGTAAACTTATTCTTTTGCATGCTTGTGTGATTAACAAACTTGGAAGTAGAACTTGGCTATTGTTGTATCTGACTACCTATAGTTAAAATTAGAAATGCTTTGCTTGCTTGTGTGTTATATGTAATTGTTGTTCCAAGGCTCGGATGGCCTTGTGATCGCGGGTGGCCCATAAAAATCTTGGAGGATTGGTTGTAAGAGTTGCTGTTTGTGGATCTAGCATCATGGGTATCTTTGTGCAGGTACCAGTTTAGTCCTATAAACAAGGGAGACTCCGTCCATTTTCCCCTAAATTTTGTGCCCGGGGTTTAGAATTGGGTGAGAATAGCATGATAAATAGGAGTCCCGGTCTCGTGAGGGATCGGGGCGTTACAGAACTGGTATCAGAGCTTAGCTAGTAGGCTAGGCGCAAGCTGGGATACGGTCTTCGGCTTGTGGGGTAGTGGCCTTAGTGTCAATGTGTTTAGAAAGTGTATGTGCATGTCTTATGTGATAAGAAAGTTAATGTGATCAATGTGCTTATGTGATCAACATGTTTTATTTGTTGAGTGAACTAGTTGTGGTTTATGTGCTTGTGTGATAAGTGAAATGTGTAACACCCCGATCCCTATCGAGACCAGGAGTTCTATCAATCAATCTATTCACAACCCAATTCCAAATCCGGTCAAAATTTTAGGGAAAACGGACGGAGTTTCCCCTGTTTCTAGGTGAAAAGCAAACATGTGACAGCATATAAGTGGACCAATACCATGTCCAAACATTCAACCACCTCAAGGCCATCCGAGCCTTGTTCTCAACAATTTAAACTCAACAAGTATACATACATTTTCAAGTACTAGACTATTCTAACTCTTCCTTTAAACAATACAAACATGCTTTAAGCATTAAAACGATCAAACTATCAATCTATGCATAAAATCCAAAAATCAAAGTTTAGCTACAAATATTTCAAATGCGCAAATAACGATGAAACCCTCACCTTGGACGCTCCTAGACGCTAGAAAAACCTTGTAGGATGCCTCGGAAACCACCCCGTGGAAGCCCTCGCGAAGAATTGAAGATTTGATGTTGAATTTTCTTTTGTTTTTCTCTCCTTGTTTTTTCGGCCCTATGCTTCTGATTTCAGCTCTTTTTTTTGTGTTATTATATGCTATTTTAAAGGTGACAAAGGTCAAAAGGTCAAAGCTTTGGTCAATGCTCACTTAAGTTGGTCAAACTAGCTTATTTTATGCATTTTTAAGCTAAAACAACTAAGGAAATATCAGTTCTAGCTAACAACAATTAAATTATAAAATTTAAGGCACTAAAATACTAGTTTTCACTATTTGTTGAGGACTAGGAACCGCTCTCTAACTATCGCTCTCGATATGCTATGCACTTTGCGTCAATATAGGAATAACAATTAAATCTCAAGGAATTCAAGAAAATATAATTTTTGGAAAGCATCATAGTTTAAAATTTACTCCGGCTCGGAGTTACTTTTCTCATTCATTTGAAAACCGAGTGATTTTAACGCAAAACAACCAAAACCGATTATTAAAATAATTAATATTCATTTAAAATAATTAATTTAACTATTTCTAGAACATTTTAAAGAATTATGAAGTTAATGTTAAGCTACAAATGAAAGTTAATATAAACACATAGTCAAATACAATTAAACACTAGCATTTAAGATAACACTTAATTAATCACAAGAAAAGAAATTCAATTACTATAATTATCAGGAATAGGTAATAATCTTTTAATTATTCAATTTACAACTACAAAATGCTTCCAAGAGGAATATTAAAATAGTGCAAATTGGTTGATTTAACTAGTTAAACATTTAATCAAATGCAGTCAAGTGCTATTAAATGCATGCCGGGTTCAGGTTATCACATCCTCCCCCCTTAAAACAATTGCGTCCTCGTAATTCTTCTTCCAATAGAACTCAGCATCATCTGAAATCCAATTCTGACTAATCTCCATCGGTTGAAGAACCCTGTTGACACGAATATCGAAGAAGAATAAAATTCCAACCAAGAGCGCCGAGATAATACCAATAAAGACTAAAGCAAAGATACTGTAGATGTCATTAATACCATACAATAACGACAAGAAGAATACCCCACGCACGAATCTCCAATAGAAGTCTAACTATTACTGCCCGAGAATTCCCAAGCAAGAAGCCAAATAAAAGCTCAAACGAAGGTTCCATCTAGAGGTCCAAAGAAGTATCCCGCTGGTCATGAATTTCATAGAAGAATTCCCTGTTAAGAGTGCTGAAGAAAATATCAAGAAACCCAATCAAATATACTTCTAAAGTTCCAAAGAAGCCTTCCAACTAATAACCCCATGGGACAACCAATTAGATTCTGAGTTTTGCTATCAAATGCTGAAAGGAATGTCAAAGGAAATAGCAGAGAAAATATAATGTGCCCAATAAGACAACCAAGTTGAATAACAAACATAGTTTCCCAGATGGACGAAAAATCCAAGGATAAACACCGAACTGGTGAACAATATACCGAGACCAAACTCTGAGGCCTCTTCACTGTTTGCCAAGTGAGAACTTCATACAACTTTGCCAATAAGGAAAATACCAATAGAACGCCCAATAAGAATTTCAAAGAATACCATAAGTAGTATTATACAATAAGTCTGATAGGAACTCCAAATACCAAACCTACTGAGGAACACTGAAGAAGATATATGAAACAATGCTCCAATAAGAAATTAGCCAAGTTGCCCAATAAGTAAATACTAAATAAATGGCCACTAAGGATCCTAGAGAATGCCATTGAAGAATTTCCAATCAGGGATGCCAATGTCACACCAATAAAGACCGAGACACATATACCATAGATATTACTGTGCAGTAAGGGCGATTGAAATCCCAATAGCCAAATCTACCGAGAAATGCCAACATAAGTCTCCAAAGAATACCCATTAAGAAAACCAAAGAATGCTCCAAAGAATAACCAAACAAAACCCCAAGAGAAAGCTACTCTTTCACAACTGTTAAGCACAGAGGAGGACCATAGAGATTCACCAATAACTGAGCTCCCAAAAGCAAACACCAACTCCCAAATCAAGGCTAGTCAAATGCCATTCATTTCCTACCAATCCATACACCTTGAAAAGCCAGCGGTGAACCACTTTCTTCAGAGGAGGAAGAGGACTTACTTACCATTTCCATAGGACATGTATGAATGCCAATATATCACATATATACACATGCCTTAAACTATTATGCAAGCTAGTTTACGAAACAGTTTATTCAACAAAGTCACTCAAGCACGGCAATCAAGTCAAGCACAACATAATCAATTCAAATCACGGCATAGCTAATTCAAGACATTCTATACACACATTACAAGTAATCTTTCAAGAAAATAAAAATTCACGAGGTCAATTGAATTCACGATGCCAATTCAATAAGTCAATTCGATAGACAACTAGACATTTCACCTTTCTTGAGAAATATTTAACACATAACACATAACTTTATCACATAAGTGCATACATTCAAGTCAAGACACACAATCTCACATACAAGCATACACTTTCAAGACACACTTAACAAGCACACATTCAAGGGTCACTACCCACCAGACCGAGGACCCTGTCCCGGCTTATGAGCTAGACAAGCTCTGATACCACCTGCAACACCCCGATTCCTCTCGAGACCAGGAGTTCTATCAATCAATCTATTCACAACCCAATTCCAAACCCGGTCAAAATTTTAGGGAAAACGGACGGAGTCTCCCATGTTTCTAGGTGAAAAGCAAAGATGTGACAGCATATAATGGACCAATACCATGTCCAAACATTCAACCACCTCAAGGCCATCCGAGCCTTGTTCTCAACAATTTAAACTTAGCAAGTATACATACATTTTCAAGTACTAGACTATTCTAACTCTTCCTTTAAACAATACAAACGTGCTTTAAGCATTAAAACGATCAAACTATCAATCTATGCATAAAATCCAAAAATCAAAGTTTAGATACAAATATTTCAAATGCACAAATAACGATGAAACCATCACCTTAGATGCTCCTAGACGCTAGGAAAACCTCGTAGGATGCCTCGGAAACCACCCCGTGGAAGCCCTCGCGAAGAATTGAAGATTTGATGTTGAATTTTCTTTTTTTTTTCTCTCCTTGTTTTTTCGGCCCTATGCTTCTAATTTCAGCTCTCTTTTTTTATTTTGTGTTATTATATGCTATTTTAAAGGTGACAAAGGTCAAAAGGTCAAAACTTTGGTCAATGCTCACTTAAGTTGGTCAAACTAGCTTATTTTATGCATTTTTAGGCTAAAACAACTAAGGAAATATCAATTCTAGCTAACAACAATTAAATTATAAAATTTAAGGCACTAAAATACTAGTTTTCACTATTTGTTGTGGACTAGGAACCGCTCTCTAACTATCGCTCTCGATATGTTATGCACTTTGCGTCAATATAGGAATAACAATTAAATCTCAAGGAATTCAAGAAAATATAAGTTTTGGAAAGCATCATAGTTTAAAATTTACTCCGGCTCGGAGTTACTTTTCTCATTCATTTGAAAACCGAGTGATTTTAACGCAAAACAACCAAAACCGATTATTAAAATAATCAAAACAATCAAGGTAATCAATATTCATTTAAAATAATTAATTTAACTATTTCTAGAACATTTAAAGAATTATGAAGTTAATGTTAAGCTACAAATGAAAGTTAATATAAACACATAGTCAAATACAATTAAACACTAGCATTTAAGATAACACTTAATTAATCACAAGAAAAGAAATTCAAGAACTATATTTATCAAGAATAGGGAGAAACGTTTTAATTATTCTATTTACAACTACTAAAAGGTTAGAAAAGGAATAGTAAAATAGTGCAAATTGGTTGATTTAACTAATTAAACATTTAATCAAATGCAGTCAAGTGCTATTAAATGCATGCCGGGTTCGGGTTATCACAAAATGGATGTGGTTAACGTGCTTGTTGTGTTTATATGTTCAATGTGTTTATGTGATTAATGTGAGCTATGTGATTAACGTGCCTTATGTGAATTATGTGCTTTGTGTACTTGAGTGCTCAATATGCTTTATATGACTAATGTGAATATGTGATTAACTTGTTTTATGTGAAGTTGTTGTTTAAATGACTTAGTAGTTTATAATTTGTGTATGTGAACTTGTTGCTTATGTGACTTTACTTGTTATAAATTGCAAACGTGATCAATGTGTTTTAAGTATAAGGGTAACTCGCTTGTATGTGTAAGAATTGCGAGGACGCAATTAGTTTAAGGGGGAGAGGGTGTGACGCCCAAGAATTCTACCATAAATCTATTTATAACTGTTGCATATCTATTTGCACCTTTCTACGTGCATCATCTTTCTTGCTTAATTGTTTTTATTAGAGGTTACTATTCATAATATTTTTGACTGTTTAAAAAGTTTGATTTTTAATTTTTCCTAGGTCATATGACATTTAAAAGGAATCGAGAAATTGTCGTTTTGATCTTTCGGGCTTAGGAGAGTGTGTTTAGAAAATAGATTTCATGACATTTGAATAGTGTTACGTTAGAATAGTGCTAGTTTCAACTAAAAGCATTTGAAATTGCAATTAACCTTAGTTGATCAAATTTTTGAGACTAATTAGCTTAAGTTATTAATTATGCACCACATATATTATAACCAACTCATGAAATTAAAAACAATAACACACATTAGTCATCAAAACAAAACAAAAAATGACCTCCAAGTCCCTTCATTTGGCCGACCCACTCAAGGGAGAAAATTGCTTCAACAACCTTGCATCTTGAGCTTCTAGCTTGATCTTGGGAAGGTTTTGAGCATCCTAGGTGTAGCACCTCGATCCCTCTCGAGACCGGGAGTTCTATCAATCAATCTAAACACAACCCAAATCCAAACCCGGGCATAATTTAGGGAAAACGACGGAGTCTCCCCTGTTTCTAGGCGAAATGTAAAACCTACGATAGTATATAAGTGGACCAGTACCATGTCTAAACATTCAACCACCTCAAGGCCATCCGAGCCTTGTTCTCAACAAGCAATCAAAAGCAAATATACATTTCCAGTTTACAGACTAACCTACCTCTTCACATCTTTTACAAGTACATTCATGCTTGACAATTAAACCATTCTAATTATTGCATAAAATAGACTATCATACCATTCTAACTCTTTTCCTTTGGACATTACAACCATGCATTAAAGTTAAACTATACCAACTAGATACATAATCTAACTTATCAAACCACTTCAATAATCTAATGAAACTTAAATTACATTTCTTTTGACATTAAATACATACAATACATGAAAGCATACATCTTTACAACTTCGACAACTCAAGCCACATAGGCACGCAAGACAACTCTTCAAGCACGAACTTTCACGAAATCATGAACTTTCGAGCTAACATGACATTTCCTGAAATGTGGTGGTGAGGAGTGAGTATACACAACACGTATACTCAGTGAGGGCGAGACAGATATCGAATTGGAGAGAAAGAAAGTCGTGCAATGCAAATAAGACAGTTAAGCAATATAACTGATAAGTAAGCAATCAAGACAAACAATCAATACAATAAGCAATTACTAAAAGCATTAACACAACCATTCAAAGCTATACCATACTCTGAAGGCTATGGTTCACTCATACGAGCAATGTACCATTTCACGAGCGATACATCAATCTCGAGCTTGATGTTGACAACGATGACAATAAGCGCGCAACCACCTTATAACTTCAGTTTGGAATACCCTGGAAGTATCCATCAATTCTACGACCCAAATCTCCCTGGGAGGCAACCCAAGCGAGAAAAGGGAATAGGACACGAAGCTAGAGCAACCAACACTAGCAACCCGAGGCTACCCAGAGAGGCCCATCATTCACGCGCCTAACACTATGCAATGCAAGACTCGATACAAGGTGATAAACGAGCAATAGCACAACAATACAAATTAGAAGCGATAAACAAGATATCAAGCAGTATCAACAATTGATAAACATTTCAACCAACAATCAACTCTAACAAGCGTAATAAGCATTAACAAACATTCTATAAGCAAAACTCTACGAAAACCAACAAAACACAAAACGACCCCAACTTACCAAACGCTACTACTTTCAAACGAGCCACGAGTTTTGGAAACCGACTTCACCAATCCTCCTACGTCACCATAAGGCACATCTAAAGACCCCGAAACCCTACTTTACCCTAGAATTCACACAAAGCCCCGATTTTCCCCTTTGCTCGTTTGAACTCCAACTACCTCAACCGATTACCCAACCAATGTCACAACTGCACCAAAAGTGCTTCCATGACGTACCTCGACAATGCCTTCACGTAAATCGAGAAAATTCCAAACTTGATCAAAACGACCCCAACTTTCACTAAGCCTTTTTCTCCGCTTTTTCCATTACACAATCTAATTAAACCATACATTTAGGCATTCTAGCATATCTAGCACCTTCCTACATCAACAGAATGCGTAACGGAGCAACTTCATCGAAACGGGGGTTTACTATTCATAATTTACTATTCATTAAACAATTTATATTTCAATTTCGATATTCAACCGCAAAAAATGTTAAAAAGCTATAAATACATGTTCTACAATTGCTAGGGAACATTCTTTAAGCCTCAAAATGATTAAAATAACAATATACGGATAAAACCCAAAAATCAAAGTTAATACACAAAATATTCAAATGCGGAAATAACGATGAAACCCTCACCTTAGACGCTTCTAGACGCTAGGAAAACCTTGTAGGATGCCTCGGAAACCACCCCGTGCAAGCTCACGCGAAGAATCGAAGATTTGAATGTTGAAATTTCTTTTTTTTTCTCCTTCTATTTTCGGCCAGCTTGTTTATGTTTTTCAGCTTTGTTTTTTTTTTTATTTTGCTAATATAAGCTTATAAAAGATGACAAGTTGAAGTCAAATGGTCAAGCTTCGGTCAAACTAAGTTAAGTTGGTCAATTAGGCTTATTTTAGGCATTTAAAAGCTTAAACAACCAACACAATTTTAATTCTAGCTAACAACAACTAAAACACTAAAATTAAAACATTAAATACTAGTTTTCACTATTTGCTGAGGACTAGAAACCATTTCCAAACTATCGCTCTCGATATGCTATGCACTTTGTGACAACAAAAGAATAACAGTTAAATCTCAAAGATTTTAAGAAAATATAATTTTTGAAAAGTAACATAGTTCAAAATTTACTCTGGCTCAGAGCTACTTTTCATTTAATTGAAAATCGAGCACTAAAATGCAAGAAAAATTAAAACCGATTAACAAAATATGAAAATGAAGCTACAAATGAATGTTTAACTAAAATAAACACATAATTCAATGCTAACATTTATGATAACACTTAATTAAATGCAATTAAATGCCATTAAATGCATGCCGGGTTCGGGTTATCACACTAGGGACTTCAACAAGCTTCCTTGTCTTCAAAATTGTGAGGGAGATGCATTTCATTGTTTTTAAAGTTTATGCTCTTATGTTGAATTTTCTTGATTTGTTGATTATAGCTATAGAACTTGTTATAAATGCTTACTATGAGTTATTTGATGCCTATACAGTTAACTTTTATGGCTTGTTAGAAGATTCCATGGTTGAATGCATGTATTGATCAAAAGAGACGATGAATAGTGCCTAGAATTAGGATTTTGATAAAAAAAATTACTAATTAGCTTGAATTGAGGGTTCAATTAGGTGCTCTAAATCCTAGTGAAGTTAATTGAAAAGCCCCGTGAGGTTGAATCATTCAAAACCGAGCTTAATTGCATAAATAGCCGACTTTAAAAAGGGGACTTTTTCCGTTGAGCAATCCGGGCAAGTTTGGGCATTGATTCGGGTATCCTTGAGGTAAGGAAGCACCTTTGGTCCTTTTGTTTCGCGAAAATAGGGTCCGGTTAGTATAGTTGTAGTTCAAACCCGTTCGGGACCTTCCCGAACTTTTGCTTCAAAAATGAGTTTTGATGACTTTAAAAGGTGTCTTGGGCTTAATTAAGAATATAGAAAGATTAGGATATGATTTAGAAATCTTGAACCATGCATAGGAGAAAGAAAACTTGGTTAAAGAAAGGGGAAAAGTAGTTTTGGCTATATTTGATGCAATTGGCACTTGTATGTAAGTTATCTTGTATTGTATAGAATATTTAGGATATAATAAAGCTATTTGAGTAGATTGTGGGGATTAAATTGTGTTGATTGCTTCTTTTGGAATCTTTAAACTAATCTCGTGCTTATGTGAACATATACCGTGCTTATATGTGAGGGCGGCCTACTTTGTCGTCTCTCTTATGTGTTATGTGTTACATTGATTGCTTGTGACTTGTCTCGGGGGTTGCGCAACCTTTTTGGACATGGTAGCGTCGAGAAACACATGCGGCGTCGGGTTTGCCGTGCTCCCTTGACTACCATGGGGCCTATTCCCTTTCTCGCTAAGACATACTCCACTACCCCAAAGGCGTGGTTCACCTGCTGGGCATGGACCTACCTCGGGAGAAAGGGTCGTAGGATCGGGATACATCTTGGGTATCCCAATTGTTGGTATTTGGGGTTTGCCGGCATGTTCGTTAAGTTCGTGGTTTGTGGCTCGTGATCGAAGACTTGGAAGTGGAACCGTATCCTTTTTAAAGTGAGTAAATACTTGGCTTTCTATGTTGCTGGTTTATGTGGTATATATATATATGTTTTCTTGTGATTGCATATCATATTGCACGCCTGATATTTTGCATCACCTCCCTCGCTGGGCAACATTGTTGTTCATTCCTCATTTAATATGTTTCAGGTGAAGCTGAGGTGAATCCTCAGATGATAGAAGAAGAGGAAGAAGTGCTAGTTAAGCAATTTCGATGACTTCTTGTGTGATAAGGTTGTCTAAAATGAGAAGCTTGCGTGGAGTTATTGTTGATTGCCTTTTTTTGACCCTTGGGGTCTTGAGTATAATTGGTGAATGTAATAATTTGTAATCTTGTATGTTGGATGTAAAGTGGAATGACATGTAATAATCCATAGTAAACTTATTCTTTTGCATGCTTGTGTGATTAACAAATTTGGAAGTAGAACTTGGCTATTGTTGTATCTAACTACCTATAGTTAAAATTAGAAATGCTTTGCTTGCTTGTGTGTTATATGTAATTGTTGTTCCAAGGCTCGGATGGCCTTGTGATCGCGGGTGGCCCGTAAAAATCTTGGAGGATTGGTTGTAATAGTTGCTATTTGTGGATCTAGCATCATGGGTGTCTTTGTGCAGGTACCAGTTTAGTCCTATAAACAAGGGAGACTCCATCTGTTTTCCCCTAAATTTTGTGCCCGGGGTTTGGAATTGGGTGAGAATAGCATGATAAATAGGAGTCTCGGTTTCGTGAGAGATCGGGGCATTACAGAACAGCTAGGTTTACTCATGAATACAATACCCCAAAGTTTTTCTTACAAAGTTTCCTCAAAGTTTTTCACAATACATAGCTAACAATAAAAGTTCTCAAATCATCTAAATCATCTTCCTTTAAACAAGTAAGGTAGCAAAATAGTCTTTGTCATGAACACAAATGGTGTATTTCTTGCATATTTTGAAAAAATATTTTCATGAAATAAACGCACCGCCACACCGAAACTTTACTTGTCCTCAAGCAAATAGCAATGTAAGACAGTGAGAGTGTAATATGCAAGAAATAACATAATGACAAATGCTACATCCCCAAACCTATAGTTTGCTTACTCTACAGTGCATGTTGATCAGGTATAAAGGAAAATATAGTAAGAAAATATATCACATGATGTGAAGCATTTTTATGTTGATGTCAAAGCCATTCTACTAATTTTTGCCAAAAGATGTATCATTGTGCACTTAAAGATTAATAGACAAAGAATTTTACAGATTATCATCAACACAACAAAAAAAATGTTAGTTATACTAATAATAGTCAAACAAATATATAGAGGAAAAACCAAAAAGAAATATGGTCATGGAAAATAATTAACATACTAAACAAATAATTTAACTACCTAGACCATTTAACCTCTTTTTTGGGGTTCAAGAGTTATCTATAAATACATAAACTAAGTAAATAGAAAGGATTAAGGAAACCATAAAATCACACAGACAAAGGAAAATAAACACACATAAGCATTTAAAAATTAAAAATAAAAATCTAGGTTGCCTCCTAGTAGCGCTAAGTTTAATATCTTCAGCCAGACGGTTGTGCTGAGTTGTAATGCCTTTAGCTTGGCAAAATCTCATTCATGGAATACTTGCAAGGTCCTGAAGTTCTACAGATTCAACTTCATGAGGAACCATATTTGGATAGAATGCATGTTTCAATCTTTGTCCATTGACTGTGATGACACGCTCATCTGTGGGATTTTTAATTAAGATAACGCCGGAAGGATATACTTTAAGAACATCATAAGGACCATCCCATCTTGTTCTTAACTTTCTTGGGAAGAACTTCAATTTGGAGTTAAACAACCAAACTTTATCAGAAGGAGAGAAGGTTTTTCTTAAAATAGATATATCATGAATTCTCTTCATTCTCTCTTTGTAGAGTTTGGCATTCTCATAAGCTTCGAAACGAAGCTCTGCTAGTTCACTCAACGCCAACTTCCTACCTTGACCTGCCTGTTGTAAGTCAAAGTTCAGGGCCTTAATAGCCCAATAGGCTTTATGCTCTAATTCAATAGGAAGATGGCAAGCTTTACCATATGCTAATCTATATGGGACATGCCGATGGGAGTTTTGAAAGCAGTACGATAAACCCATAATGCATCATATAGATGACTTGACCAATCTTTGCGATCGGGCCTAACCGTTTGCTGAAAAATTGACTTAATCTCCCTATTCGATACCTCCACTTGCCCACTTGTTTGTGGGTGGTAAGGCGTTGCTATCTTATGGTAGACAAAGTATTTTCTCAATAAGGCTTCTAGTGTTCTATGACGAAAATGCTGTCCTCCATCACTAATAAGCACACGTGGCACTCGAATCGAGAAAATATGTTATCTTTAATGAACTTGACCACAACTTTGTGGTCATTGGTTCGGGTTGCCACTTCTTCTATCCACTTGGACACATAGTCTACACTAACAAGAATATAAGAATAGCCTGAGGAAGGAGGGAAGGGACCCATGAAGTCTATACCCCACACATCAAAAATTTCACAAATGAGAATAGGTGTAAGGGGCATCATGTCCCTTCTTGAGATAGAGCCAGCTTGTTGACATTGTGGGAAATTTTTACACATTTGCTGGGCATCTTTGAAAAGAGTGGGCTAGAAGAACCCACTTTGAAGGACTTTGGCAGCCGTCCTTTTTCCTCCAAAATGTCCACCATATGCTTTAGAGTGGCAGAATTGGAGTATGCTATCAAATTCTTCCTCAGGTACACATCTCCTAATGACCTGATCGGCACAAATCTTGAAAAGATAGGGATCTTCCCAGATAATGTACTTGACTTGTGCCCTGAACTGTTCCCTTTCTCTTTTACCCCAGTGAGTTGGAAACTCTTGGGCAGCCAAATAATTGACAAAGTGGGCATACCACGGGGTCTTATGTGAGATGGCAAAAGTTGTTCATCAGGGAATGTGTCTTTGAAAGGCAAAGAGTCAATAGGAGAATCACGTATAAAGACGTGATAGATGATCGGCGACAGAATTCTCACTTCCTTTCTTGTCCTTGATCTCAAGGTCGACCTCTTGAAGGAATAATAGCCAACGGATTAGACGAGGCTTTGTATCCTTTTTGGTCAGTAACTACCGCAAAGCCACATGGTCCGTGTATACTATTACTTTGGATCCTAGGATGTAAGATTTGAATTTGTCCAATGAGAAGACTATAGCCAACAATTCCTTTTCAGTGGTTGTATAGTTCTTTTGTGTATCGTCCAAGGTTTTGCTGGTATAGTATATCACGGTAGGTAGTTTATCCCTACGATGTCCTAATACAGCTCCCACTGCATAGTTTGATGCATTGCACATTATCTCAAAGGGGAGACTGTAGTCAGGAGGTTGGATGATAGAAGCAGAGGATAGTAAGGATTTAAGTTTCTCAAAAGCTTCTGAGCACTTGTCATCAAATTTGAACTCAGTATCATTTTCTAGAAGACTAGAGAGTGGTTGGGCTATATAGCTGAAATCCTTGATGAAACGTCGATAGAACCAGCGTGACCAAGGAATGATCGGATATCACGCACCGTCTTGGGTGTGGGAAGCTTTTATATTAGCTTGACTTTGGCTGGGTCCACATGGATTCCATCCCGTGTAACAACATGACCCAGAATTATACCTTGCCTAACCATGAAGTGGTTCTTTTCCCAACTTAGAACCAAATTTGTTTTAACGCATCGGTCTAGCACTAGAGAAAGGTGTGTGAGACACTCGTTGAAGGTAGTTCCAAATACTGAGAAGTCATCCATTAAGACTTCTAGGAACTTTTGAATCATGTCTGAGAAGAGAGCCATCACACATCTTTGAAATGTTGCATGAGCGTTGCAAAGACCGAAAGTTATGTGTCGGAACGCAAAGGTCCCATAAGGGCATGTGAAGGTAGTCTTTTCCTGATCTTCAGGAAACACTGGGATTTGGTTATATCCTGAATACCTATCCACAAAGCAATAGTAGCCTTGTCTGGCTGTTCTATCTAGGACTTGGTCAAGGAAGGGTAAAGGGAAGTGGTGTTTCCTTGTTTTAGAATTGAGCTTTCTATAGTCAATGCATACATGCCACCTTGTTGTGGTGCATGTAGAAATTAGCTCACCTTTATCATTCGTAACCACAGTAATCCCAGATTTCTTCAGTACCACTTGTACCGGACTTACCCATGGACTATCAGAAATTGGGTATATAATACCCGCATCAAGCAACTTAATGATCTCCTTGTGGACGACATCACCCATCTTTGGGTTTAGTCTTCTCTGAAATTCTCAAGAAGGAGTAATTCCTTCCTCGAGATGAATTTTGTGCATACACACAGAGGGATCAATGTCTTTCAAGTAAGAAATCGTCCAACCTATTGCCTGTTTATAGGTACTTAAGACCTTTAACCGTCTGTCTTCATGCTTGGAAGTCAAATCCGAGGCAATGATGACTAGAAGAGTCTCATCAGGTCCTAAGAAGGCATACTTAAGATGTTGGGGCAAGGTTTTGAGTTCCAAAACTGGTAAGGACTCAATTGTGGGACAGTCTAAAACTTCAGGGAAATGAGTTATTACTTGATCGTCCTTATTTGGATCAACAACAATGGAAGCAGAGGCGACCATTTCAGGAGAAATATTGCATTCATACAAAAGTCGTTCTAACTCGGCTATTTCTTGATTAGGAGTTAGAATCGATTGGGCAAACTAATATATACATGAGTCAATGGTATCAACATAGAAGCATTCTTCTTCCTCATCTTGATTCAATTTGTTGGCTGCATCAGCAACCCTTAGCTTAGTTCTCATGTTCCCAAATGTTAGTTCTATCATACCCGTCCTACAATAGATAACAGCATCAGTTGTTACTAGGAATGGTCTTCCTAGTAAAACGGGAGTGGTATATTTGTTATCAGGGCCTAAGTCCATATCTAACACAATGAAGTCCACTGGGAACAAGAATTCTCCTACTCTAACGATCACATCTTCTATAACACCTTGAGGTCTTCGCTCAGATCTATCTATCAGTTGGAGGGTCACATTAGTCGGTGTTAATACTCCAAGACCTAACCTTTGGTAGACTGTGTGAGGGATGAGGTTAACACTAGATCCTAAGTCTAGCAATTAATTAAGCATGGAATGATGAAAGCTCCTGGGTCACTACACTTCTGAGGTAGTCCTCTAGTACAGATATTGCTAACCTTTTCTGTAACAAGGACCTTCTTAGGAATGGAGTTGGTCCATCTCTTTTTCACACACAAATCCTTCAGAAATTTGGCATAGGCTGGAATATGTTGTATTACCTCAACTAATGGAAAATTGATCTTAATATCTTTCAGATGCTCTAAGACCTTGAGTTATTTAGGATCATTAGTCGGCTTTGGACGGGATAGAGTTGTGGGGAAAGGTGCTCGTGAGGATGGTTCAACTATAGGCTCCACCGTTATGTTTTTATTCTTACAGCAGTTTTGAACATCTTTGCTTAAAACCTCAATTTCAGATTCCTCAAATTCCTCAATTTATTTTGGAACATCCCTAACCTGGCTATCAATGGTTTTCCCACTCCTAAGGGTAACTATAGCCTTGGCCTGTTCTTGTACTGTCTTAGTTTGGACAGTACTACACTGTCCTCATGGATTTACCATAGTTTGAGATGGAAGCTTACCCTCATCTCTCTTACTTAATGTTTGGGCCATCTGCCCGATTTGTCCTTCAAGTTTTACAATAGACTGTTGCTGAACTTGGAACATTTGCATAAGTTTGTCAAATTTTTCATCAAATGATGACTGTGCAGGAGGAAGAGCTGGGACATTGTTCCCTTGTGTTCTGAACGGATTGTCCTGTTGAATTGGGTAGTAACAAAAAGGGTTATTATTTTGTGGCCTCTGATATTGCTGTTGAGGGAATCGATTGTCAACATTTCTCTGCTGACCTTGTTGATTCGGCTCATAG
This sequence comes from Ehretia macrophylla, assembly GCA_037974665.1. NCBI lineage: Eukaryota > Viridiplantae > Streptophyta > Magnoliopsida > Boraginales > Ehretiaceae > Ehretia > Ehretia macrophylla. The sequence continues at coordinate 72,962,019 of CM075770.1, forward strand.
TTTCCTTGTCTTTTCTGATATTGATGTTGAGGAAACTGAGTCTCTTGATTCCCTTGTTGCCATGAAAATACAGGATTGTCTCGCCAGCCTAAATTATACCTGTTAGAATACGAATTGTAATTCCTTGGGTGGCACAGATTTGTTCTTGCATGAATTCAGGAAATTGTGAACCAATTGGACAGTCCAGAGTAGAGTGATCTACTGCAGAACATACGGTACAAACTTCTGTGATCTGAGGAGCTGAAGAAGAAGAAGACCCTCGAGAGATTAATTTTTCTAGTTGATGAGCTAGGGCATCTACTTTGTCAGTCAATTGGGAATTAGAACTAGAGTTAACTTCAAACAATGCCCTCTTTTGGGGATTATGGGTGCTCTTACTCTCTCTGTCATTAGCAGTGTTTTGGAGAGAGTCTTCAGCAATATTTTCTATTCTTCTCCAAGCTTCGTCCGCTGTGAGGTTATAGAAACTTCTATTGCTCATTGCATTAACTATCATCTTATTATGAGGGGTAAGACCTTTGAAGAAATAATGCAAGAGTTCGGGATGATTAAACCCATGATGAGGACACTGATTCTTAATATCGTTAAACTTTTCCCACGATCCATGAAACGGCTCTAAGTCTGACTGTGTGAATGTCATGATGTCTGTTCGCAAAGTAGTAGTCTTAGCCATTGGGAAGAACCTATGTAAAAATTTTCGAATAAGTTCTCCCTAGGAAGTGATCACTCCTGCGTCTAGATGATTTAGCCACTGTTTGGCTTTATCTTTCAATGAAAATGGAAACAGACGCAGGTGAATATTTTCACGGCTCATATTAGGAATGTGAAGCATTGTGCATGCTTCAATGAATTGCACGACGTGAGCGTGAGGATTTTCATTACCTTTTCCATAGAAGGAAGGAAGCATTGAAATAGTCCCTGTTTTGAGCTCAAAATTTATATTGCCAAGAGCCGGTGGGGCTATAGCAAATTCAGGGTCAAAATCACCTGGTGAAAAATGTTGACGTAAAATCATCGGTTGGTTCACAGGTTGATTAACAGGCTGAGCTATAGGAAGAGGCGGGATATTTACTTCTTGATCTGCCATTGGCAATTTTAATTTCCTATGCAAATTTTTCTCGAGCTCAGGATCAAACGGCGAGTTCTGGATCGAAAGAACGACGCCTGTGCATATAACGACTTATAAACTTTAAATACGAAATAAAATTACAAGATTAAAAATACTAATATACTTTACAAGTAGTAATAGATAAAAGCTCATTGATCAGATGAATCATTAAAATGACTCATTTCCCAATCTTTAAAATTTTTATTTTTTATTTTTTGCAATTTTTTTTATTTGTTTAATTTTTGTTTAAATTTATTTTTATTTATTTTTTTATTTTTTTAAAATAAAGCAATTAAAATAAACACTTAAACAAGTTCACAAATACTTTTACCAAAAATTAAACTATACCGTGCTTCCTTGGCAACAGCGCCAAAAACTTGATGCGATCGGGTTGTGCATTAAAATGTGCGCAAAATAACCAAGTTAAAATACCTGCAAATGCACAGATCTTTGTAGTGTAGTGTGCTCTAAGTATGGAATAGTACCACAGGGAAGCTCGCTAGTTTAAGTTAGTGAAGTAGTATGAAAGTGTTAAAGCGCTTAAGTGACAAATCACAAGGTGGTTTGAGTAACGTGCAAGAAATGTAAACTAAATCAAACTAACTAAATTATCTAAGTTATACTAAGTATTAGTGGAATACGAGAGGTGGTGATCTAGGGGTTGAATATGTAAATGAGGCAATTAATGTAGGTTCGATATCTAGTTTATTTAATTCTGCAAGGACTTAAGCTACAAGCATACACCCGGTTAATCCAAAAGCTATAGACCTAGTTAATATACTTAGCTTATTTTAACCAAGTACAACAAGGCAAACTAAACTAAGGAATTAACCTTACAAATAGAAGCTATGGTACAACCTATAGTTTCATGAAATTTATGGTACAACCTATAAATTCATGATTAAAACATTTATATGGCACGAAAGTAATGCATTCATAATATTAATTATAAGTATAATATTTATGAAGTGAAAGTAAAGCAATCATAACGTCTACTTAAAAGCATTACGTATGATATATTGAATTAAAACAAGCCATGCATTGCAAAATGAATTGAATAAACTAAATCCGAGACCATATATAAAAATACTATAATTTACAATATTCACCCCAAGATATCAATCTACTTAGACATAAATGAATATGAGTTATGTAAATAAAAGAGAGTCAAGAAAGGCTCCCCATATCGATGAATGCATATTTCTGATTCCCAAAATTTGAGTAGAGGTCCGACGCAAAATAACTATTCTACCAGAGCCAATTTTCCCCAAATAAGAACTATTAGGGATGAGTTTCCCCCGAATAAGAGCTTTCCTATTAAAAGCTATTCAGGGAGAGCCTCCCCCAAATAATAACTACTTGGGTCGGACTTCCCCCTAAAAGTAGTTATTCGGGCAAAATTTTCCAAAATAAGAGCTACCTAGGCGGGACTTCCCCCGTATTCTACTACTACTTAATTAACTAAAACTAAAATTTAAAACTAAATAGAATTAACTCGGAATTATATCAAAAATATTGATAATACTCCAAAATTCTCAAAGGGTTGAAGCTCTATTTATGGGCAAAATTCTGAAATAGTTGACTTTTTTTCCGTTTGTTGACTTTGACCAGATTGTTGCCTGCAACATTTTTGGGCGTTTTTCACTGTTTTGACCCTCCAAATGATGGAATTTGGCTAAAATCACGCCTCACGTAGGACTTTTTGCTCAGAAGGCTATTTCTACCTGAAAAATTGATATGATTTGCCAAAAATGGACATGGGTCACTATTTGAGATCATTTGGGTCAATGTTTCGAGTCTGATTTCGTGCTAGTTTCAACCAAGTTTATTTTCTATGAGCTTCATTCTTCAACCGCTTCTCGTGCTTCTCGATTCTTATTTCCTAACTTGCAATTTGGATCATTTTGGGCCTGATTCTTCACTTTTCAGTATTTTCCTACCTTGCATCGAAAGTATCCAAGTACTGCATTTATTCCGGAGTTAAGATACAAATGCAGTACAAATATCACGGTTTGATTGCTGCAAATACAGTCACATCACTAGGCTTATTAATCAAACAAGACTTTCGAGATAAACTAGCAGGTATATCGATAGATGACCAAATAGGAGTCCTTAATGGAATTGGATTAATGATTTGTATAATTGAGGCATTTAGAAATTATGTCAAACTAAAAGGTCCTAAATACAACCGTTATGCTGCCAGTTTTTCAAAAAATCTTTTGGAGTTCTAGGCTAACGTTAAGTGTTAAATCTTAACAAATGATTAAGTATGTGAAATGGTGTAAATGATTAGATCACACCCTAGTCTAACCTCTATAGGTCGGGTTGGGGCGTGACAGTAGTAAGTACAGTTTGCTCGGGTGGAGTTAAAGCGAAGGCATAAAAAGAAGGATCTCAAGAGAATAAAGTCCTTTTGTGGCCAACCATTTGTTAAACCCTCTTTTCTCCCGCAATCGGACATGTTGCGGCGTACACGGTGATCTTTTCTATTGTGCTTGAACGGGGATCATTTGTTAAAGTTGGAGAAGGAGTTAGGAGTGTTAGAGTGCTCGCTGCATCTCTTCTCCTTGCCGCTGCAAGTCCCGTCCCACATCCGCGGTTGGTGAGAGTAATGTAGAGGAAGACTTTTGTTCGAAATCGGGATAGTGTTCAATAAACCACCGTTGATGCAATAGAAGTAGAAGCTCTTAATGCAATATCTAGTGGTGAAGACATTCTCACTGCTACAGTTGGAGTTGACGATCCTAGTTCTTTTACTGTAAGAGTTGTTGCTGGAATAACCAGTGCTAGTGACTTGACAGTTAAAGGAGGAACCACTATTAGAAATGTTCACGTAGAAGCTCCTCTTTCATCTATTGGTATAGATGAAGTTCTTTGGATCTTATCTACTTCAGAGGTTGGAAGAGGTTAATCAATAGCGAAATCCGCTGGTATTTAATCTTTCTCTAAAAAATGCTTTTCAATTTCATGGGCATCTTATATTCATAAAGGATCTGACTCAATTCAATAGAAACTTCACTTCTACCCTGTGTGGTCTTGGAGCTTAGGCCACTTGAAAGCGTCATTAATCTAGTTCAAGAAGGAATGAAGTCTATTTCATTCCAAGGCTGTTATCAAAGCCTCTAACATGAAATAAAGAGACTTAAGTCCCCCTCGCTTTAAATGTCATATGAATTCTTAGCTAAATGAGCTTACAGTGTCATAGCTTTCATTCATACGTTTTTCCAGCTGTACTATTCTTTGGGTGAAATGGATGGATAATGTGATAACCCAAACCGGCATGCATTTAAGGACATTAAATTGTATTTAAATAAGTGTCATCTTAAATGTTAGCATTGAATTTCATGGTTATTTTTTAGTTAAACATTCATTTCTAGCATTAACTTCATAATTCTTTAAAATATTCTAGAAACAGTTAAATTAATTATTTTAAATGTATATTGATTATTTTGATTGTTTTGATTATTTTAATAATCGGTTTTAATTGTCTTGCATCTTAATGCTCGGTTTTCAATTAAATGAAAAGTAGCTCCGAGCCGGAGTAAATTTTGAACTATGTTACCTTTCGAAAATTATATTTTCTTAAATTCTTTGAGATTTAATTGTTATTCTTTTATTATCGCAAAGTGCATAGCATATCGAGACTGATAGTTAGGAAATGATTTCTAGTCCTTAGCAAATAGTGAAAACTAGTATTTAGTGTTTTAATTTTAGTATTTTAGTTGTATTTAACTAGAATTAGAATTGTGCTAGTTGTTTAAGCTTTAAAATGCAAGAAATAAGCTTATTTGACCAATTTTTAGTTAGCTTTGACCTAGAGCTTGACCTTGACCAAGCTTGTCATCTTTTATTAAGCAATTTAGAAGGCAAAAAAATGAAAAACAAAGCAGAAAAAAACAGTGAGCAGGCCGAAACCATGGAGGGAAAAGGAAAAAAAAACATTTCAACTTCAAACTTCAAATCTTCACGTGAGCTTGCACGGGGTGGTTTCCGAGGCATCCGATGTGGTTTTCCTAGCGTCTAGTAGCGTCTAAGGTGAGGGTTTCATCATTATTTGCGCATTTGAAATTATTGTATCTAAACTTTAATTTTTGTGATTTAACCGTAGGTTGTTATTTTATCCGTTTCGTTGCTTGAAGAATGCTCCCTAGCAATCGTAGAACATGTATTTATAGCTTTTTAACATTTTCTGTGGTTGAATATCGAAATTGAAATATAAATTGTTAATTGAATAGTAAATTATGAATAGTAAACTCCCGTTTCGATGAAGTTGCTCCGTTATGCGTTCTGTTGATGTAGGAAGGTGCTAGATATGCTAGAATGCCTAAATGTGTGGTTTAATTGGATTGTGTAATGGAAAAACGGAGAAAAATGGCTTAGTGAAAGTTGGGGTTGTTTAGGTCGAGTTTGGCATTTTATCTTTTGAATGATGGCATTCTCTTGGGAGGCCATGGAAGTACTTTTGGTGTGGTTATGGCATTGGTTGGGTGTTTGGTTAGGGTAGCGGTAGTTCAAATGAGCAAAGGGAAAAATCGGGGCTTTGTGTGAATTCTAGGGTTAAGTAGGGTTTTGTGGTCTTTAGACGTGCCTTATGGTGACCTAGGAGGATCGGTGAAGTCGGTTTCCAAAACTCGTGGCTCGTTTGAAAGTAGTAGCATTTTGAAAGTTGGGGTTATTTTGTGATTTTGTGTGTTTTCAAAGTGTAATGCCAATGGAATGCTTAATGTTGCTTGTTATGCTTGCTAAAGATGGTTATGATTGAATTTGTATGTCAATTGTTGATAATGCTAGTTAGTATTGTTCATATTACTTTATTGATTGTAATTGCTTATTGTATCGCATGTTGTTATTGACTTGCATTTCAGTACCTTGCTCGATTATCGTTATATGTCTCGTATTGCATTGCATTAGTGTCAGGCGCGTGAGTGATGGGCCTCTCTGGGTAGCCTCGGGTTGCCAGTGTTGGTTGCTCTAGCTCCGTGTCCTATTCCCTTTCTCGCTTGGGTTGCCGCCTAGGGAGTTTTGGGTCGAAGAATTGACAGAGTATGTCCGGAGTACTCTAACGGAAGTTATAAGGTGGGTGAGCCGGCGCGTCATCGTTAAAGTCATCGAAGTCATGATCGGTACATTTCTCGCTCGAGTGAACCATAGCCTTCAGAGTGTCGTATAGCTTTGAATGGTTGTGTTAATACTTTCATTAATTGCTAATGGTATTGATTGTTTGTCTTGATTGCTTACTTATCTGTTATATTGCTTAACTGCCTTATTTGCATTGCACGACTTTCTTTCTCTCCACCTCGATATCTGTCTCGCCCTCACTGAGTATACGTGTTGTGTATACTCACTCATCATCACCACATTTCAGGAAATGCGATGTTAGCTGAAAAGTTCGTGATTATGTGAAAGTTCGTGCTTGAAGAGTTGTCTTGCGTGCCTATGTGGCTTGAGATGTCGAAGTGGCAAAGATGTATGTTTTCATGTATTGTATGTATTTAATATTAAAAGAATGTAATTTAAGTTTTACTAGGTTATTGAAGTGATTGGAAAAGCTAGCTTATGTATTTAGTTAGTATAGTTTAACTTCAATGCATGTTTGTAATATCCAAAGGAAAAGAGTTAGAATGGTTTGATAGTCTAACTTATGAAATAGGTTAGTATGGTTTAATTGTCAAGCATGAATGTACTTGTAAAAGATGTGAAGAGGTAGGTTAGTCTGTAAACTGGAAATGTATATTTGCTTGTGATTGCTTGTTGAGAACAAGGCTCGGATGGCCTTGAGGTGGTTGAATGTTTGGACATGGTATTGGTCCACTTATATGCTGTCGCAGGTTGCTTTTTGCCTAGAAACAGGGGAGACTCCGTCCGTTTTCCATAAATTTTATGCCCGGGTTTGGAATTGGGTTGTGATTAGATTGATTGATAGAACTCCCAGTCTCGAGAGGGAACGGGGTGTTACAGATAACCCAATTGGGAATGACTAATAAACATCAAATCCGGCTTAGAGACTTCTGTTTCATTTTAGCGAAATGAGGATTGGGAAGTTCTTACCTTAGAGCGGATTGTAAGGCATTAGGGGCATGTTGACTACGAAGACCAAAGACTCAAGCTGTGAATTGATAAATGTTAAGATGATCGCTTTGTGCCCCTCTTTTCATGATTCAGATAGTACTAATTTTTAGTCGTGAAAAAATCCCCTGTTGTTGACTGAACCTCAATTATAGTATTGATTGTAGCTTTGAAGTACGTGTAGGAGGACCACTATGGGAAGAGAATTCAAGGTAGATGTACAATGGATAGAGGGCTACGGCAAGGCGTTCGACTTACACTTCTGTCAACACTTCCAAGAGTGAACCCTCGACTTGCTTCCTTAGCCATTTATTTCAGTCAACCAGTGCTAAAAGCATTCGACTCATCATTCTTTAAATTGAATGGTGTGATAACCCGAAACCGGCATGCATTTAATGGCATTTGACTGCATTTAATTAAATGTTTAATTAGTTAAATCATCTAATTTTCACTGTTCTACTATTTCTTTTACAAGAATTCAAAAATATTTATATTAATTAATTAAAAGATTATTACCTATTTCTAATAATTATAGTAATTGAATTTATTCTCTTGCGATTAATTAAGTGTCATCTTAAATGTTAGTGTTTAATTGTATTTGACTACGTGTTTATATTAACTTATTCATTTGTAACTTAATATTAACTTCATAATTCTTTAAAATATTCTAGAAATAGTAAAATTAATTATTTTAAATGAATATTGATTACTTTGATTGTTTTAATTATCGGTTTTAATTATCTTGCTTTAAAATCACTCGGTTTTCAAATAAATGAGAAAAGTAACTCCGAGCCAGAGTGAATTTTAAACTATTCTACTATTCTACTTTTCAAAAAATTATAGTTTTCTATTATTGCTCATCATTTTATCAGCGATCATTTATTGACCATTTGATCGTAGTATTTCGAAAATGAGAGTTAGAGAAATATTCTTCGGACTTGGTAAAAATGTTTTTAGCTTAATTTAACTAGCTTTAGTTGTTTTTCATTTAATTGCATTGTTTTAACTTGAACTAGATTAAATGGCATCAAAATAAGCTTATTTGACCAATTTTCACTAAAGTTTGACTTTGCAAAATGACCATTTTGCCCTTGAGCTTTGTCAATTCTTTTAAATAGCCAAAAATCAACAAAATGATCAAAAAAATAAATCTCAAAATGCCCTTTAAGTCCTTGCCATGGCTGAAACTCCAAGGAGGAAAAAAAAGATTTTTCTTGCATTTTCTTCTACAATCGTGCGTGGAATTGCTCGGGGGTTGTGGCTCAGGTCTTTGTGGGTCTTGGTCTTCAATCTCTGTGAAGGTTTTCACGCTTTTGTGCATTTAAATTCGAATTTGAATTTTGTGTCAAATTTTTAGATTTGATATATAATGTGTTATAATGCCTGTAATTGCTTGATATAGCTTCCTTTGAGTTCGTAGAGCATTGTTTGATAGTTATTTAGCAATTTTTACGGTCGAAATTGTGTATTTGAAATTGGGAAAAAATAATGAATAGTGAATTTTGAATAGTAAACCCTAGAAGTTTCGATTGTGATCCGAATTGCGATTGCTTGATTTGGATAGGTGCCATTAGTGATAGAAAGATAAAATGTGAAATAAAAACGGATCGGCCTTTGTTAAAATTGAAAATTAGACAAAGAAACGTAAAGGGGCCTTTTGACCAAAAGTTGACTGTGCTCAAATTGGGTTGGGGGTTTTGCTATTGAGGGCATGGAAGAACTTTTGGCGCTGTTGTGGCGTTGATTGAGTGACCGGTTAGCATAGCTGTAGTTCAAATGCAGTAGGTGGACTTTCGGGCTTCGGTTGGGAAAGTGAGGTTTAGTGACATAGAAATGTGCCTTGTAGTGCCTAAGTGAATGTAGTGAAATCGGTTTCCTAATCCTGTAGCTCATTTGCTCGTAATTGCCTTTGGAAGTTAGAGATTGAATAGTGATATTTGTCATTTTCGTGTTTGAACTGCTGTTACTTGTTTAATTGGTGTTATTGTGGCTATTAATGATAGTTATATTTGAAAAGTTAATTGAATGCTAGTATTGATTGTAAATGCTTGATATCTCGTTTATCGTCTCTAATCTGTATTGTTGTGCTATCGCTCGTTTATCACCTTGTATCGTGTCTTGCATTGCATAGTGTCAGGCGCGTGAGTGATGGGCTTCTCTGGTAGTCTCGGGCTTCTAGTGTTGGTTGCTCTAGCTCCGTGTCCTATTCCCATTCTCGCTTGGGTTGCCTCCCGGGGAGATTTTGGGTCGTAGAATTGATGGATACTTCCGGGGTATTCCAAACTGAAGTTATAAGGTGGTTGCGCGCTTATTGTCATCGTTGTCAACATCAAGTTCGAGATTGATGTATCGCTCGTGAAATGGTACATTGCTCGTATGAGTGAACCATAGCCTTCAGAGTGTAGTATAGCTTTGAATGGTTGTGTTAATTCTTTCATTAATTGCTTATTGTATTGATTGTTTGTCTTGATTGCTTAATTATCAGTTATATTGCTTAACTGCCTTATTTGCATTGCACGACTTTCTTTCTCTCCACCTCGATATCTGTCTCGCCCTCACTGAGTATACGTGTTGTGTATACTCACTCCTCACCACCACATTTCAGGAAATGCCATGTTAGCTGGAAAGTTCGTGATTATGTGAAAGTTCGTGCTTGAAGAGTTGTCTTGCGTGCCTATGTGGCTTGAGCTATCGAAGTGGCAAAGATGTATGCTTTCATGTATTGTATGTATTTAATATTAAAAGAATGTAATTTAAGTTTTACTAGGTTACTGAAGTGATTTGAAAAGCTAGTTTATGTATTTAGTTAGTATAGTTTAACTTCAATGCATGTTTGTAATGTCCAAAGGAAAAGAGTTAGAATGGTTTGATAGTCTAACTTATGCAATAGGTTAGTATGGTTTAATTGTCAAGCATGAATGTACTTGTAAAAGATGTGAAGAGGTAGGTTAGTCTGTAAACTGGAAATGTATATTTGCTTGTGATTGCTTGTTGAGAACAAGGCTCGGATGGCCTTGAGGTGGTTGAATGTTTGGACATGATATTGGTCCACTTATATGCTGTCGCAGGTTTGTTTTGTTTACTAGAAACAGGGGAGACTTCGTCCGTTTCCCTAAAAAAATTATGCCCGGGTTTGGATTTGGATTGTGATTAGATTGATAGATAGAACCTCCGGTCTCGAGAGGGATCAGGGTGTTACAGGTGGTATCAGAGCTTGTTTAGCTCATAAGCCGGGACAGGGTCCTCGGTCTGGTGGGTAGTGATCCTTGAATGTGTGCTTGTTAAGCGTGTCTTGAAAGTGTATGCTTGTATGTGAGATTGTGTGTCTTGACCTAAATGTGTGCTCCTATGTGATATAGTTATGTGTTATGTGTTAATTGTGTGCTAAGTGAAGTGAAGTGTCTAGTTGTGCATTGAATTGACCTATTGAATTGGCATCGTGAATCGAATTGACCTCGTAAATTGTTATTTGCTTGAAGTATTGCTTGTAATGTGTGTATTGAAATGTCTTGAGTTGGTTATGCCGTGATTTGAATTGATTATGTTGTGCTTGACTTGATTGTCGTGCTTGAGTGACTTTGTTGAATAAACTGTTTTATAAATTGTTTTACAAACATGCTTGCATAATAGTTTAATGCATGTATGTATAGATATGATATCTTGGCATTCATACATGTCCTATTGAAATGGTAAGAAAGACTTCTTCCTCCCCTGAAGAGAAGTGGTTAGTAGCAAGCCCCAAGTTATTTGGATTGACGGAAACGAGCAGTGCTTGACTAGGCCTTTATTTGGGAGTTGACATTTATAGCTGGAGTTTGTTTATTGGGGTTCCTTGAGGGTTATCTTCTACGCTTTGTGTAAATGACTTCCTTTGGAGTTCTACATGATTATTCTTTGGAGTATTTTCTTAATGTCTTCTTGATTGGGCATTCATCGGGTATTTCTATATTGGCGTTTCGTAGGAGACTTGGTTGGGATTTTAATCAACCTTTGGTGTTCTTTCTGCATTCTTATGGGGAACTTTGATTTGAATCTACTTACAATGATCAGTTTTACGTGAAGCGTACTACTTTGGTATTCCTTGTGGACATTTCTCAGTGGATTTGGCAATCGGACCTCTTATTGGACTTGCTGCATAATATTGTCTACAATATCTTTGCTCTAGTCTTTCTTGATATTTTATTGGCAATCGTGATTGAAATTCCTCAGTAGTATATGATGCACCTGCACGACATTCCCTCTGGTATTTTACCCAATATTCGGTAGCAGTATTATTTTGGGATTCTACTTGGTTATTCAGCTTGGTGTTCATTCATGGACTTTTGATAATTATATATATGTTGACGTACATTATGGATTCCCTATTCAGATGCTTCTTGAGCTATATATTTTGAAAGACTTCCTTGAAACTTCTGTAATATGATTGACTGGATTTCTTGTCTGGAGTCTTTTTGAGCAGTACTTGGGATTCTTATTTAGACTCTGCTTCAGATTGTTTATTGGTATGTTCTCAGTACTTTTAGTTGGGATTCTATTATGGCATTCATGTCTAGTAAGATTTTTATTTGGGGATCTATTTGGTATTCTCTAGAGCCTTTATTTGGCCTTATTATTTTGGAATTTTTGGGCGGTACTACTCGGGCTTCTTCTTCGGCCTTTTCCGCACAGTGAAAAATTTATACTTGCTGTTTTATTCAGATGACGCAGGAGAGACTCAGTGACTGGATGATTTCATTTAGAGATTGGCCTTTGGTATTCTTCTCCATATTCCTTTACAAAATTTTCAGCTAGGTCTACTTACGGTAATAAGCACTGCATGAGTATCTTTGCTTCAGTCTTTAGTTGATATTTTCTCAGCATTCTTGGTTGGAATTTCTATTCGGGTTTTCCTACGAGCATCCTTATTCACTATCTTGCCCAGCAACCGATGAAGATTAGTCAGAGTTGGATTTCAGATGATGCTGAGTTCTATTGGAAGAAGAATTGCAAGGACGCAATTGTTTTAAGGGGGGAAGGATGTGATAACCCGAAACCGGCATGCATTTAATAGCATTTGACTGCATTTAATTAAATGTTTAATTAGTTAAATCATCTAATTTTCACTGTTCTACTATTTCTTTTACAAGAATTCAAAAATATTTATATTAATTAATTAAAAGATTATTACCTATTTCTAATAATTATAGTAATTGAATTTATTCTCTTGTGATTAATTAAGTGTCATCTTAAATGTTAGTATTTAATTGTATTTGACTACGTGTTTATATTAACTTATTCATTTGTAACTTAATATTAACTTCATAATTCTTTAAAATATTCTAGAAATAGTTAAATTAATTAATTTAAATGAATATTGATTACTTTGATTATTTTGATTGTTTTAATAATCGATTTTAATTATTTTGTATTAAAATCACTCGGTTTTCAAATAAATGAGAAAAGTAACTCCGAGCCGGAGTGAATTTTAAACTATTATACTATTCTACTTTTCAAAAAATTATAGTTTTCTATTATTGCTCATCACTTTATCAGCGATCATTTATTGACCGTTTGATCGTAGTATTTCAAAAATGAGAGTTAGAGAAATATTCTTCAGACTTGGTAAAAAATGTTTTTAGCTTAATTTAACTAGCTTTAGTTGTTTTTCATTTAATTGCATTGTTTTAACTTGAACTAGATTAAATGGCATTAAAATAAGCTTATTTGACCAATTTTCACTTAAGTTTGACTTTGCAAAATGACCATTTTGCCCTTGAGCTTTGTCAATTCTTTTAAATAGCCAAAAATCAATAAAATGATCAAAAAAACAAATTTCAAAATGCCCTTTAAGTCCTTGCCATGGCCAAAACTCCAAGAAGGAAAAAAAGAATTTTCTTGTATTTTCTTCTATAATCGTGCGTGGAATTGCTCGAGGGTCGTGGCTCGGGTCCTTGCGGGTCTTGTCTTCAATCTCTATGAGGGTTTTCACGGTTTTGTGCATTTAAATTCGAATTTGAATTTTGTGTCAAATTTTTAGATTTGATATATAATGTGTTATAATGCCTGTAATTGCTTGATATAATTTCCTTTGAGTTCGTAGAGCATTGTTTGATAGTTATTTAGCAATTTTTACGGTCGAAATTGCGTATTTGAAAATGGGGAAAAATAATGAATAGTGAATTTTAAATAGTAAACCCTAGAATTTTGGATTGTGATCCGAATTGCAATTACTTGATTTGGATAGGTGCCATTAGTGATAGAAAGATAAAATATGAAATAAAAACGGATCAGCCTTTGTTAAAATTGAAAATTAGACAAAGAAACGTAAAGGGGCCGTTTGACCAAAAGTTGACCGTGCTCAAATTGGGTTGGGGGTTTTGCTATTGAAGGCATAGAAGCACTTTTGGCGCTGTTGTGGCGTTGATTGAGTGACCGGTTAGCGTAGCTGTAGTTCAAACGCAGTAGGTGGACTTTCGGGCTTCGGTTGGGAAAGTGAGGTTTAATGACATAGAAATGTGCCTTGTAGTGCCTAAGTGAATGTAGTGAAATCGGTTTCCTAATCCTGTAGCTCATTTGCTCGTAATTGCCTTTGGAAGTTAGAGATTGAATAGTAATATTTGTCATTTTCGTGTTTGAACTGTTGTTACTTGTTTAATTGGTGTTATTGTGGCTATTAATGATAGTTATGCTTGAAAAGTTAATTGAATGCTAGTATTGATTGTAAATGCTTGATATCTCATTTATCGTCTCTAATCTGTATTGTTGTGCTATCGCTCATTTATCACCTTGTATCGTGTCTTGTATTGCATAGTGTCAGGCGCGTGAGTGATGGGCCTCTCTGTGTAGTCTCGGGCTGCCAGTGTTGGTTGCTCTAGCTCCGTGTCCTATTCCCATTCTCGCTTGGGTTGCCTCCCAGGGAGATTTTGGGTCGTAGAATTGATGGATACTTCTGGGGTATTCCAAACTGAAGTTATAAGGTGGTTGCACGCTTATTGTCATCGTTGTCAACATCAAGCTCGAGATTGATGTATCGCTCGTGAAATGGTACATTGCTCGTATGAGTGAACCATAGCCTTCAGAGTGTGGTATAGCTTTGAATGGTTGTGTTAATGCTTTCATTAATTGCTTATTGTATTGATTGTTTGTCTTGATTGCTTAATTACCAGTTATATTGCTTAACTGTCTTATTTGCATTGCACGACTTTCTTTCTCTCCACCTCGATATCTGTCTCGCCTTCACTGAGTATACGTGTTGTGTATACTCACTCTTCACTACCATATTTCAGGAAATGACATGTTAGCTGGAAAGTTCGTGATTATATAAAAGTTCGTGCTTGAAGAGTTGTCTTGCGTGCCTATGTGGCTTGAGTTGTCGAAGTGGCAAAGATGTATGCTTTCATGTATTGTATGTATTTAATATTAAAAGAATGTAATTTAAGTTTTACTAGGTTATTGAAGTGATTTGAAAAGCTAGTTTATGTATTTAGTTAGTATAGTTTAACTTCAATGCATGTTTGTAATGTCCAAAGGAAAAGAGTTAGAATTGTTTGGTAGTCTAACTTATGCAATAGGTTAGTATGGTTTAATTGTCAAGCACGAATGTACTTGTAAAAGATGTGAAGAGGTAGGTTAGTCTGTAAACTGGAAATATATATTTGCTTGTGATTGGTTGTTGAGAACAAGGCTCGGATGGCCTTGAGGTGGTTGAATGTTTGGACATGGTATTGGTCCACTTATATACTGTCGCAGGTTTGTTTTTTTGCCTAGAAACACGAGAGACTCCGTCCGTTTCCCTAAAAAAATTATGCCCGTGTTTGGATTTGGGTTGTGATTAGATTGATAGATAGAACCTCCGGTCTCGAGAGGGATCGGGGTGTTACAAATGGCTTCTTCTGCCTTCTTTTAGGTCTATTGGTCAGCATTCAACTTGCGCGAACTTCACTTCCCAAGAAAAAGCCAATTCAGCGACAAACTTTCTTTGGTTGTGATTAGCCAGTCATCTCAGTCACTCGTAAGATCGGGAGATCAAGATCAAAGCTCCATTCATCTAGTCATCCAGTTATCTAGTTAGGGTTCCAATCTAGAGCATCATTTAGGGTTTTATTATTCAAAGGGGTTTCCCACCCTAAAGACAAAACAAAGGCTCGACTCGTTAA
The DNA here is from genome assembly GCA_037974665.1 of Ehretia macrophylla. Classification (NCBI taxonomy): domain Eukaryota; kingdom Viridiplantae; phylum Streptophyta; class Magnoliopsida; order Boraginales; family Ehretiaceae; genus Ehretia; species Ehretia macrophylla. Next base: position 72,977,328 of record CM075770.1, read on the forward strand.
CGACTTCGGCTCCAGCAATCAATGACTTAGTTGAACATGAAATTCCAATTCCTCTTTAAGGATTTAAAGAAGGGATACCGTTGCATAGCCCCCTCGAGGAACGAAAACAGTTCCTCAAGGTCGATAACTCGATAAACTGGACGGGAGCAAAACAAAGAGTAGGTTGGGGTGCTACAAAGCCAGCCATATTATATACAATCAGGGAAATCAACGAGATTGGCTTTCGCTCTATTAGAAAAAAACCAAAACAAGGACATATCGGGACGTTTCGGTGGTGGGTGGGGCATTATGGTGGTTGGATTCTTTCTCGATCTTAGAAAGCCTGGTTCGCATTCCTACTAAAGTAGGAAGTAGGAAATGAAGACAGACGGGAAGGAAGTATGGTAGGGCGGGGGGAGGGGATGGCCTCTGATCTACGGTCTTGATTACTGGTTGAGCCATTACCTCCTGGGACAACTTGTTAGAGTACGAAGGGATGATTTATCTTACTGGAGTTGGTGAGGCAGAGATTGACTGTATGGAGACCGGCGAACTTGACGCTGGGGGCATTTCCCCAATTGGTGGTGATTAGTTGATTTCTCGATAAACATTCATTTACTATCCCATTGAAGATGTTATTTTGTAACTGCCAAGGAGCTGGATCTAATGAATTTCTCAGAAATTGGATAGATTTTGTTAACAGGCTATGATCGTGGTACTCATAGAAATCCGAACTCAGAGACGACCAGCATGAAGCTGAACCATCTAAGCACTCCGAGCAGCGCATCAAGCAAAGAAGGAGGGAAATCAAAGAATGGAATGCGGGAAGCGAGCTTACCAGTGTTTGCTATGGATCTTTCCCCTCACTATAGCCTATGCTATATCATCACTAGGCGGGAGGAGATCTAGTCGAATAACGCATAAGAGAAGATCTATTTGGAATAAATTACACGTCACCCAGATGGGAAAAGAGCACCCCAGTTTAGTGGTACTGGCTTGATGGCGCTTATGCCCCTTCAAAACGGATTTGACTCTTAATCATTGATAGACTTGCACTGACCTCAACATAAGAGTCAAAACCTGGTCTGTTCTCTTTCTTAGTCTTCGATCGATCATTCTCTACTTCAAATAGAAGGGCTTTCCCAGCTAACAAGGAAGCGGGATTGATAATTGAGATCAATTCTGAACTGGACTGAGATGGCCTATACACTAATTGACTGACACCATTCCTGAAGAAACAAAGATCATTGCGAGAAGAGCACCCTCGTGTAAATGCAGAAGCTTGGCAGCTGTAGAATGAACCTTGAGATTGGGTTTAATTAAAAGGGATTCGAGTAGCGGGAAGGTACAAATTGAATAATCTCCAACAGGAAAGGGAGGAACTGAACTAGCTTGGCTAGTTAAGGCGAATTTGGATACGATAGTAACTAGCCCTAAAAAGCTGCTTGAAACTATCCTAGAATCCCTACTCGCCCATGTCGGGATTCAACCTAAGGCTTGTTCGAAATCCGAATGAATCGATAATACATACATAAAGAATATGAAGCACAATCTCCAACTCTTAATCGATGGCATCTTTACTTCTTCCTGATGCTTCCATAGAAAGAAATGAAACTTTCTTCACTCTCCTTCGATCCAAGCCACAAGGCAAAAGGCAAGCTGACTTAGAGGCTAAATGCCTACTTTCTGAATTAAAGAATTTACAGAAGGCTATTAATCTAGCTATCGAGTCACCCTAACGGAGAACTCTAACTAAACTTTCAAGCTTTCTTTTTATTCTGTGTACCAGTACCACCTATTTTCTCTTTTCCTAAATAAGTGGTTAAGTGCTTGAGATTTCTCTAAAGAGAGTTGACTAGCAAAAAACAGATCTTTGCTTAGGGTTTAGACTGATTTCCTTGACTAATAACTTGAAGCCAAAGACGAAAAACTTCACTAGTGGAATTTGATTATGATAGTCACCCTTTTATCACTACTCCCTTTTTCAAGGGATGAGCTCTAACTAAAGCTATCGAGAAGTGATCTAATCCAAATCTTCTATTTCTGACCCGAAAGCAATTCTTGATAGCCTACTTTCTTCGTAAACACCTTTAGATTCTGAATCATGCCATGGCTTACCCCTGATTCTAGGACAAAAGAAATGGACTAAGGGGAGCTTCCTTGGACTTCGATCGACCTATTAACTCAGCTAGGGAATAAGACTGACCTAATTTCCCTATTCATTGAACCCAAGACTCAGGGCAAAGAGAACTGCATTTGCTCCCTTCCTTCAACTTATAGGATAGAATTCGGACTCCTAACTAAACTCTCTTACATGAAAACCAGATCTTTGGGATTGAAGTACTCCTAAGGGGCACTTGGCAACTAACTCGTGGGGCATGATATCCCAAAAATCCTCAAGTACTCACTGCACTTCCTGGAAATCAAATTCCAAATGAGATATTTCAATCCATCGGACAAGCAAATCTGCTACTAGTAATAGGATGCCTGATGAGCTTCTCCCATCATAATAATAAGGCTTTGAATGGGTCTGGAGATGACTTAATGGCTAAAGAGTTCCCTTGCGGACTAAGAAGGGACGAGGACTTCATTACTTCCTCTAGCTAACCAACTGAGAGACCGGCTAAGTTCATAGGTTAAAGATAAGCAGACTCCGTCTTCCTAGCCCTTGAAGGCATAAGGATTGATACCTGTGTCATAGAAAGAAAGTCTGGGAAAGCAAAAACAGAGTAAGGGAAGTCGGCGAAAGGAGAAGGTTCAGTTTAGCAGCATTATCTTACTTCGCTGTCTTCTGGGGATGAAGTAGTCTTTCTTCAAACAGCTAGTAGTTCAGCTAAGGCATTAACTAATGGGCGGGAATTGATCCAATAAGTCGGTTGGATCCCTGGCCTGGAGGGAAAGAAAAAGAATAAGGCAAGCTATTAATGGACTGAAAGAATACGAACTGTTTGAGACCGAGCCTTCTATCGATTCACCAATTGCATCAAGCCCTTTTAGGCATTTTTTTAGGCAGGCCAAGAGATAGCTTGTTTTTTGAATCAGTTGTAAAAGAGCCCCTTGCTTCAGTTGAAAGCCAAACTAGAGGGGAAAGAAGGGAAATAAGTAAAGTAGACTAGGAAGATGAAGTCGTAGGCTAAAATGAGTTAGAAATGGAAGCCGTGGAGAAACTAAGACCTACGGGTCTACTATCTATGTTCACCTTCCCTCTGCCATTTATATAGGAAATGCTAGGCTAGGTTGGGTGAGATTCTTTGACCGTCTTCTGGGGCTAGCTTTGATTGCTTCTTTTAGGCGGGACAGCTTACTGGAAAGATCAGAAAAGATGAGCTACTCACAAGAAATTACAGATTCGGCTATTCACTCATAGCTGATTTTCAAACTTGGTACCCGTACCAGAAGAAGGCGAAGAGAACAACCAATATGAAGAAAGTGGATCCCATAGGCGATAACGAACTGCTTATCCCAGGCTGGTCCGTAGATCAATCTCAGTACTTGAATCTGGGTCATGCCCTTAGCTTAGAGTAGTTAATGGTCTGATATGTAGCATGGCTCAATTTCATAATTGAAAATCGGTGGATTATGAGTAGTTGTACTAAAGACAGGGTGCTCGAATAGAGAAGGAAGTGGATTGACAAACCGAAGACAAGCTTTTTGGACTTGTAAACTATGCTCCTTCCATATATAAAGCTCCAGAGAGAGATCGATGGATGGATCGTGTGTCTGCTGTCTATCAAGCAACAAAACTACCACTCAGATGTAAGGCGAAGCTGATCATAGACAAAAACAAGAAATAGTCACATCCTTTTTCGATAGTACAATATTTCGCTTCCCCTTGGTCACCTTCCATTTTCCATTGAGGTTGACTTCACATTGCTTTATTCAAATACGATAATTAAATCAGGGTAGCTATAAAGCCATTATTTCCAAATCCCCCACCATTTTCTTATCCCTGTCTCGGTTCCATACTTTGTTTACCAGAGGATAAGCGACCAACTCCTTGCTAACTGGGATTTAATGACTCAAAATCTACATTCAAGACCGAGGCGGTTTGGATCCCAACTCTCTATCCGAAAAAAGGGTATAACGTTAATCCGGCATAAAAAGATCAGTTTATTCCTCCGCTGAAGAGGTAGATGAGGAACACAGTAGTTCTACTATTAGGATTTCAGTTACCGTCGACCCCGATCAATAGTTTAATCTATTTCTTTCGTCATTGGACTTGTCTGGCTAGCGTTTATATGCCCCTAAAGCCCTAAGGTAGATATCTATTTTCTAGATTCTTAATAGCAAGCACAGAAGCAAGAAAGCTAGCCAAGTAGCATTTAGAAAAGTCCCATCCATTGGTATACACCCTATTTGAAATAGTAGAATTAGTGACTTCTTCAATACTAACTGGTAAGGCTGAAGTAGAGGCGGCTGGCTGTAATCGCTTACATGGGGAACTCCAGTTAACAGAGCTAGTATGAAGAAGAGCCTACAAAACCACTGACATTGTACGAGACAAAGCCAGTACGTAGAGGGGCTAAGCCACAGTAGTGGATAGGAATTGTTGGGATCATGCCCATTACAATAGCATGAAGAGATAATAGAAAGTGGAGAGTTCCAGATCTAGTCCATGTGAACTTGATAATTAGACATAGAGATTACTCTTCCTGTGGCCCAGCAGGTGAGGCTCTTGCTGCTTATATGAAAATAAGGCATTCTGGGGGACGGTGTGATACCCCGAACCTGGCATGTATTCAATAGCATTTTAAGTTCATTTAAATTGCATTTTATTGACCTTTCACCTTCTTTGACCAAACTAGTTGACTTTTCATCTACATTGACCAACTAGGACAAGGTGGAAATTTTTGAAATGTTTAATAAAAGGCAAACTTGGGATTAGAAATAAAAAAATGCAATGTTAAGTTAGTCAAATTTTGGGTCAACTTTGGAATTAAATCTGAACCAATTGGGGAAGAGTTAGGTAGCAAATTATATATGGTTGGAAAGCTCTATGAATCTAGTTTATGAGGGTTCAAACCGTTCGTGAATTGGAGTTTTCTAGAAGAAGTTATGGCCGTTTTAGTGAGGTCGCGCATAGCTGTTTTGGTTTAGCGGGTTGACCGAATTTTGACCTTTGACTTCTTGACATTTTTTTTTTAAATAAGCAGAATTTGCACACGAAAAAAACAGAGAGAAAAGGATTGAAACCATGAGGAAAAGAAGGAGAAAAAAAAAAAAGAAAATCTCAACTTCAAATCTCCGATTCTTCGCGTGGGCTTGCACGGGGTGGTTTCCGAGGCACTCTACGAGGTTTTCCTAGCGTCTAGGAGCGTCTAAGGTGAGGGTTTCATCGTTATTTGCGCATTTGAAATATTTGTATCTAAACTTTGATTTTTGAATTTTATGCGTAGATTGTTGTTTTAATCGTTTTGTTGCTTAAAGAATGTTCCTTGTTGATTGTAGAACATGTATTTATAGCTTTTTAACATTTTCTGCGGTTAAATATTGGAATTGAAATATAAATTGTTTGATGAATAGTAAATTATGAATAGTAAACCCCCGTTTCGATGAAGTTGCTCCGTTACGCGTTCTGTTGATGTAGGAAGATGCTAGATATGCTAGAATGCCTAAATGTGTGGTTTAATTGGAATGTGTAATGGAAAAACGGAGAAAAACGGCTTAGTGAAAGTCGGGGTCGTTTAGGTCGAGTTTGGCATTTTCTCATTTTGCGTGTTGGCATTGTTTCGGGAGGCCATGGAAGCACTTTTGGTGCGATTATGGCATTGGTAGGGTGTTTGGTTGGTATAGTTGTAGTTCAAACGAGCAAAGGGGGAATCGGGGCTTTGCGCGAATTCTAGGGTAAAGTAGGGTTTCGGGGTCCTTGGACGTGCCTTATGGTGACCTAGGAGGATTGGCGAAGTCGGTTTCCAGAACTCGTGGCTCGTTTGGAAATGGTAGTGTTTTGATAGTTGGGGCCGATTTGTGATTTTGCTTGTTATCTTGATATTATGCCTATAGAATGCTTAGGGTTGCTTGATATACTTGTTTAATTGGTGTTATTGTTGCTTATTATTGCTTGTTATGCTTGAAAAGTTAGTTGAATGCTAGTATTGATTGTGATTGCTTGTTATCTCGTTTGTTGTCACTAGTTTGTATTGTTGTGCTATCGCTCGTTTATTGCCTTGTATCGAGTCTTGCATTGCATAGTGTCAGCACGTGAGTGATGGGCCTCTCTGGGTAGCCTCGGGTTGCCAGTGTTGGTTGCTCTAGCTCCGTAGCTATTCCCTCTTCTCGCTTGGGCTGCCTCCCAGGGAGATTTGGGTCGTAGATTGATGGATACTTCCGGGGTATTCCAAACTGGTGTTATAAGGTGGTTTGGGCCGGCGCGTCATCGTTAAAGTCATCGGAATCGTGATCGGTACATTACTCGCTCGAGTGAACCATAGCCTTCAAAGTGTGGTATAGCTTTGATTGGTTGTGTTAATGCTTTCTTTAGTTGTTTAATTGTATTGTTGTTTATATTGAATGCCTTTTATTGATTGTATTGCTTAACTGTACCTATTTGCATTGCACGATCTTCTTTCTCTCCAATTCGATATCTGTCTCGCCCTCACTGAGTATACGTGTTGTGTATACTCACTCCTCACCACCACATTTCAGGAAATGCCCTGTTAGCTGGAAAGTTCGTGATTTCGTGAAAGTCCGTGCTTGAAGAGTTGTCTTGAGTGCCTATGTAACTTGAGTTGTCAAAGTTGTCAAGTTGTATGCTTTTATGTTGTATGTAATTATTGTTAAAAGAAATGTAATATAAATCTAGCTATGTAGTTGGAATGGTTTGATAAGTTAGATTATGTATATAGTTAATGTAGCTTAACTTTAATGCATGGCTGTAATGTCCAAAGGAAAAGAATTAGAATGGCATGATAGTTTATTTTATGCAGTAGCTTTGTATGGTTTAATTGCCTAAATTGAATGTACTTGTCAAAATGAAAAGATAGGTTAGTTTTTAAATTGGAAATGTATGTATACTTGCTGAGTTTAAATTGTTGAGAACCGAGGCTCGGATGGCCTTGAGGAAGTTTTGTATGGTTGGACACGGTGGTGGTCCATTTATATGCTATTACAGGTTTTGCATTTCGCCTATAAACAGGGGAGACTCCGTCCGTTTTCCCTGAAAATTTTGCCCGGGTTTGGTTTGGGTTGTGATTAGTTTGATTGATAGAACTCCCGGTCTCGAGAGGGATCGGGGTGTCACAGGTGGTATCAGAGCTTATTTAGCTCATAAGCCGGGACAGGGTCCTCGGTCTGGTGGGTAGTGACCCTTAAATGTGTGCTTGTTAAGTGTGTCTTGAAAGTGTATGCTTTTATGTGAGATTATGTGTCTTGACATGAATGTGTGCTCCTATGTGATATAGTTATGTGTTATGTGTTAATTGTGTGCTAAGTGAAGTAAAGTGTCTAGTTGTGCATTGAATTGACCTATCGAATCGACCTCGTGGATTGTTATTTGCTTGAAGTATTGCTTTTAATGTGTGTACTGAAATGTCTTGAATTAGCTATGCCGTGATTTGAATTGATTATGCTGTGCGTGACTTGATTGTTATGCTTGAGTGACTTTGCTAAATAAACTATATTGTAAACTTGCTGGCATAATAGCTTAATGCATATGTATAACTGTGATATATTGGCATTCATACATGTCCTATTGAAATGGTAAGTAAGTCCTCTTCCTCCCCTGAAGAAAGTGGTTCACCGCTGGCTTTTCAAGGTGTATGGATTGGCAGGAAATGAATGGCATTTGACTAGCCTTTATTTGGGAATTGGTGATTGCTTTTGGAGCTCGGTTATTGGCGAATCCCTTTGGTCATTCTCTGTGCTTAACAGTTGCGAAAGAGTAGCTTTCTCTTGGGGTTTTAATTGGGTGTTCTCTGGAACATTCTTTGGTTTTCATAACGAGTGTTCTTTGGGGACTTTTGTTGTCACTTCTCGGTGGACTTGGTTAATGGGATTTCAATCGGCCTTACTGCGTGGTATTATCTATGGCATATGTGTCTCGGTCTTTATTGGAGTGTTACTGGTATTCCTTATTGGAAATTCTTCAATGGCATTCTCTAGGATTCTCAGTGGCCAATTATTTAGTATTACTTATTGGGCAATTCTTGGTACTTTCTTACTGGAGCATTGTTCGGGCATTCTCTTGGTATTTTCCTTGTTGGCAAAGTTGTATGAAGTTCTCACTTGGCAAACAGTGAAGAGGACTCAGAGTTTGGTTTCGGTATATTGTTCATCAGTTCGGTGTTTATCCTTGGAGTTTTCGTCCATCTGGGAAACTATGTTTGTTATTCAACTTGGTTGTCTTATTGGGCACGTTATATTTTCTCTGTTATTTCCTTTGACATTCCTCTCAGCATTTGATAGCAAAACTCGGAATCTAATTGGTTGTTCCATGGGGTTATTATTTGGAAGGCTTCTTTGGAACTTTGGAAATATATTTGATTGGGTTCTTGGTATTTTCTTCAGCACTTTTAACAGGGAATTCTTCTATGAAATCCATGACCAGCGGGGTACTTCTTTGGACCTCTAGATAGAATCTTTGTTTGAGCTTTTATTTGGCTTCTTGCTTGGGAATTCTCGGGCAGTAACAGTTATACTTCTATTGGAGATTCGTGCGTGAGGTATTCTTCTTGTCGTTATTGTGTGGTATTAATGACATCTACAGTATCTTTGCTTTAGTCTTTATTGGTATTAGCTCGGCATTTCTGGTTGGAATTTATTCTTCTTCGGTATTCGTGTCAACGGGATTCTTGTACGGTATCTGCATTTGAGCTTCTATTTGGCGTTACTACTTGGCATTTCTACTTGAACTTTCCTATTGGTCATCTTTATTAAATACTTTTTCAGTAGCTAATGAAGACTAGTCAGAGTTGGATTGTAGATGATGCAGAGTCCTATTGGAAGAAGAATTGCGAGGACGCAATTGTTTTAAGGGGGGAAGGATGTGATACCCCGAACCTGGCATGTATTCAATAGCATTTTAAGTTCATTTAAATTGCATTTTATTGACCTTTCACCTTCTTTGACCAAACTAGTTGACTTTTCATCTACATTGACCAACTAGGACAAGGTGGAAATTTTTGAAATGTTTAATAAAAGGCAAACTTGGGATTAGAAATAAAAAAATGCAATGTTAAGTTAGTCAAATTTTGGGTCAACTTTGGAATTAAATCTGAACCAATTGGGGAAGAGTTAGGTAGCAAATTATATATGGTTGGAAAGCTCTATGAGTCTAGTTTATGAGGGTTCAAACCGTTCGTGAATTGGAGTTTTCTAGAAGAAGTTATGGCCGTTTTAGTGAGGTCGCGCATAGCTGTTTTGGTTTAGCGGGTTGACCGAATTTTGACCTTTGACTTCTTGACATTTTTTTTTTAAATAAGCAGAATTTGCACACGAAAAAACAGAGAGAAAAGGCTTGAAACCATGAGGAAAAGAAGGAGAAAAAAAAAAAAGAAAATCTCAACTTCAAATCTTCGATTCTTCGCGTGGGCTTGCACAGGGTGGTTTCCGAGGCACTCTACGAGGTTTTCCTAGCGTCTAGGAGCGTCTAAGGTGAGGGTTTCATCGTTATTTGCGCATTTGAAATATTTGTATCTAAACTTTGATTTTTGAATTTTATGCGTAGATTGTTGTTTTAATCATTTTGTTGCTTAAAGAATGTTCCTTTTTGATTGTAGAACATGTATTTATAGCTTTTTAACATTTTCTGCGGTTAAATATTGGAATTGAAATATAAATTGTGTGATGAATAGTAAATTGTGAATAGTAAACCCCCGTTTCGATGAAGTTGCTCCGTTACGCGTTCTGTTGATGTAGGAAGATGCTAGATATGCTAGAATGCCTAAATGTGTGGTTTATTTGGAATGTGTAATGGAAAAACGGAGAAAAACGGCTTAGTGAAAGTCGGGGTCGTTTAGGTCGAGTTTGGCATTTTCTCGTTTTGCGTGTTGGCATTGTTTCGGGAGGCCATGGAAGCACTTTTGGTGCGATTATGGCATTGGTAGGGTGTTTGGTTGGTATAGTTGTAGTTCAAACGAGCAAAGGGGGAATCGGGGCTTTGCGCGAATTCTAGGGTAAAGTAGGGTTTCGGGGTCCTTGGACGTGCCTTATGGTGACCTAGGAGGATTGGCGAAGTCGGTTTCCAGAACTCGTGGCTCGTTTGGAAATGGTAGTGTTTTGATAGTTGGGGCCGATTTGTGATTTTGCTTGTTATCTTGATATTATGCCTATAGAATGCTTAGGGTTGCTTGATATACTTGTTTAATTGGTGTTATTGTTGCTTATTATTGCTTGTTATGCTTGAAAAGTTAGTTGAATGCTAGTATTGATTGTGATTGCTTGTTATCTCGTTTGTTGTCACTAGTTTGTATTGTTGTGCTATCGCTCGTTTATTGCCTTGTATCGAGTCTTGCATTGCATAGTGTCAGCACGTGAGTGATGGGCCTCTCTGGGTAGCCTCGGGTTGCCAGTGTTGGTTGCTCTAGCTCCGTAGCTATTCCCTCTTCTCGCTTGGGCTGCCTCCCAGGGAGATTTGGGTCGTAGATTGATGGATACTTCCGGGGTATTCCAAACTGGTGTTATAAGGTGGTTTGGGCCGGCGCGTCATCGTTAAAGTCATCGGAATCGTGATCGGTACATTACTCGCTCGAGTGAACCATAGCCTTCAAAGTGTGGTATAGCTTTGATTGGTTGTGTTAATGCTTTCTTTAGTTGTTTAATTGTATTGTTGTTTATATTGAATGCCTTTTATTGATTGTATTGCTTAACTGTACCTATTTGCATTGCACGATCTTCTTTCTCTCCAATTCGATATCTGTCTCGCCCTCACTGAGTATACGTGTTGTGTATACTCACTCCTCACCACCACATTTCAGGAAATGCCCTGTTAGCTGGAAAGTTCGTGATTTCGTGAAAGTCCGTGCTTGAAGAGTTGTCTTGAGTGCCTATGTAACTTGAGTTGTCAAAGTTGTCAAGTTGTATGCTTTTATGTTGTATGTAATTATTGTTAAAAGAAATGTAATATAAATCTAGCTATGTAGTTGGAATGGTTTGATAAGTTAGATTATGTATATAGTTAATGTAGCTTAACTTTAATGCATGGCTGTAATGTCCAAAGGAAAAGAATTAGAATGGCATGATAGTTTATTTTATGCAGTAGCTTTGTATGGTTTAATTGCCTAAATTGAATGTACTTGTCAAAATGAAAAGATAGGTTAGTTTTTAAATTGGAAATGTATGTATACTTGCTGAGTTTAAATTGTTGAGAACCGAGGCTCGGATGGCCTTGAGGAAGTTTTGTATGGTTGGACACGGTGGTGGTCCATTTATATGCTATTACAGGTTTTGCATTTCGCCTATAAACAGGGGAGACTCCGTCCGTTTTCCCTGAAAATTTTGCCCGGGTTTGGTTTGGGTTGTGATTAGTTTGATTGATAGAACTCCCGGTCTCGAGAGGGATCGGGGTGTCACAGACGGTATAATCCACGGGCGGCAGAAGTCAGCAAGACATAGCAAGTAACCCATCACATAAAAGATTGTCCTGACAGACGAATCATATACGCCCAGAGCTCATGCTCCATCAGAGGTAAAAAGGCCATTGAAAGAATGAGTGGCTAGTTCATTTGAGTTGCTTTAGGAACTCAATTTCCTAGCTTAAAAGGAGAGTCTGACATCCTTCTTGTCGTCCAACTCAAATGGGGTTAGTGGATCCCTTTAATTTAAATGGAGTTATCATGCTTGTGAAAGATAGATATTCTTCGTATCGAAAAAGAAATATATGAATAAAGGTCTTATCATGCCCTAGCCCGGCCTAAAGAGGTTAAACTAGGGTTTGACTTATTATACTACTACTATTCAATAGACCTTAATCAATTTCCTACTATTGATACTTAATTAATTACTAAAAGTCCAAAAGATTTTTCCGAAAAAATGGTAGTATGACGGCTGTAATTAAAGCATTTGGTTTTAACATAATCTTTAAAAACCACAATTATGAAGTCTTCATTGGTTTACAACTACGACCCTTGTTCTATCTTGATCAATACGCTCGTTCAAGTTAAATCAAACTTAAGAACTTAATATAGAATTATGAACTTAAACATGACGGCTACGTTTCATTACAAGTTGCTTATTAATTTTACCTTACTAGTACCTGTTTATCCGTATTGAGACTTACAAGTGAGTGATTCAATGATTATAATGTAACCCACCTTAGTTCAACCTTAGTTTGACCTTTGGATACTACTAGCAACAGTTAAACCTGAAACAAGGAAGGAAAGCATCAAACAGTCTAAGAGAGTCCGCATAGTTCCTAATTATTACAAACCAAAATAAGGCCCCGAATTACAAGTGGGCCATTTAAATAGAAAGAACTAAAGTCTTCAATCAATCAAGCCAAATAACTTCAAACATATAGCCACATTCATGCAATGCAAGCAAAACAACCAAATTACTTCAAGGAATCATCAACACGCACGTTGTCTTCAGGCACATTTTCCACTCATGCTTCACCTGTGACAAAAAGAAGGTGAGTCCTTATGAACTCAGTGAGGGGGGAACAAGTGACAAGGTTTTTGTAATCCTTTTTCCTGCTTAACTTGTGAAAACTCCTTTGAAAACATGTCATGCATGTGATACCCCGAACCCGGCATGCATGTAATAGCATTTGATTGCATTTAATTAAGTGTTTAATTAGTTAAATAATCCATTACGCACTATTTTCATGTTTCTTTTAAAAGTATTCAACTAATACTTGGATTAATTATTTTAAATAAGTATTAACTATGTTATTATATTTAATACTCGGTTTCATTTCCTTGTATTTAACTAATAGATTATTTTACTTAACCTATTTATTTAAAGTATCATTTTGATATTTATTTTAAAAATATTCAAATAATTTTTATACTGATTAATTAAAAGATTATTACCTATTTTTATATTTATAGTAATTGGATTTATTTTCTTGTATTTAATTAAGTGTCATCTTAAATGTTAGTAATTAATTGCATTTGATTACGTGTATATATTAACTTTTTCATTCATATCTTAGCATTAATTTCATAATTCTTTAAAATATTCTAGAAATAGTTAAATTATTTATTTTTAAATGAATATTGATTATTTTGATTATTTTAATAATCGGTTTTATTTTCTTGCATTTAATTACTCAGTTTTTAATTAAATGAGAAAAGTAACTTCGAACCGGAGTGAATTTTAAACTAAATTAATTTTCAAAAATTATATTTTTAAGAAATTGTTTATCATTCTAATAGTGATCGTTTATTGACTGTTTGATTGTAGTGCATCGAAAACGAGAGTTAGAGAAATATTTTTCGAATTTAGTGAATAGTTTTTTTAGCTTAATTGAGTTAGTTTTAGTTATTTTTCATTTAATTGCATTTTTTTAACTTGAATTAGACTAGATGCTAATTAAATGAGCTTGTTTGACCATATTTTCACTTAAGCTTGACTTTACAAAAGGACCAAAATGCCCTTGTCACCTTCTAAAACAAAAACAAGCCAAAATCAACTCAAAAACGAAACCCAAAATTCGCATTTTGTCCCCCCCATGGCCGAAATTCAAAGGGAACAAAAAGAAAAGATTTTGCTTCAATTTTCTTCTACAATCCTGTGTGGAATTGGACGAGGATCGTGGCTAGGGTCTTTGCGGGTCTTGATCTTCAATCTCTGTGAGGGTTTTCAAGTTTTTGTGCATTTTTATTTGATTTTGATTTTTGTTTCAAATTTTCAAATTTGATATTTATTGCGTTATAATGCCTGTTATTGCTTGAAATAACTTCCTTACAGTTCGTAGAGCATTGCTCGTTAGTTATTTAGCAATTTTTACGGCTAAAATTGCGTATTTGAGTTAGGGAAGAATGTGACTAGTAAAAATGCATAGTAAACCCCTAGATTTTCGGATTTTTTTATCCGAATTGCGATTTCTTGATTTGGATAGGTGCCATTAATGTTAGAAAGATAAAATGTGCAATAAAAATGGATTGGCCTTTGTTAAAATTGAAAATTAAAAAAAGAAACGTAAAGGAGCCGTTTGACAAAGAGTTGACTGTGCTCGAATTGAGTTGGGGGTTTTGCTATTGAGGGCATGGAAGCACTTTTGGTGCTGTTGTGACCTTGATTGAGCATCCGGTTAACATAGCTGTAGTTCAAATGTAGTAGGTGGACTTTCGGTCTTCGGTTTGGAAAGTGATGTTTCGTGCCATAGAAACGTGCCTTGTAGTTCCTGGAGGAGGATAGTGAAGACGGTTTTCCAATCCTGTAGCTCGTTTGCTCGTAATTGCCTTTGGAAGTTAGAGATTGAATAGTGATATTTGTCATTTTCGTGTTTGAACTGCTATTACTTGTTTAATTGGTGTTCTTGTTGCTATAAATGATAATCATGCTTGAAATGTCAATTGATTGCTACTATTGATGTTAAGTGCTTGATATATTGAATATTGATATTAATCTGCACTCTGGTGCTATCGCTCGTTTATTGCTTGTATCTCGTATTGCATTGCATAGTGTCAGACGCGTGAGTGATGGGCCTCTCTGGGTAGTCTCGGGATGCCAGGGTTGGTTTGCTCCAACTCCGTGTCCTATTCCCATTCTCGCTAGGGATGCCGCCCTGGGAGATTTGGGTCGCAGATGTGTCGGGGTACATCCGGAGTACACCCAGTGGAAGTTATAAGGTGGTTGCGCGCTTATTGTCATCGTTGTCAACATCAATCTCGAGATTGATTTATTGCTCGTGAAATGGTACATTGCTCGTATGAGTGAACCATGGCCTTCTAAGTGTGGTATAGCTTTAAATGGTTGTGTTAATGCTTTTATTAATTGTTTATTGTATTGTTGTTTATATTGATTGCTTTACTTGTCGGTTATATTGCTTAACTGTCTTATTTGCATTGTACGATCTTTTTTCTCTCCACCTCGATATCTGTTTCGCCCTCACTAAGTATACGTGTTGTGTGTACCCACTCTTCACCACCACATTTCAGGAAATACCATGTTAGCTGGAAAGTTCGTGGTTATGTGATAGATCGTGCTTGAAGAGTTGCCTTGCGTGCTATGTGGCTTGAGTTGTCAAAGATGTAAAGATTTTACTTTCATGAGATGTATATAATAAATGTGTAAAAAAAAGTCATTTAAGTTTTATGTATAAGTTAGTAAGTTCTGGATTCAATGCATGTTTGTGTTGTCTAAAGGAAATAGTTAGATTAATCTGGGTACTTGGAAATGTATATATACTTGTTGTGTTTAATTGTTGAGAACCGAGGCTCGGATGGCCTTGAGGAGTTGTGAATGGTTGGACACGGTACTGGTTCACTTATATGTTGTCGCAGGTTGCATTTTGTCTAGAAACAGGGGAGACTCCGTCCATTTTCTCTAAATTTTATGTCTGGGTTTGGAATTGGGTTGCGATTAGATTGATTAATAGAACTTCCGGTCTTGAGAGGGATCGGGGTGTTACAATGTAACACAAATAAGATCATATATAGCATAAGTATAATAGAACAATAAACACAGTTACCACACCATTTTATTAACATAGGATAATCAGTAAAGATTTTCATCACATTTTATTCATGTATTAATCATAGTAGTGGCATATAGATAAACAGTCTTCCCTCCCCGAGGTTCTCTAGGAACCAAGCAAGAGTACTTAAGCACATAGTGAAAAGGATACGGTGAGCTTTCGCTCTCAAGATCAATCGGTGACCATTTGCTCTCAAGATCATTTCTATTAACCATTGTTGTAGCCGGCATCCATCATCCACTTATCACTCCAATGGGTGCACTCCGGATTGTACCCCAAACCTACGACCTAACTCTTCGAGGTAGTCTAGCTCCCAAGCGAGAGAAAGAATTGGACCATGGTAGTCACGCCAATAGACCAGCAAGCCCGATGCCGCCCGAAGGGACACGCACGCTACCATGCCACAATGAAAGGTTGCAACCTTGTCTCCAATACACATTTATGCCATTTAACAATTCACATTAGGAGGTCAACAAAGTAGGATGCCTCTGAGCAATTATATGATCACATTTTGACATATTGGCAAATAAAGCATTGTAAGAACATATAATCATTTCATATATTAATTTGAAAGCAATTAAACTTTAATGGGCAGCCAAGTAATCATGTTCAAAATAAGCCATAGAATATCTTTTAACAATTCACATTAGGAGGTCAACAAAGTAGGTTGCCTCCGGATACATGTATGATCACATATCGACAAGTAAACATAAGAGGCATGCTTTGACATATAAATCCACTTTGTATAACACCTAGAAGCATATGAACATTTAACGAGCAGCCAAGTAACACCATTCAAAACAAGTCATATAACTCATTTTAGCTCACATACCAAGTGTTGAGGACACACGGGCATGCTATGATACTTTACACACGACTGGGTGCACGAATAGTTAACTTGTCAACATGCAATCATCGAGAATCATGGTTAGAGCTATAAAGACATTTCCGGGCAGTCCACAACTTCAATTAAAACCTCGTAAAGCATGATTTAACACTTGGAAGACCTAGTTTACAATTAGGGTTTTAGGTTCACGCTCGGGTGCAAGATTCATCAACTATTAGCTACAAGGAACGCTTAGATCATCTTCATACATATCTAAAATTTATTGGACAGCCTTGAAACATTGGAAATATCATCATTAAAACCACATGCAAGCCATGAAATCCACCGATACAAACACGAAATCATCAAAAGACATCATACGCGTGTTTACCACTATGATTCAACCACATTCAACCCTAAAATCAACATGGAACATTGTCCTAAGTATTTAAACAATTCCGGGCAGCCTACTATGCAACTCATATAATCAATTAACGCCATGCAATACATAGTAATCACCTCAAACAAGCATTTCAACCAACTAAGGACTTCAAATACATAACCATATGCAATAATAACCATCAATCTTCCAAGATATCAACAAGAATCAAACAATAACATGTTAAACACTTCATGGACAGCCTATAAACAACTCAAATATATCCATTTAACCATAGGATAGTTACTTAGAAAGCATGCATGTGTAGTAGGGCCTCAATTTCATGCTCACACATACAATTAAACAAGAATCCGTCATATATCGAACCAAAGTCATGTCTCAAGTCATTTGAGGAATCTCAACTAACTAAAACAGTCCATGCAACTTCTAATTTCCACAAGCCCAAGCATTCAATACCTCAAAGTACAATTACAATGTGGCTTCAAGCAAGTTTCCAAACAAAAACCCACTGCAATAGACTATTTTTCCTCATTCGGTTAACCAAGAAAATAACCTCCAAATTCAGTGAATCAAATGTCAAATATTTGAATCTTCACGAGTACTTTAAATCTAGGAACAAACCTCGCTACATTTCCAGTTCTGAAATAGGAGTTATGACCAAAATCGTGAGACCACGCAAATCTGTCCAGTTTTATACACATTTCGATATTTGTCCTTTTTGGGGGTTTTAAACTCAAAATTAGCCTTAGCCTATTTCTGCAAGATATGCATTTTTAACATTGTTTACTAGGCTAAAAACATTTCATTCTACATGGACAGAGAGTTGCTGTAACACCCCGATCCCTCTCGGGACCGGGAGTTCTATCAATCAATCTAATCGCAACCCAATTCCAAACCCGGGCATAATTTTTAGGGAAAACAGACGGAGTCTCCCCTGTTTCTAGGCAAACAGCAAACCTGCGACATCATATAAGTGGACCAATACCCTGTCCAAACATTCAACCACGTCAAGGCCATCCGAGCCCTGTTCTCAACAAGCAATCACAAGCAAATATACATTTCTAGTTTACAGACTAACCTACCTTATCACATCCCTTACAAGTACATTCATGCTTGACAATTAAACCATTCTAACTTATTGCATAAAATAGACTATCATACCATTCTAACTCTTTTCCTTTGGACATTACAAACATGCATTAAAGTTAAACTATACCAACTGGATACATAATCTAACTTATCAAACCACTTCAGTAATCTAATGAAACTTAAATTACATTCCTTTTGACATTAAATACATACAATACATGAAAGCATACATCTTTACAACTTCGACAACTCAAGCCACATAGGCACGCAAGACAACTCTTCAAACACGAACTTTCACAAAATCACGAACTTTCCAGCTAACATGACATTTACTGAAATGTGGTGGTAAGGAGTGAGTATACACAACACGTATACTCAGTGAGGGCAAGACAGATATCGAGGCGGAGAGAAAGAAGTTCGTGCAATGCAAATAAGGCAGTTAAGCAGTATATCTGACAAGTAAGCAAGCAATATAACAATCAATACAATAAGCAAGTAATGAAAGCATTAATACAACCATTCAAAGCTATACCATACTCTGAAGGCTATGGTTCACTCATACGAGCAATGTACCATTTCATGAGTGATACATCAATCTCGAGCTTGATGTTAACAATGATGACAATAAGTGCGCAACCACCTTATAACTTTAGTTTGGAATACCCCGGAAGTATCCAATCAATTCTACGACCCAAATCTCCCTGGGAGGCAACCCAAGCGAGAAAAGGGAATAGGACACGGAGCTAGAGCAACCAACACTGGCAGCCCGAGACTACCCAGAGAGGCCCATCACTCACGCGCCTGATACTATGGAATGCAAGACACGATACAAGGCGATAATGAGCGATAGCACAACAATACAGATTAGAGGCGATAAACGAGATATCAAGCATTTACAATCAATACTAGCATTCAATTAAGTTTTCAAGCATAACTATCATTAATAGCCACAATAACACCAATTAAACAAGTAACAGCAGTTCCAACACGAAAATGACAAATATCACTATTCAATCGCTAACTTCCAACGGCAATTATGAGCAGACGAGCTATAGGATTAGGAAACCGATTTCACTACATTCACTTAGGCACTACAAGGCACGTTTCTATGTCACTAAACTTCACTTTCTCACCCGAGGTCCGAAAGTCCACCTACTGTGTTCGAACTACAGCTATGCTAACCGGTCATTCAATCAACGCCACAACAGCCCCAAAAGTGCATCCATGCCCTCAATTGCAAAATCCCCAACTCAATTCGAGCACGGTCAACTTTTGGTCAAACGGCCCCTTTGTGACACCCCGATCCCTCTCGAGACCGGGAGTTCTATCAATCAATCTAATCACATTCCAATTCCAAACCCGGGCAAAATTTTAGGGAAAGACGGACGGAGTCCCCACTATTTCTAGGCAAAATGAAAGACCTGTAATAGCATATAAATGGACCAACACCGTGTCCAACCATACAAAACTTCCTCAAGGCCATCCAAGCCTCGGTTCTCAACAATTAAACTCAGCAAGTATACATACATTTCCAATTAAAAAGCTAACCTATATCTTTCCATTTTTGACAAGTACATTCAAATTAGACAATTAAACCATCCTAAGCTACTGCGTAAAATATACTATCATGCCATTCTAATTCTTTTCCTTGGGACATTACAAACATGCATTGAAGTTAAGCTATGCTAACTGATTACATAACTAGCTGATCAAGTTACCTAAACTATTTAGCTAATTTAGATTACATTCCTGTTAACAATAAATACATACAATACATAAAAGCATACATCTTGCATCTTTGACAACTCAAGCCACATAGCACGCAAGACAACTCTTCAAGCACGAACTTTCACGAAATCACGAACTTTCCAGCTAACATGGCATTTCCTGAAATGTAGTGGTGAGGAGTGAGTATACACAACATGTATACTCAGTGAGGGCAAGACAGATATTAAGGTGGAGAGAAAGAAAATCGTGCAATGCAAATAGACACAATTAAGAAATATAGTCAATAAGAAAGCATTCTATACAAATGACAATATAATAAACATTCAAGAAAGCATTAGCACAACCATTCGAAGCTATATCACACTCTGAAGGCTATGGTTCACTCTTACGAGCAATATACCATTTCACGAGCGGTACATCAATCTCGAGCTTGATGTTGACAACGATGACAATAAGCGCGCAACCACCTTATAACACCAGTTTGGAATACCCCGGAAGTATCCATCAATTCTACGACCCAAATCTCCCTGGGAGGCAACCCAAGCAAGAAAGGGAATAGGACACGGAGCTTGGGCAACCAACACTAGCAACCCGAGGCTACCCAGAGAGGCCCATCACACCGCCCTGACACTATGCAATGCAAGACACGACATAAGGCGATAACGAGCGATAGCACAACAATACAAAATAGAGGAGATAAACAAGATATCAAGCATTAACAAGCATTTACAAAAAAATAAGAAACAAGCACAACACCACCTAACATTAACAACCAATAACAATTATTCTATAGGCATTATAACCATTCTATAGGCAACATAAGCATTCTATAAGCAATATAAGCATTCTACAAGCAATATTCTATGAAAATACAAAAAATCACGAAAATGACCCCAACTTACCAAACGCTACTACTTCCAAACGAGCCACGAGTTTTGGAAATTGACTTCACCAATCCTCCTAGGTTACCATAAAGCACGTCTAAAGACCACAAAACCCCACTTTACCCTAGAATTCCCGCAAAGCCTCGATTTCTCCCTTTGCTCGTTTGAACTACAACTACCTCAACCGATTACCCAATCAATGTCACAACTGCACCAAAAGTGCTTCCATGACCTCCCAACACAATGCCATCACGCAAAACAATAAAATTCCATACTTGACCTAAACGACCCCAACTTTCACTAAGTCGTTTTTCTCCGTTTTTCCATTACACATTCCAATTAAACCATACATTTAGGCATTCTAGCATACCTAGCACCTTCCTACATCAACAGAACGTGTAACGAAGCAACATCATCAAAACAGGGGTTTACTGTTCACAATTTACTATTCATTAAACAATTTATATTTCAAATTCGATATTCAACAACAGAAAACGTTAAAAAGCTATAAATACATGTTCTACGATTGCTAGAGAACATTCTTTAAGCCTCAAAACGATTAAAATAACAATATACGGATAAAACCCAAAAAACAAAGTTAATACACAAAATATTCAAATGCGCAAATAAACATGAAACCCTCACCTTAGACACTAGGAAAGCCTTGTAGGGTGCCTCGAAAACCACCCCGTGCAAGGGCACGCGAAGAATCGAAGATTTGAAGTTGAAATTTCTTTTTTTTTCTCCTTCATTTTCGACCCTGCTTGTATTCTGTTTTCAGCCCTCTTTTTTTTATTTTGTGCTATTTAAGCTATTAAAAAGATGGCACAAGGTCAAAATGGTCAAGGCTTGGTCAATGCTCACTTAAGTTGGTCAATCTAGATTATTTCATGCATTTTAAAGCTAAAACAACTATCACAAATCAAATTCAAGTTAATAACAATTAAAATACTAAAATTAAAACACTAAACACGAGTTTTCACTATTTGCTGAGGACTAGAATTCATTTCCTAACTATCGCTCTCGATATGCTATGCACTTTGCATCATCAGAAGAATAACAATTAAATCTCAAAGAATTCAAGAAATATATCATTTTTGAAAAGCATCATAGTTTAAAATTTACTCCGGCTCGGAGCTACTTTTCATTTAATTGAAATCTGAGCATTTAAATGTAAGAAAAATTAAACCGATTGACATCAATATGAAAAGTAGTTGATATTCCGTTAAAATAATTAGCTTAAGTATTATTCTAGTTACTTCTAAAAGAAATATGAAAATGAAGCTGCAAATAAATGTTTAACTAAAATTAAACACAAATCCAATGCTAGCATTTAAGATGTAACTTAATTAAATGTAATTAAATGCCTTTAAATGCATGTCAGGTTCGGGCTATCACCTCCTTCCCCCCTTAAAACAATTGCGTCCTCACAATTCTTCTTCCAATAGAACTCTGCATCCACTGAAATCCAACTTTGACTCGTCTTCATTAGCTACTGAACAAGTATTTAATCAAGATGACCAATAGGAAAGTTCAAGTAGAAATGCCTAGTGGTAACGCCAAATAAAGGCTCAAATGTAGATACCATACAAGAATCCCGTTGACACGAATATCGAAGAAGAATAAATTTCAACCAGAAACGCCGAGATAATACCAATAAAGACTAAAGCAAAGATACTGTAGATAAAATCACATCACATATTAATGATAAGAAGAATACCGAACGAATACCCCATGCATGAATCTCTAGTAAAAGCTCAACTATTACCGCCCAAGAACTCCCAAGCAAGAAGCCAAATAGAGGCTCAAACAAAGGTTCCATCCAGAGGTCCAAAGAAGCCTTCCAAATAATAAACCCCATAGTACAACCCATTAGATTCCGAGTATCGCTACCAAATGCTGAGAGGAATGTCAAAGGGAATAGCATAGAAAATATAAGGTGCCCAATAAGACAATCAAGTTGAATAACAAATATAGTTTCCCAGATAGACGAAAATCCTAAGGAAAATACCGAGCAGGTGTACAACATACAAAACCAAACTCCAAGGCCTCTTCACTGTTTGCCAAGTGAGAACTTCATACAACCTTGCCAATAAGGAAAATACCAATAGAACGCCCAATAAGAATTTCAAAGAATACCATAAGTAGTACTATACAATAAGTCCGATAGGAATTCCAAATACCAAACCTACTGAGGAACACTGAAGAAGATATCCAAAACAATGCTCCAATAAGAAAGTAGCTAGGTTTGCCTAATAAGTAAATATTAAATAATTGGCCACTGAGAATTCCAGAAAATACCATTGAAGAATTTCCAATCAGGGATGCCAGTATCACACCAATAAAGACCGAGACACATATACCCTAGATAATATTGTGCAGTAAGGCCGATTGAAATTCCAATAGCCAAATCCACCGAGAAATGCCAACAGAAGTCTCCAAAGAATACCCATTAAGAAAACCAAAGAATGCTCCAAAGAATAACCAAATAAAACCCCAAGAGAAAGCTACTATTTCACAATTGTTAAGCACAGAGGAGGACCATAGAGATTTGCCAATAACCGAGCCCCAAAAGCAAACACCAATTCCCAAATTAAGGCTAGTCAAATGCCATTTATTTCCTGCCAATCCATACACCTTGAAAGACCAACTGTGAACCATTTCTTCACGGGAGAAAGAGGACTTACTTACCATTTCAATAGGACATGTATGAATGCCAATATATCACAGTTATACATATGCCTCAAGATATTATGCCAGCAAGTTTACAAAATAGTTGATTCAACAAAGTCTCTCAAGCACGACAATCAAGTCAAGCACAACATAATCAATTCAAATCACGGCATTGCTAATTCAAGACATTCAAATACACACATTACAAGCAATACTTCAGGCAAACAACAATTCACGAGGTCGATTCGATTCACGATGCCAATTCAATAGGTCAACTCAATGCACAACTAGACATTTCACTTTACTTGAGAAACATTTAACACATAACACATAACTATATCACATAGGTGCATACATTAAAGTCAAGACACACAATCTCACATACAAGCATACACTTTCAAGACACACTTAACAAGCACACATTCAAGGATTACTACCCACCAGACCGAGGACCTTGTCCCGGCTTATGAGCTAGACAAGCTCTGATACCACCTGTAATACCCCGATCCCTCTCGAGACCGGGAGTTCTATCAATCAATCTAATCACATTCCAATTCCAAACCCGGGCAAAATTTTAGGGAAAGACGGACGGAGTCCCCCTGTTTCTAGGCAAAATGAAAGACCTGTAATAGCATATAAATAGACCAACACCGTGTTCAACCATACAAAACTTCCTCAAGGCCATCCGAGCCTCGGTTCTCAACAATTAAACTTAGCAAGTATACATACATTTTAAATTAAAAAAGCTAACCTATCTCTTTTCATTCTTGACAAGTACATTCAAACTAGACAATTAAACCATACTAAGCTACTGCATAAAATAAACTATCATGCCATTCTAATTCTTTTCCTTGGAACATTACAAACATGCATTGAAGTTAAGCTATGCTAACTGATTACATAACTAGCTTATCAATTTACCTCAACTATTTAGCTAATTTAGATTATATTTCTTTTAACAATAAATACATACAATACATAAAAGCATACATCTTGCATCTTTGACAATTCAAGCCATATAGCACGCAAGACAAACTCTTCAAGCACGAACTTTCACGAAATCACGAACTTTCGAGCTAACATGGCATTTTCTGAAATGTGGTGGTGAGGAGTGAGTATACACAACACATATACTCAGTGAGGACGAGACAGATATCGAGGTGGAGAGAAAGAAAGTCGTGCAATGCAAATAGACACAATTAAGCAATATAGTCAATAAGAAAGCATTCAATACAAACGACAATATAATAAACATTCAAGAAAGCATTAACACAACCATTCAAAGCTATACCACACTCTGAAAGCTATGGTTTACTCATACGAGCAATATACCATTTCACGAGCGATACATCAATCTTGAGCTTGATGTTGACAACGATGACAATAAGCGCGCAACCACCTTATAACACCAGTTTGGAATACCCCGGGAGTATCCATCAATTCTACGACCCAAATCTCCCTGGGAGGCAACCCAAGCGAGAAAGGGAATAGGACACGGAGCTAAGGCAACCAATACTGGCAACCCGAGGCTACCCAGAGAGGCCCACCACACCGCCCTAACACTATGCAATGCAAGACACGACACAAGACGATAACGAGTGATAGCAGAACAATACAAAATGGAGGAGATAACCGAGATATCAAGCATTAACAAGTATTAACAAGCATTTACAAACAAATAAAGAACAACACCAACTAACATTATCAAGCAATAACAAGTATTCTATAGGCATTATAAGCATTCTATAGGCAACATAAGCATTCTATAAGAAATATAAGCATTCTACAAGCAATATTCAATGAAAATACACAAAATCACGAAAATGACCCCAACTTACCAAACGCTACTACTTCCAAACGAGCCACGAGTTTTGGAAATCGACTTCACCAATCCTCCTAGGTTACCATAAAGCACGTCTAAAGACCACAAAATCCCACTTTACCCTAGAATTCCCGCAAAGCCTCGATTTCTCCCTTTGCTCGTTTGAACTACAACTACCTCAACCGATTACCCAACCAATGTCACAACTGCACCAAAAGTGCTTCCATGACCTCCCGAGACAATGCCATCACGCAAAATGATAAAATACCAAACTTGACCTAAACAACCCCAACTTTCACTAAGCCGTTTTTCTTCATTTTTCCATTACACATTCCAATTAAACCATACATTTAGGCATTCTAGCATATCTAGCACCTTCCTACATCAACAGAACGCGTAACGGAGCAACTTCATTGAAACAGGGGTTTACTATTCGTAATTTACTATTCATTAAACAATTTATATTTCAAATTTGATATTCAACCACAGAAAATGTTAAAAAGCTATAAATACATGTTCTACGATTGCTAGAGAACATTCTTTAAGCCTCAAAACGATTAAAATAATAATATACGGATAAATCCCAAAAATCAAAGTTAATACACAAAATATTCAAATGCGCAAATAAACATGAAACCCTCACCTTAGACGCTCCTAGACGCTAGGAAAACCTCGTAGAATGCCTCAAAAACTACCCCGTGCAAGCACACGCGAAGAATCGAAGATTTGAAGTTGAAATTTCTTTTTTTTTCTCCTTCATTTTTGGCCCTGCTTGTTTTCTGTTTTCAGCCCTCTTTTTTTTTATTTTGTGCTATTTAAGCTATTAGAAAGATGGCACAAGGTCAAAATGGTCAAGGCTTGGTCAATGCTCACTTAAGTTGGTCAATCTAGCTTATTTCATGCATTTTAAAGCTAAAACAACTATCACAAATCAAATTCAAGTTAATAACAATTAAAATACTACAATTAAAACACTAAACACGAGTTTTCACTATTTGTTGAGGACTAGAATTCAGTTCCTAACTATCGCTCTCAATATGCTATGCACTTTGCTTCAGCAGAAGAATAACAATTAAATCTCAAAGAATTCAAGAAATATATCATTTTTGAAAAGCATCATAGTTTAAAATTTACTCCGCCTCGGAGCTACTTTTCATTTAATTGAAATCTGAGCATTTAAATGCAAGAAAAATAAAACCGATTGACATCAATATGAAAAGTAGTTGATATTCCATTAAAATAATTAGCTCAAGTATTATTCTAGTTACTTCTAAAAGAAATATGAAAATAAAGCTACAAATAAATGTTTAACTAAAATTAAACACAAATCCAATGCTAGCATTTAAGATGTCAGTTAATTAAATGCAATTAAATGCCTTTAAATACATGTCAGGTTCGGGCTATCACACCCTTTATGTTTCTTTGTCTAATTTCCTATTTTATCAAAGGCCGATCCGTTTTTATTGCACATTTTATCTTTCTATCACTAATGGCACCTATCTAAATCAAGCAATCGCAATTCGGATCAAAATCCAAAATTCTAGGGTTTACTATTCATAATTTACTATTTATTGTTCTTCCCCAATTTCAAATACGCAGTTTCAACCGTAAAAATTCTAAATAACTATGAAACAATGCTCTAGGAACTCAAAGGAAGCTATATCAATCAATTATAGGCATTATAACACATAATATATCAAAACTAAAAATTTGACACAAAATTAAAATTTGAACTTAAATGCACAAAAGCGTGAAAACCCTCATAGAGATTGAAGACCAAGACCCGCAAGGACCCGAGTCACGACCCCCGAGCAATTCCACGCATGATTGTAGAAGAAAAATGCAAAAAAAATTCTTTTTTTTTTCTCGTGAAAGCTTCGGCCAAAGGGGAAGGACAAAAAGGGAATTTATGGTTTTGTTTTTTTTTTATTTTTGCCTTGTTTTATTATTTAAAATGGTGACAAGGGCATTTTGGTCATTTGCAAAATCAATCTTTAGTTAAAATGGTCAAATAAGCTTATTTTAATGCCATTTAAATCTAATTCAAGTTAAAACAATGCAATTAAATGAAAAATAACTAAAACTGGTTAAATTAAGCTAAAAACATTTTTCACTAAGTCCGAGGAATATTTCTCTAACCCTCATTTTCGAAATACTACGATCAAACGGTCAATAAACGATCGCTAATCAACTGATGAGCACTAATAGAAAATTATAATTTTTGAAAAGTAGAATAGTAGAATATATTAAAATTCACTCCAGCTCGGAGTTACTTTTCTCATTTATTTGAAAACTGAGTGATTTTAATGCAAGATAATTAAAACCGATTATTAAAATAATCAAAACAATCAAAGTAATCAATATTCATTTAAAATAATTATTTTAACTATTTCTAGAATATCTTAAAGAATTATGAAGTTAATATTAAGTTACAAATGAATAAGTTAATATAAACACGTAGTCAAATACAATTAAACACTAACATTTAAGATGACACTTAATTAATCACAAGAGAATAAATTCAGTTACTATAATTATTAGAAATAGGTAATAATATTTTAATTAATTACTATAAATCTTTTTGAATTCTTCTAAAAGAAATAGCAGAATAGTGAAAATTAGATGATTTAGCTAATTAAACATTTAATTAAATACAATCAAATGCCATTAAATGCATGCCGGTTTCGGGTTATCACATCCTTCCCCCCTTAAAACAATTGCGTCCTCGCAATTCTTCTTCCAATGGAACTCTGCATCCACTGAAATCCAACTCTGACTAATCTTCATCGGTTGCTGAGCAAGATAGTGAATAAGGATGCTCGTAAGAAAAACCCGAATAGAAATTCCAACCAAGAATGCCGAGAAAATACCAACTAAAGACTGAAGCAAAGATACTCATGCAGTGCTGATTACCGTAAGTAGACCTAGCTGAAACTTCGGTAAAAGTATATATAGAAGAATACCAAAGGCCAATCTCTAAATGAAATCCTCAAATCACCGAGTCCCTACTGCAACATCTTGGTAAAACAGCAAGTATAGATTTCCCTTGAGTGGAAAGGCCGAAGGAGAAGCCGTAGACAATACAAGATAATAAGTCCAAGCAGAATTCCAAGTGTAAGATCTTCCAATAAATGCCAATAAGAAAAATACTAGCAGAATGAGAGTAATACTACACAATAAGTCCGATAGGAATTCACTTTACCAAACCAACTGAGGGATGCCAAAGAAAATACCCGAACAATGCTCCAGTAAGAAAGTACCAAGAATTGCCCTATTAGTAAGTACCGAATAAATGACCACCAAGAATTCTATAGAATGCCATTTAAGGATTTCCAATAAGGATGCCAATAACACACCAAAAAAGACCAAGACTCATATGCCATAGATAATACCATACAGTAAGTCCGATTGAGATCCCAATAGCCAAGTCTACCGAGAAGTGCCAACAAAAGTTTCCAAAGAACACCCAATAAGAAAACCAAAGAATGCTCTCCAAAGAACAGCCAAATAGAACCTTAAAAGAAAACTACTCTTTCACAACTGTTAAGCATAGAGAAGGACCCCAGAGATTCGCCAATAACCGAGGTCCAAAGGCAAACACCAACTCCCAAATAAAGGCTAATTAAATGCCATTCATTTCCTGCCAATCCCTACACCTTGAAAGGCCATCTGTGAAACACTTTCTTCAGGGGAGGGAGAAGTCTTTCTTACCAGTTCAACAGGACATGTATGAATGCCAAGATATTTCATTTATACATATATGCCTTAATCTATTATGCAAGCATATTTGTAAAACAGTTTATTCAACAAGTCACTCAAGCATGACAATCAAGTCAAGCACAACATAATCAATTCAAATCACGACATAACCAATTCAAGACATTCCAATACACACATTACAAGCAATAATTCAAGCAAATAACAATTCACGAGATCAATTCGATTCACGATGCCAATTCAATAGGTCAATTCAATGCACAACTAGACACTTCACTTCACTTAGCACACAATTAACACATAACACATAAATATATCACATAGGAGCACACATTCAGGTCAAGACACATAATCTCACATACAAGCATACACTTTCAAGACACATTTAACAAGCACACATTCAAGGATCATTACCCACAAGACCGAGGACCCTGTGTGATACCCCGAACCTGGCATGTATTCAATAGCATTTTAAGTTCATTTAAATTGCATTTTATTGACCTTTCACCTTCTTTGACCAAACTAGTTGACTTTTCATCTACATTGACCAACTAGGACAAGGTGGAAATTTTTGAAATGTTTAATAAAAGGCAAACTTGGGATTAGAAATAAAAAAATGCAATGTTAAGTTAGTCAAATTTTGGGTCAACTTTGAAATTAAATCTGAACCAATTGGGGAAGAGTTAGGTAGAAAATTATATATGGTTGGAAAGCTCTATGAGTCTAGTTTATGAGGGTTCAAACCGTTCGTGAATTGGAGTTCTCTAAAAGAAGTTATGGCCGTTTTCGTGAGGTCGCGCACAGCTGTTTTGGTTTAACGGGTTGACCGAATTTTGACCTTTGACTTCTTGACATTTTTTTTTAATAAGCAGAATGTGCACGAAAAAAAACAGAGAAAAAAAGGCTTTAAACCATAGGCAATACAAGGAGAAAAAAAAAAAAAAAATCTCAACTTCAAATCTTCGATTCTTCGCATGGGCTTGTGCGGGGTGGTTTCCGAGGCACTCTACGAGGTTTTCCTAGCGTCTAGGAGCGTCTAAGGTGAGGGAAGCATGTTATTAGCGCATTTATACGTTGTATATGTTAACTTTGTCAATTTTTAGATTTATCCGTAGATCGTTATTTAAAGCGATTTGATGCTTCTAGAATGTTCCTTAGCATTTGTAGAACATGTATTTATAGCTTTGTAACATTTTCTGCGGTTAAATGTTGTGATTGCAAATTAAATTGTGAAATGAATAGTGTTTTATGAATAGTAAAACCTTGAAACGTTGAAATTGCACTGTTATGCTTTCCGTTGATGTAGAAACGTGCTAGGTATGCTAGAATGCTAAAATGTGTGGTTTGTTTGGGTTGCGTAGTGGAAAAAACAAGAATTAAGCCTTTGGGAAAGTTGGGGTCGTTTTGGTCGACTTTTGCGTTTTCTCGTATTGCGTGTTGGCATTGTTTCGGGAGGCCATGGAAGCACTTTTGGTGTAATTATGGCGTTGGTTGGGTGTTTGGTTGATATAGTTGTAGTTCAAACGAGAAAGGGGGAATTCGGGGCTTTGCGCGAGTTCTAGGGTAAAGTAAGGTTTCGGGGTCTTTAGACGTGCCTTATGGTGACCTAGGAGGGTTTGGCGAAGTCGGTTTCCAGAACTCTTGGCTCGTTTGGAAATGGTAGGATTTTGATAGTTGGGGCCGGCTTGTGTTTTGTGTGTTTTCTTGTCTTTATGCTTATAGAATGTTTAAAATTACTTAGAATACTTGTTTGAGTTGTTTTGGATTGAATTACTTATCAAATTGCTGCTATTGCGTGCGAGAGTAACCTACTTTGTTATTCTTTCACGTGTGGCTTTATCACTTGTTTATCGCCTTGTATCGAGTCTTGCATTGCATAGTGTCTCGCGCGTGAGTGATGGGCCTCTCTGGGTAGCCTTGGGTTGCCAGTGTTGGTTGCTCTAGCTCCGCTGCTATTCCCTTTCTCGCTTGGGTTGCCTCCCAGGGAGATTTGGGTCGTAGGATTGATGGATACTTCCGGGGTATTCCAAACTGGTGTTATAAGGTGGTTTGGGCCGGCGCGTCATCGTTAAAGTCATCGGAATCGTGATCGGTACATTACTCGCTCGAGTGAACCATAGCCTTCAAAGTGTGGTATAGCTTTGATTGGTTGTGTTAATGCTTTCTTTAGTTGTTTAATTGTATTGTTGTTTATATTGAATGCCTTTTATTGATTGTATTGCTTAACTGTACCTATTTGCATTGCACGATCTTCTTTCTCTCCAATTCGATATCTGTCTCGCCCTCACTGAGTATACGTGTTGTGTATACTCACTCATCACCACCACATTTCAGGAAATGCCCTGTTAGCTGGAAAGTTCGTGATTTCGTGAAAGTCCGTGCTTGAAGAGTTGTCTTGAGTGCCTATGTAACTTGAGTTGTCAAAGTTGTCAAGTTGTATGCTTTTATGTTGTATGTAATTATTGTTAAAAGAAATGTAATATAAATCTAGCTATGTAGTTGGAATGGTTTGATAAGTTAGATTATGTATATAGTTAATGTAGCTTAACTTCAATGCATGGCTGTAATGTCCAAAGGAAAAGAATTAGAATGGCATGATAGTTTATTTTATGCAGTAGCTTTGTATGGTTTAATTGCCTAAATTGAATGTACTTGTCAAAATGAAAAGATAGGTTAGTTTTTAAATTGGAAATGTATGTATACTTGCTGAGTTTAAATTGTTGAGAACCGAGGCTCGGATGGCCTTGAGGAAGTTTTGTATGGTTGGACACGGTGGTGGTCCATTTATATGCTATTACAGGTTTTGCATTTCGCCTATAAACCGGGGAGACTCCGTCCGTTTTCCCTAAAATTTTGCCCGGGTTTGGTTTGGGTTGTGATTAGTTTGATTGATAGAACTCCCAGTCTCGAGAGGGATCGGGGTGTCACAGGTTGTATCAGAGCTTATTTAGCTCATAAGCCGGGACAGGGTCCTCGGTTTGGTGGGTAGTGACCCTTAAATGTGTGCTTGTTAAGTGTGTCTTGAAAGTGTATGCTTTTATGTGAGATTATGTGTCTTGACATGAATGTGTGCTCCTATGTGATATAGTTATGTGTTATGTGTTAATTGTGTGCTAAGTGAAGTAAAGTGTCTAGTTGTGCATTGAATTGACCTATCGAATCGACCTCGTGGATTGTTATTTGCTTGAAGTATTGCTTTTAATGTGTGTACTGAAATGTCTTGAATTAGCTATGCCGTGATTTGAATTGATTATGCCGTGCTTGACTTGATTGTTATGCTTGAGTGACTTTGTTAAATAAACTATATTGTAAACTTGCTGGCATAATAGCTTAATGCATATGTATAACTGTGATATATTGGCATTCATACATGTCCTATTGAAATAGTAAGTAAGTCCTCTTCCTCCCCTGAAGAAAGTGGTTCACCACTGGCTTTTCAAGGTGTATGGATTGGTAGGAAATGAATGGCATTTGACTAGCCTTTATTTGGGAATTGGTGATTGCTTTTGGAGCTCGGTTATTGGCGAATCCCTTTGGTCCTTCTCTGTGCTTAACAGTTGTGAAAGAGTAGCTTTCTCTTGGAGTTTTAATTGGGAGTTCTCTGGAACATTCTTTGGTTTTCATAACGGGTGTTCTTTGGGGACTTTTGTTGGCACTTCTCGGTGGACTTGGTTAATGGGATTTCAATTGGCCTTACTGCATGGTATTATCTATGGCATATGTGTCTCGGTCTTTATTGGAGTGTTACTGGTATTCCTTATTAGAAATTCTTCAATGGCATTCTCTAGGATTCTCAGTGGCCAATTATTTAGTATTACGTATTGGGCAATTCTTGGTACTTTCTTACTGGAGCATTGTTCGGGTATTTTCTTTGGCATCCCTCAGTTGGTTTGGTAACTGGAATCCCTATCAGACTTATTGTATAATACTACTTATGGTATTCTTTGAAATTCTTATTAGGCATTCTCTTGGTATTTTCCTTGTTGGCAAAGTTAAATGAAGTTCTCACTTGGCAAACAGTGAAGAGGACTCAGAGTTTGGTTTTGGTATATTGTTCATCAGTTCGGTGTTTATCCTTGGAGTTTTCGTCCATCTGGGAAACTATGTTTGTTATTCAACTTGGTTGTCTTATTGGGCACGTTATATTTTCTCTGTTATTTCCTTTGACATTCCTCTCAGCATTTGATAGCAAAACTCGGAATCTAATTGGTTGTTCCATGGGGTTATTATTTGGAAGGCTTCTTTGGAACTTTGGAAATATATTTGATTGGGTTCTTGGTATTTCCTTCAGCACTCTTAACAGGGAATTCTTCTATGAAATCCATGACCAGGGGGGTACTTCTTTGGACCTCTTGATAGAATCTTTGTTTGAGCTTTTATTTGGCTTCTTGCTTGGGAATTCTCGGGCAGTAACAGTTAGACTTCTATTGGAGATTCGTGCGTGAGGTATTCTTCTTGTCATTATTGTGTGGTATTAATGACATCTACAGTATCTTTACTTTAGTCTTTATTGGTATTATCTCGGCGTTTCTGGTTGGAATTTATTCTTCTTAGGTATTCGTGTCAACGGGATTCTTGTACGGTATCTACATTTGAGCTTCTATTTGGCATTACTACTTGGCATTTCTACTTGAACTTTCCTATTGGTCATCTTTATTAAATACTTTTTCAGTAGCTAATGAAGACTAGTCAGAGTTGGATTGTAGATGAGGCAGAGTCCTATTGGAAGAAGAATTGCGAGGACGCAATTGTTTTAAGGGGGGAAGGATGTGATACCCCGAACCTGGCATGTATTCAATAGCATTTTAAGTTCATTTAAATTGCATTTTATTGACCTTTCACATTCTTTGACCAAACTAGTTGACTTTTCATCTACATTGACCAACTAGGACAAGGTGGAAATTTTTGAAATGTTTAATAAAAGGCAAACTTGGGATTAGAAATAAAAAATTGCAATGTTAAGTTAGTCAAATTTTGGGTCAACTTTGGAATTAAATCTGAACCAATTGGGGAAGAGTTAGGTAGCAAATTATATATGGTTGGAAAGCTCTATGAGTCTAGTTTATGAGGGTTCAAACCGTTCGTGAATTGGAGTTTTCTAGAAGAAGTTAGGCCATTTTCGTGAGGTCGCACATAGCTATTTTGGTTTAGCGGGTTGACCGAATTTTGACCTTTGACTTCTTGACAATTTTTTTTAAAATAAGCAGAATGTGCACGAAAAAAACAGAGAGAAAAAGGCTTGAAACCATGAGGAAAAGAAGGAGAAAAAAAAAAAAAGAAAATCTCAACTTCAAATCTTCGATTCTTCGCGTGGGCTTGTGCGGGGTGGTTTCCGAGGCACTCTACGAGGTTTTCCTAGCGTCTAGGAGCGTCTAAGGTGAGGGAAGCATGCTATTTGCGCATTTATACGTTGTATATGTTAACTTTGTCAATTTTTAGATTTATCCGTAGATCGTTATTTAAAGCGATTTGATGCTTCTAGAATGTTCCTTAGCATTTGTAGAACATGTATTTATAGATTTGTAACATTTTCTGCGGTTAAATGTTGTGATTGCAAATTAAATTGTGAAATGAATAGTGTTTTATGAATAGTAAAACCTTGAAACGTTGAAATTGCGCTGTTATGCTTTCCGTTGATGTTGAAACGTGCTAGGTATGCTAGAATGCTAAAATGTGTGGTTTGTTTGGGTTGCGTAGTGGAAAAAACAAGAATTAAGCCTTTGGGAAAGTTGGGGTCGTTTTGGTCGACTTTTGCATTTTCTCGTTTTGCGTGTTGGCATTGCTTCGGGAGGCCATTGAAGCACTTTTGGTGCGATTATGGCGTTGGTTGGGTGTTTGGTTGATATAGTTGTAGTTCAAACGAGAAAGGGGGAATTCGGGGCTTTGCGCGAGTTCTAGGGTAAAGTAAGGTTTCGGGGTCTTTAGACGTGCCTTATGGTGACCTAGGAGGGTTTGGCGAAGTCGGTTTCCAGAACTCTTGGCTCGTTTGGAAATGGTAGCATTTTGATAGTTGGGGCCGATTTGTGTTTTGTGTGTTTTCTTGTCTTTATGCTTATAGAATGTTTAGAATTACTTGGAATACTTGTTTGAGTTGTTTTGGATTGAATTACTTATCAAATTGCTGCTATTGCGTGCGAGAGTAACCTACTTTGTTATTCTTTCACGTGTGGCTTTATCGCTTGTTTATCGCCTTGTATCGAGTCTTGCATTGCATAGTGTCTCGCGCGTGAGTGATGGGCCTCTCTGGGTAGCCTTGGGTTGCCAGTGTTGGTTGCTCTAGCTCCGCTGCTATTCCCTTTCTCGCTTGGGTTGCCTCCCAGGGAGATTTGGGTCGTAGGATTGATGGATACTTCCGGGGTATTCCAAACTGGTGTTATAAGGTGGTTTGGGCCGGCGCGTCATCGTTAAAGTCATCGGAATCGTGATCGGTACATTACTCGCTCGAGTGAACCATAGCCTTCAAAGTGTAGTATAGCTTTGATTGGTTGTGTTAATGCTTTCTTTAGTTGTTTAATTGTATTGTTGTTTATATTGAATGCCTTTTATTGATTGTATTGCTTAACTGTACCTATTTGCATTGCACGATCTTCTTTCTCTCCAATTCGATATCTGTCTCGCCCTCACTGAGTATACGTGTTGTGTATACTCACTCCTCACCACCACATTTCAGGAAATGCCCTGTTAGCTGGAAAGTTCGTGATTTCGTGAAAGTCCGTGCTTGAAGAGTTGTCTTGAGTGCCTATGTAACTTGAGTTGTCAAAGTTGTCAAGTTGTATGCTTTTATATTGTATGTAATTATTGTTAAAAGAAATGTAATATAAATCTAGCTATGTAGTTGGAATGGTTTGATAAGTTAATGTAGCTTAAGTTCAATGCATGGCTGTAATGTCCAAAGGAAAAGAATTAGAATGGCATGATAGTTTATTTTATGCAGTAGCTTTGTATGGTTTAATTGCCTAAATTGAATGTACTTGTCAAAATGAAAAGATAGGTTAGTTTTTAAATTGGAAATGTATGTATACTTGCTGAGTTTAAATTGTTGAGAACCGAGGCTCGGATGGCCTTGAGGAAGTTTTGTATGGTTGGACACGGTGGTGGGCCATTTATATGCTATTTCAGGTTTTTCATTTCGCCTATAAACAGGGGAGACTCCGTCCGTTTTCCCTAAAATTTTGCCCGGGTTTGGTTTGGGTTGTGATTAGTTTGATTGATAGAACTCCCGGTCTCGAGAGGGATCGGGGTGTCACACCCTGTCCTGGCTTATGAGCTAAACAAGCTATGATACCACCTGTAACACCCCGATCCCTCTCGAAATCGGGAGTTATATCAATCAATCGAACCACAACCCAAATCCAAACCCGGGCATAATTTTCAGGGAAAACGGGCGGAGTCTCCCCTGTTTCTAGGCAAAAAGCAAACCTGCGACAACATATTAGTGGACCAATACCATGTCCAAACATTCAACCACCTCAAGGCCATCCGAGCCTTGTTCTCAACAAGCAATCACAAGCAAATATACATTTCCAGTTTACAGACTAACCTACCTCTTCACATCTTTTACAAGTACATTCATGCTTGACAATTAAACCATTCTAACTTATTGCATAAAATAGACTATCATACCATTCTAACTCTTTTCCTTTGGATATTACAAACATGCATTAAAGTTAAGCTATACCAACTAGATACATAATCTAACTTATCAAACCACTTCAATAATCTAATGAAACTTAAGTTACATTTATTTTGACATTAAATACATACAATACATGAAAGCATACATCTTTACAACTTCGACAACTCAAGCCACATAGGCACGCAAGACAACTCTTCAAGCACGAACTTTCACGAAATCACGAACTTTCCAGCTAACATGACATTCCCTGAAATGTGGTGGTGAGGAGTGAGTATACACAACACGTATACTCAGTGAGGGCGAGACAGATATCGAGGTGGAGAGAAAGAAGTTCGTGCAATGCAAATAAGGCAGTTAAGCAGTATATCTGACAAGTAAGCAATCAATATAACAATCAATACAATAAGCAAGTAATGAAAGCATTAACACAACCATTCAAAGCTATACCACACTCTGAAGGCTATGGTTCACTCATACGAGCAATGTACCATTTCACGAGTGATACATCAATCTCGAGCTTGATGTTGACAACGATGACAATAAGCGCGCAACCACCTTATAACTTCAGTTTGGAATACCCCGAAAGTATCCATCAATTCTACGACCTAAATCTCCCTGGGAGACAACCCAAGCGAGAAAAGGGAATAGGACACGGAGCTAGAGCAACCAACACTGGCAACCCGAGGCAACCCAGAGAGGCCCATCACTCACGCGCCTAACACTATGCAATGCAAGACACGATACAAGGCGATAACGAGCGACAACACAACAATACAGATTAGAGGCGATAAACGAGATATCAAGCATTTACAATCAATACTAGCATTAAATTAAGTTTTCAAGCATAACTATCATTAATAGCCACAATAACACCAATTAAACAAGTAACAACAGTTCCAACACGAAAACGACAAATATCACTATTCAATCTCTAACTTCCAAAGACAATTACGAGCAAACAATTTACAGGATTAGGAAACCGATTTCACAACATTCACTTAGGCACTACAAGGCATGTTTCTATGTCACTAAACTACACTTTCTCACCCGAGGCCCAAAAGTCCACCTATTGTGTTTGAACTACAACTATGATAACCGGTTATTCAATCAACGCCACAATAGCGCCAAAAGTGCTTCCATACCCTCAATTACAAAACCCCCAACTCAATTCGAGCACGGTCAAGTTTTGGTCAAACGACCCCTTTATGTTTCTTTGTCTAATTTCCAATTTTATCAAAGGCCGGTCCATTTTTATTGCACATTTTATCTTTCTATCACTAATGACACCTATCTAAATCAAGCAATCGCAATTCGGATCAAAATCCAAAATTCTAGGATTTACTATTCATAATTCACTATTCATTATTCTTCCCCAATTTCAAATACGCAGTTTCAATCGTAAAAATATCTAAATAACTATCAAACAATGCTCTACGAACTCAAAGGAAGCTATATCAAGAAATTACAAGCATTATAACACATTATATATCAAATTTAAAAATTTGACACAAAATTCAAATTCGAATTTAAATGCACAAAAGCGTGAAAACCCTCACAGAGATTGAAGACCAAGACCCGCAAGGACCCAAGCCACGACCCCCGAGCAATTCCACGCATGATTGTAGAAGAAAAATGCAAAACAATTTCTTTTTTTTTTCTCTTGAGAGCTTCGGCCAAAGGGGGGGACAAAAAGGGAATTTATGGTTTTGTTTTTTTATTTTATTTTTTGCCTTGTTTTATTATTTAAAAGGGTGACGAGGGCATTTTGGTCATTTGCAAAATCATTCTTTAGTTAAAAATGGCCAAATAAGCTTCTTTTAATGCCATTTAAATCTAATTCAAGTTAAAACAATGCAATTAAATGAAAAACAACTAAAACTGGTTAAATTAAGCTAAAAACATTTTTCACTAAGTCCGAGGAATATTTCTCTAACTCTCATTTTCGAAATACTACGATCGAACGGTCAATAAACGATCGCTAACCCAATGATGAGCACTAATAGAAAATTATAATTTTTGAAAAGTAGAATAGTAGAATAGATTAAAATTCACTCCGGCTCGGAGTTACTTTTCTCATTTATTTGAAAACCGAGTGATTTTAATGCAAGATAATTAAAACTAATTATTAAAATAATCAAAACAATCAAAGTAGTCAATATTCATTTAAAATAATTAATTTAACTATTTCTAGAATATCTTAACGAATTATGAAGTTAATATTAAGTTACAAATGAATAAGTTAATATAATCACATAGTCAAATATAATTAAACACTAACATTTAAGATGCCACATAATTAATCACAAGAGAATAAATTCAATTACTATAATTATTAGAAATAGGTAATAATCTTTTAATTAATTAATATAAATCTTTTTGAATTCTTCTAAAAGAAATAGCAGAACAGTGAAAATTAGATGATTTAACTAATTAAATGCAGTCAAATGCCATTAAATGCATGCCAGTTTCGGGCTATCACAGCTGCCAGAAAACATCATTTCATATCTCAAGGTTTCTAGCAATTTTCAAGCCATGTAAGAGTAGATATGCTCATATAAATACATATACATAAACTTCAAGAGTAAATACAGTCATAAAAGAGCATACATGTGAATTTTGAAAGCATTTGAAAAGATTTAACCCTCACCTCTTTGAAGACTTAGCAAAAATGAAAGAAATACTTGTAAAATGGTTTTGAAAGTGCCAAATCTCCTCCTTTCCAAGCTTGGCCGAAAATAACTCTTGACTTTCCTTAATTCTTAGCTTAGTTAGTGTCTAATAAAGATATGCATGTAAATAAAACAAAAAGAAAAGGAAGGGCACTCACCTAGGGCCAAAAATGAGTCCTTAGGGGCTTGTTTGGCTATTTTCTTGTCTTGGCCTAGCTTTGAAGCTTATTTTTCTTTCTTATTTAGTTTGAACAATCATTCAAGGGTGTGTAGGTGTGTGTGGTCATGAGAGAAGAGAAAACTTGAGAGAGTTTGAGTGTTTGGCCAAAATAGAGAGAGAAATGTGAGGTTTGGAGTATTTTTGAGCTTTGTGCGCCTAGGTGAAGTGTCTATTTCGTGTATGGCATGGTGATTTCAGCCAAAGGCATTCAAATTATGCTAATTATTCTGCCTAGGGAGGGCAAGGTATAAGGGACAGGTGTGGGCATGCTTAGGAGTTAAAAAAAAGGGCATAGGGTTTTGGAAAAGTGTGTAAGAGTATGCTTTGTTGTCTTGAGCATTTGAATTTTGATTGTGTTGGGTGGGTGTGTATTTTCAGATTTGAGAGGATGAGAAAGAGTGTAGAGATTTAGTGTGTGTGTGTGTGTATTTTCATGAGTCTTGTGTTTAGTGTTTGTGTAGCATTGAAGTTAGAATAGAATATAGGGTATGTTTAGAGGTTTGTGACATTTTGTCTTGTAGTGGGTTTAAAATATAATATTTAGGTGTTAGTGGATTTTGTAGGAAAAAGGTGATTAGGTATATTATATTGAGGACGTCTTGGAAGATGATAGGGTTTTTGTCTTATAGTGAATTTGAATTAGGACTAAAATAATGTTAGTGGAATTTGTAGGATTTGAATTAGGAATTTAATAATGGTTAGTGAATTGTGTAAGATTATTTTATAGTCTAGTGCTTTGTGCATGAATCTTTCTTGGTTAGCGTGCAAGCACATATTCCTAGGTCAAGGGCACAAATTATGAGGTAGACATGAACTACGAGGTAATGCATATACTTCAAGATTAAGGCACGTATTTCAAGGTAAATGCATAGATTCTAATGCAAATGCACACAACCCTAGGTAATACATATAAACCAATGTAAGACACGTATTTCAATGCAATGCACGTAAATCAAGGTGTGGCACTTAAAATATAGTTTAAGACACGCAGTTCAAGGTTAGTGCACAAAAATTGAGGTGTCGATTGTAAATTGAGGTCAGGGCACACAATTCAAGGTCAAGGCACGTATGACAAGATATGCATGAAAACCAAGACAGGGCACGTAATCAAAGGTCAGTCATATAATTATGGGTCTAAGGCACGCAAATTGAAATAACACACGTTATTCGGGGTCAAGCCTCACATCCTCCTCTCCTTAAAAGAATTTCATCCCGAAATTCATTCTTACTTGTTGTGGTCATTTAGATGGGTTCTGGCTTTTGATATTTCTACTCCGGGCCGTTGCTTGCTCTGTGATCCCCTTTGCCAAAATCGATTCACTTCCAAACTTTCTCCAATCGTTAATTCGGTGTGACCCCTACATTCACCATTTGTCCCTTTTCAGTGTTTTTCCTTATTCAAATCTCTATCGTCAAGTCACGAGGCTTCAGAATTTCTTTTAATCTAAACCAAGGCTCCTAAGGCGAATAGTTTCAACGTCAAATAAATTCCACTCACCTCAATCCAAGGTTACGTCATACTTAAGAGGACAATGGTCCTACTCACTTATTGACCTAGTCATTCCTTCGAACACCTATTGCCCGCCAATCTATCTTCAACATTAGTGTTACTAAGCTCGAGCCATAGCCATGTAAGTGACTTCAATGCTCCACTATGTTACCGGCCGTACAACAACAATCCTAGGACTATAAATGGGTACCGAAATGATCTAGCTCATAAGATACTTATCATACTAATCCAAGTAGCTTGTTACATGAAATAACTTCAAGGCTGTGTCAACATAAGAATTATAACCACAAGGCATCCTTCAATATAATCTAATAGAACTTCAAAAGTAATCAACCGCTCATATAACTATCACTACAAGATCCACCCTCTATTCAATGACCACGATTCGAAGTCTATCAACCGCTAGTTTCTAGATGTGAAACGGTGCACATAAATATGTTTGTCTAACAGAAATCCCTTGGGTCATCATGACTCTAATTCGTCTCTATCTTAATTATATGAAATGTTACTCTCCTCATTTACATGTTCAACTAGCTAAGAACATCAAGACTCATCGACCTTAGGTCCTAGGATTTACCGTGAATTGTCAAACATAATCATTATTAGCTATTTAGGCTTACTAATAGTATCCCAACATTTCCACCTTTCACAACTTGATGTCTTTATCTTGGTTCCATGGTTTATATACTAGGTCCATCGGTATTACTCAGGGATATACGCTTCCTAATATCCTCTAGGGTATCCAATTAACAAGTATGTAGAATGACTTACTTTGCATAATCACAACTAAATCTGAGAGGCACCAGATTAATACCATAATTCTTAATATCACCGATATCCAACTTAGGATCTTTAGCAATGTCAGTCATCTAATGCATAATTCAATACCTTATACTTCTATTCGACCTAACATTTTAGGTGTAGTCTTTCGAACATAAGTTCTAGCTATGTGAATTCCTCGATTCCAACATCCCTATATCCAGAGTTGCCTACATGTCTTGAGGTTATCCATTGTTAAGTCACTTAATTACACTATCCATGTCTTAATAATCTAACCCCTAAAAGTAACTATCGTCAACTTCCATGAATTCATCTCTTAATTTCTAGGACACGATCTTACCATTTTAGTGAACTTGAAACTCGCTAGTATACACCATATCAGATTCATTAATGCTTAATTCCAATCATGTAAGGATTCAATCATATAAACAATCTATTACACCAATTTAAGATATAAGAATTTGATTTAAAAGCAACTCCTAAGTCAAACTTCCATTATAAGCATATGATTATATATATACTACTCCACATGTCAATAGTATACTCTTTTATGTATGGAAAGTTGTATGTCATTAACATTTATGCTTGAACCACAATTAGAGGAACTGTTTAACGGAATCAAGAACTTTATAGCTATAAATTTGATAACTTAATTACAGGTATGGGCATTCCAATGTTAAGGAGATAACTTTACCTCAACAATTATACCTGTGCTATGCATTTATATATGCATATCCAATAATACATACGATCCATTGAGTACCTGTGAAGATGCAAGAAACCTCTAACCGAGCCTTTTCATTCTTCCTGCATAAATTCACTTCCCTGAAAGTTCTAATCCAAACTATCTATGGGTATAAACAGTCAGTCATGGTTATATAACAAGTATGCATGCATTATTGAGGACACTAACGTGTTGGTGTGCATGACACATAATATATATGGTCCACAAAGGCACATTATATTTAATGCTCAAAGTAATTAAAGCACATTAGCACACATTAACACATATAAACAAGACATCATAAGTTCCTTAGGGCTTCTAGCCATGGTTCGAGAGTTGAACCCGACTAATGCGAAAACTACGCTCTGATACCATTCTATAAGGTGTCACATCCCAGCCCGACCTAAAGAGGTTAAACTAGGGTTTGACTTATTATACTATTACTATTCAATAGAGCTTAATCAATTTCCTACTATTGATACTTACTTATTTACTAAAACTCCAAAAGATTTTTCCGAAAAAACAGTAGTATGATGGCTATAATTAAAGCATTTGGTTTTAACCTAATCTTTAGGAACCATAATTATGAAGTCTCCATTGGTTTACAACTACGACCCCTGTTCTATCTTGATCAATACGCCCGTTCTAGTTAAATCAAACTTAAGAACTCAATATAGAATAATGAAGTTAAACATGACGGTTACATTTCGTTACAAGTTGCTTATTAATTTTACCTTACTAGTACCTGTTTATCCATATTGGGACTTACAAGTGAGTGATTCTATGATTATAATGTAACCCGCCTTAGTTCAACCTTAGTTTGAACTTTGGATACTACTAGCAATAGTTAAACCCGAAATGAGGAAGGAAAGGATCAAATAGTCTAAGAGAGTCCGCATAGTTCCTAATTATTACAAACCAAAACAAGGCCCCGAATTACAAGTGGGCCATTTAAATATATAGAACTAAAGTCTTCAATCAATCAAGCCAAACAACTTCAAACATATACCACGTTCAAGCAATGCAAGCAAAACAACCAAATTACTTCAAGGAATCATCAACACGCACGTTGTCTTCAGGCACATTTTCTACTCCTGCTTCACCTGTGACAAGAAGAGGGTGAGTTCTTATGAACTGAGCGAGGGGGGAACAAGTGATAAGGTTTTTGAAATCCTTTTTCCTAGTTAACTTGTGAAAACTCATTTGAAAACATGTCATGTAACACAAATAAGATCATATATAGCATAAGTATAATGGAACAATAAACACAATTACCACACCATTTTATTAACATTGGATAATCAGTAAAGATTTTCATCACATTTGATTCACGAATTAATCATAGTAGTGGCATATAGATAAATAGTCTTTCCTCCCTGAGGTCCTCTAGGACCCAAGCGAGAGTACTTAAGCACATTGTAAAAAGGATACGGTGAGCTTTCGCGCTCAAGATCAATCGGTGATCATTTACTCTCAATATCATTTCCAATAACCATTGTTGTAGTCGGCATCCATCATCCACTTATCACTCCAATGGGTGTACTCTAGATTGTACACCAAACCTACGACCCAACTCTCCGAGGAAGTCTAGCCCCCAAGCGAGAGAAAGAATTGGACCATGGTAGTCACGCCAATACACCAGCAAGCCCAATGCCGCCCAGAGTGACGCGAACGCTACCATGCCACAATGAAAGGTTGCAACCTTGTATGCAATGCACATTTATGCCATTTAACGTCTCACATTAGGAGGTCAACAAAGTAAGTTGCCTCCGAGCAAGTATATGATCACATTTTGACATATTGGCACATAAGGCATTATAAGAACATATAATCATTTCATATTCAAAATAAGCCATAGAATATCTTTTAACAATTCACATTAGGAGGTCAACAAAGTAGGTTACCTCCGGATACACGTATGATCATATATCGACAAGTAAACGTACGAGGCATGCTTTGACTTGTAAATCCACTTTGTATAACACTTAGAAGCATATGAACATTTAACGGGCAGCCAAGTAACACCATACAAAACAAGTCATATAACTCATTTTAGTTCACATACCAAGTGTTGAGGACATACGAGCATGCTACGACA
Organism: Ehretia macrophylla; assembly: GCA_037974665.1. Classification (NCBI taxonomy): domain Eukaryota; kingdom Viridiplantae; phylum Streptophyta; class Magnoliopsida; order Boraginales; family Ehretiaceae; genus Ehretia; species Ehretia macrophylla. The sequence goes on from CM075770.1 coordinate 73,021,663, forward strand.
CTTTACACACGACTGGGTACACGAATAGTTAACTTGTCAACATGCAATCATTGAGAATCATGCTTAGAGCTATAAAGACATTTTCGGGCAGTCCACAACTTCAATTAAAACCTCAATTATAAGTTACGTAGCATGATTTAACACTTGGAAGACCTAGTTTGCAATTAGGGCTTTAGGTTCATGCTCAGGTGTAAGATTCATCAACTATTAGCTACAAGGAACGCTTAGATCATGATGATACATATCAAACATTTATTGGACAGCCTTGAAACATTGGAAATATTATCATTAAAACCACATGCAAGCCATGAAATCCACCGATACGAACACAAAATCATCAAAAGACATCATACACGTGTTTACCAGTTTGATTCAACCACATTCAACCCTAAAATCAACATGGAACATTGTCCTAAGTATTTAAACAATTCCGGGCAGCCTGCTACACAACTCATATAATCAATTAACGCCATGCAATACATAGTAATCACCTCAAACAAGCATTTCAATCGACTAAGGGCTTTAAATACATAACCACATGCAATAATAACCATCAATCTTCCAAGATATCAACAAGAATCAAACAATAACATGTTAAACACTTCGTGGCCAGCCTATAAACAACTCAATTATATCCATTTAACCATAGGATAGTTACTTAGAAAGCATGCATGTGTAGTAGGACCTCAATTTCATGCTTACACATACAATTAAACAAGAATCCGTCATATATCGAACCAAAGTCATGTCTCAAGTCATTTATGGAATCTCAACCAACCAAAACAGTCCATGCAACTTCTAATTTCCATAAGCCCAAGTATTCAATACCTCAAAGTACAATTACAACATGATTTAAAGCAAGTTTCCATTCAAAACCCCATTGCAATAGCCTATATTTCCTCATTCATTTAGCCAAGACAAGAGCCTCCAAATTTAGTGAACCAAAAGTCAAATAGAATCTTAACGAGTTCTTTAAATCTAAGAACAAACCTCGCTGTATTTCGAGTTCGGAAATACGAGTTATGACCAAAACCGTGAGACCACGCAAATCTGTCCAGTTTTATACACATTTCGATATTTTCCCTTTTTGGGGGTTTTAAACTCAACATTAGCCATAGCCTATTTCTTCAAGATATGTTCAGAACTGAAATGTATAGTGACTCACCAAATTTCATGCATTTGTAACACCATTTTATAGGCAAAAAACATTTCGTTCTACATGGACAAAGAGGTGCCAGAAAACCTCATTTCATATCTCAAAGTTTCTAGCAATTTCCAAGCCATGCAAGAGTAGATATGCTCATATAAACAAATATACATGAACTTCAAGAGTAAATAAAGCCATATGAGAGCATGCATGTGAGTATTGAAAGCATTTGAAAAGATTTAACCCTCACCTCTTTGAAGACTTAGCCAAAATGCAAGAAACACTTGTAAAATGGTCTTGAAAGTGCCAAATCTCCTCCTTTCCAAGCTTGGCCGAAAATAACTCTCGACTTTCATTAATTCTTAGCTTAGTTAGTGTCTAATAAAGATATGCATGTGATTAAAACAAAAAGAAAAGGAAGGGAACTCACCTAGGGCTGAAAATGAGTCCTTGAGGGCTTGTTTGGCTATTTTCTTGTCTTGGCCTAGCTTTGAAGCTTCTTTTTCTTTCTTATTCAGTTTGAGCAAGCATTCATGGGTGTGTAGGTATGTGTGGTCGTGAGAGAAGAGAAAACTTGAGAGAGTTTGAGTGTTTGGCCAAAATAGAGAGAGAAATGTGAGGTTTTGAGTGTTTTTTAGCTTTGTGCGCCTTGGTGAAGTATCTATTTCGTGTATGGCATGGTGATTTCAGCCAAAGGCAATCAAATTATGCTAATTATTCTTCCTAGGGAGTGCAAGGTGTGATAACCCGACCCCGGCATGCATTCAATGGCATTTAATTGCATTTAATTAAGTGTTATCTTAAATGTTAGCATTGAATTATGTGTTTATTTTAGTTAAACATTCATTTGTAGCTTCATTTTTATATTTATGTTAATCGGTTTAATTTTTTTTGCACCTTAATACTCGGTTTTCAATTAAATGAAAAGTAGCTCCGAGCCGGAGTAATTTTAAACTATGTTACCTTTTGAAAATTATATATTTTTAAATTCTTTGAGATTTAATTGTTATTCTTTTATTGTCGCAAAGTGCATAGCATATCGATAGCGATAGTTAGGAAATGATTTCTAGTCCTCAACAAATAGTGAAAACTAGTGTTTGGTGTTTTAATTTTAGTAGTTTAATTGTTATTAGCTGGAATTGGATTTATGTTAGTTGTTTTAGCTTTAAAAATGCATGAAATAAGCTTAGTTGACCAAGTTTAAGTTAGCTTCGACCAAGGGCTTTGACTTGTTGACTTCTTGTCACCTTATAAGCTTATTATTGCACAAAATAATATAAAAAAAAAGAAAGCTGAAAAACAGAAATGAAAGGGCCGAAACCAAGGAGAAAGAAAAAAAAAAGATTTCAATCTTCAAAACTTCACGGGGTGATTTTCGAGGTATCCAGCGTGATTTTCCTAGCGTCTAGGAGCGTCTAAAGTGAGGGTTTCATCATTATTTGCGCATTTGAAATTATTGTATCTAAACTTTAATTTTTGTGATTTAACCGTAGGTTGTTATTTTATCCATTTCGTTGCTTAAAGAATGTTCCCTAGCAATCGTAGAACATGTATTTATAGCTTTTTAGCATTTTCTGCGGTTGAATATCGAAATTGAAATTTAAATTGATAGTTGAATAGTAAATTATGAATAGTAAACCCCCGTTTCGATGAAGTTACTCCGTTATGCGTTCTGTTGATGTAGGAAGGTGCTAGATATGCTAGAATGCCTAAATGTGTGGTTTAATTGGATTGTGTAATGGAAAAACGGAGGAAAATGGCTTAGTGAAAGTTGGGGTCGTTTAGGTCAAGTTTGGCATTTTATCGTTTTGCGTGATGGCATTGTCTCGGGAGGCCATGGAAGCACTTTTGGGGCAGTTATGGTGTTGGTTGGGTGTTTGGTTAGGGTAGCGGTAGTTCAAACAAGCAAAGGGAGAAATCGGGACTTTGCGTGAATTCTAGGGTTAAGTAGGGTTTCAGGATCTTTAGACGTGCCTTATAGTGACCTAGGAGGATTGGTGAAGTCGGTTTCCAAAACTCGTGGCTTGTTTGAAAGTAGTAGCGTTTTGAAAGTTGGGGTCATTTTGTGATTTTGTGTGTTTTTATAGTATAATGCTTATAGAATGCTTAATAATGCTTGTTATGCTTGTTAAAGTTGATTATGATTGAATTTGTATATCAATTGTTGATAATGCTTGTTAGTGTTGTTCTTGTTATTTTATTGATTGTATCGCATGTTGATACTAATCTGCACTTCGGTGCCTTACTCAATTATCGTTATATCCCTCGTATTGCATTGCATTTTGTCAGGCGCGTGAGTGACGGGCCTCTCTGGGTAGTCTTGGGCTGCCAGGGTTGGTTGCTCTAGCTCCGTGTCCTATTCCCATTCTCGCTTGGGTTGCTGCCCAGGGAGTTTTGGGTCGTAGAATTGACAGAGTATGCCCGGAGTACTCTAAACGAAAGTTATAAGGTGGGTGAGCCGGCGCGTCATCGTTAAAGTCATTGAAATCATGATCGGTACATTACTCGCTCGAGTGAACCATAGCCTTCAAAGTGTGGTATAGCTTTGGATGGTTGTGTTAATGCTTTCATAATTGTTTATTGTATTGTCGTTTACATTGAATGTTTTCTTATTGATTAAATTGCTTAACTGTAACTATTTGCATTGCACGATCTTCTTTCTCTCCACCTCGATATCTGTCTCGCCCTCACTAAGTATACGTGTTGAGTATACTCACTCCTCACCACCACATTTCAGGAAATGCCTTGTTAGCTGGAAAGTTTGTGATTACGTGAAAGTTCGTGCTTGAAGAGTTGTCTTGTGTGTCTATGTGGCTTGAGTTATCGAAGTTGTAAAGATGTATGCTTTCATGTATTATATGTATTTAATATTAAAAGAATGTAATTTAAATTTAACTAGGTAATTGAAGTAGAATGATAAGCTAGTTTATGTATTTAGTTAGTATAGTTTAACTTCAATGCTTGGTTGTAATGTCCAAAGGAAAAGAGTTAGAATGTTATGATAGTCTATTTTATGCATTAGGTTAATATTGTTTAATTGTCAAGCTTGAATGTACTTGTCAAAGATGAGAAGAGATAGGTTCGCTTGTAAACTGGAATGTATATTTTCTTGTGTTTAATTGTTGTGAACCAAGGCTCGGATGGCCTTGAGGTGTTTGTATGGTTGGACACGGTGCTGGTCCACTTATATGCTATTATAGGTTTTTCATTTTGCCTAGAAACAAGGAAGACTCCGTCCGTCTTTCCCTAAATTTTTGCCCGGGTCTGGAATTGGGTTGTGATTAGATTGATTGATAGAACTCCCGGTCTCAAGAGGGAACGGGGTGTTACAGGTGGTATCATAGTTTGTTTAGCTCATAAGCCGAGACAGGGTCCTCTGTCTGGTGGGTAGTGATCCTTGAATGTGTGCTTGTTAAGTGTGTCTTGAAAGTGTATGCTTGCATGTGAGATTGTATGTCTTGACTTGAATGTATGCACCTATGTGATATAGTTATGTGTTATGTGGTAAATGTTTCTCAAGTGAAGTGAAGTGTCTAGTTGTGCATTGAGTTGACCTATCGAATTGGCATCGTGAATCGAATCGACCTCGTGAATTGTTATTTGCTTGAAGTATTGCTTGTAATGTGTGTATTGAAATGTCCTAAATTGGTTGTGCCATGATCTGAATTGATTATGTTGTGCTTGACTTGATTGTCGTGCTTGAGTGACTTAGTTGAATAAACTGTTTTACAATCTTGCCTGCATAATAGTTTAAGGCATGTGTATAAATGTGATATCTTGGCATTCATACATGTCCCGTGGAAATAGTAAGTAAGTCATCTTTCTCCCCTGAAGAAGTGATTCACCGTTGGCCTTTCAAGGTGTATGGATTAGCAGGAAATGAATGGCATTTAATTAGCCTTTATTTGGGAGTTGGTGTTTGTTTTTGGAGCTCAGTTGTGAAAGAGTAGCTTTTTCTTGAGGTTTTATTTGGTTGTTCTCTGGGGCATTCTTTGGTTTTCTTAATGGGTATTCTTTGGAGACTTCTATTGGCACTTCTTGGTAGACTTGGCTATTAGGTTTTCAGTTGGACTTACTGCATGGTATTATCTATGGCATATGAGTCTCGATCTTTATTGGTGTTTTACTGGCATCCCTAATTGGAATTCTTTAATGGCTTTCTCTAGAATTCTTAGTGGCCATTTATTTAGTATTACTTATTGGGCAATTCTTGGTACTTTCTTACTGAGCATTGTCCGGGTATTTTCTTTGGCATCCCTCAGTTGGTTTTGTAATTGGAATTCCTATCAGACTTATTATTTCATATTGCTTACGGTATGCTGTGGAATACCTTGGGCTTTCTTGGTGGTAAGTTGTATAAAGTCCTCACTTGGCAAAAGTGAAGAGGCCTCGGGGTTTGGTTTTATATATTGTACACTAGCTCGGTATTTACCTTAGGGGTTTCGTCTATCTGGGATACTATATTTGTTATTCAACTTGATTGTCTTATTGGGCACATTATATTTTCTCTACTTTTCCTTAGACCTTCTTCTCAGCATTTGATAGCAGTACTCAGGATCTAATTGGTTATCCTATGCGGTTATTATTTAGAAGGCTTCTTTGGAACTCTTGAAGTATATTTGATTGGGTTTCTTAGTATTTTCTTTAGCACTCTTAACAGGGAATTCTTCTATGAAATTCATGACCAACGGGGTACTTCTTTGAACCTTTGGATGGAACCTTTGTTTGAGCCTTTATTTGGCTTCTTGCTTGGGAATTCTCGGGCAGTAATAGTTGAACTTCTACTAGAGATTCGTGTATGGGGTATTCATTCGGTATTCTTCTTATCATTAATATGTGATGAGATTTTATCTATAGTATATTTGCTTTAGTCTTTATTGGTATTATCTCGGCGCTTTTGGATGAAATTTTATTCTTCTTCGGTATTCGTGTCAACGGGATTTTTATGCGGTATCTACATTTGAGCCTTTATTCGGCACTACTACTTGGAATTTCTTCTTAAACTTCCCTATTGGTTATCTTGATTAATATACTTGCTCAGCAGCTGTTGAAGATTAGTCAGAGTTGAATTTCAGTGGATACAGAGTTCTATTGGAAGAAGAATTACGAGGACGCAATTGTTTTAAGGGTGAAGGATGTGATAACCCGAACCCGGCATGCATTCAATGGCATTTAATTGCATTTAATTAAGTGTTATCTTAAATGTTAGCATTGAATTATGTGTTTATTTTAGTTAAACATTCATTTGTAGCTTTCTTTTTATATCTATGTTAATCGGTTTTATTTTTCTTGACCTTATTGCTCGTTTTTCAATTAAATGAAAAGTAACTCCGAGCCGGAGTAAATTTTGAACTATGTTACCTTTTGAAAATTATCTTTTCTTAAATTCCTTGAGATTTAACTGTTAATCTTTTATTGTCGCAAAGTGCATAGCATATCAAGAGCGATAGTTAGGAAATGATTTCTAGTCCTCAGCAAATAGTGCAAACTAGTGTTTGGTGTTTTAATTTTAGTAGTTTAATTGTTATTAACTGGAATTGGATTTATGTTAGTTGTTTTAGCTTTAAAAATGCATGAAATAAGCTTAGTTGACCAAGTTTAAGTTAGCTTTGACCAAGGGCTTTGACTTGTTGACTTCTTGTCACCTTATAAGCTTATTATAGCACAAAATAAAATAAAAAAAGCTAAAAAACAGAAATGAAAGGGCCGAAACCAAGGAGAAAGAAAAAAAAAAGATTTCAATCTTCAAAACTTCAAATCTTCGCGTGAACTTGCACAGGGTGGTTTCCGAGGCATCCAGCGTGGTTGTCCTAGTGTCTAGGAGCGTCTAAGGCGAGGATTTCATCGTTAGTTGCGCATTTGAAATTATTGTATCTAAACTTTAATTTTTCTGATTTAACCGTAGGTTATTATTTTATCCGTTTCGTTGCTTAAAGAATGTTCCCTAGCAATCATAGAACATGTATTTATAGCTTTTTAGCATTTTCTGCGGTTGAATATCGAAATTTAAATTTAAATTGATAGTAGAATAGTAAATTATGAATAGTAAATCCCTGTTTCGATGAAGTTGCTCCGTTATGCGTTCTGTTGATGTAGGAAGGTGCTAGATATGCTAGAATGCCTAAATGTGTGGTTTAATTGGATTGTGTAATGGAAAAACGAAGGAAAATGGCTTAGTGAAAGTTGGGGTCGTTTAGGTCAAGTTTGGCATTTTATCGTTTTGCGTGAGGGCATTGTCTCGGGAGGCCATGGTAGCACTTTTGGTGCAATTATGGTGTTGGTTGGGTGTTTGGTTAGGGTAGCGGAAGTTCAAACGAGCAAAGGGGGAAATCGGGGCTTTGCGTGAATTCTAGGGTTAAGTATGGTTTCGGGGTCTTTAGACGTGCCTTATAGCCATTGCCTTCAAAGTGTGGTATAGCTTTGAATGGTTGTGTTAATGCTTTCTTAATTGTTTATTGTATTTTCTTTTACATTGAATGTTTCCTTATTGATTATATTGCTTAACTGTACCTATTTGCATTGCACGAACTTCTTTCTCTCCACCTCGATATCTGTCTCACCCTCACTGAGTATACGTGTTGTGTATACTCACTCCTCACCACCACATTTCAGGAAATGCCATGTTAGTTGGAAGGTTCGTGATTTCGTGAAAGTTCGTGCTTGAAGAGTTGTCTTGCGTGTCTATGTGGCTTGAGTTATCGAAGTTGTAAAGATGTATGCTTTCATGTATTATATGTATTTAATATTAAAAGAATGTAATTTAAATTTAACTAGGTAATTGAAGTAGAATGATAAACTAGTTTATGTATTTAGTTAGTATAGTTTAACTTCAATGCATGGTTGTAATGTCCAAAGGAAAAGAGTTAGAATGGTATGATAGTTTATTTTATGCATTAGGTTAGGATGTTTTAATTGTCAAGCCTGAATGTACTTGTCAAAGATGAGAAGAGATAGGTTAGCTTGTAAACTAGAATGTATATTTTCTTGTGTTTAATTGTTGGGAACCAAGGCTCGGATGGCCTTGAGGTGTTTGTATGGTTGGACACGGTGCTGGTCCACTTATATGTTATTACAGGTTTTGCATTTTGCCTAAAAACAAGGGAGACTCCGTCCGTCTTTCCCTAAATTTTTGCCCGGGTTTGGAATTGGGTTGTGATTAGATTGATTGATAGAACTCCCAATCTCGAGAGGGAACAGGGTGTTACACAAGGTGTAAGGGACAAGTGTGTGCATGCTTAGGAGTTAGAAAAAGGGCATATTATTTACGAAAAATGTGTAAGAGTATGTTTTGTTGTCTTGAGCATTTGAATTTTGATTGTGTGTTGGGTGGGTATATATTTTCAGATTTGAGAGGATGAGAAAGTGTGTAGAGATTTAGTGTGTGTGTATGTGTGTGTATTTTCATGAGTCTTGTGTTTAGTGTTTGTGTAAGAAAATGTTGACATAGGTGTTTGTGTAGCATTGAAGTTAGAATAGAATATAGGGTATATTTAGAGGTTTGTGAGATTTTGTCTTGTAGTGGGTTTAAAATATAATATTTAGGTATTAGTGAATTTTATAGGAAAAGGTGATTAGGTATATTATATTGGGGATGTTTTGGAAGATGATAGGATTTTGTCTTGCAGTGAATTTGAATTAGGATTAAAATAATGTTAGTGGAATTTGTAGGATTTGAATTAGGAATTTAATAATTATTAGTGGATTGTCTAGGATTATTTTATTGTCTACTGCTTTGTGCAGGAATCTTTCTTGGTTAGCGTACAAGCGTGCATTCCTAGGTCTAGGGCACGAATTACGAGGTAGGCATGAACTACGAAGTAAGGCACGTACTTGGAGACTAAGGCACGTACTTCAAGGTAAATGCACAGATTCTAATGCAAATGCACGCAACCCTAGGTAATACATATAAACCAATGTAAGACACATATTTCAATGCAATGCACATAAATCAAGGTATGACACTTAAATCTAGGTTAAGATATGCAGTTCAAGGTTAGTGCACACAAATCAAGGTGTCACACGTAAATCGAGGTCAGGGCACACAATTCTATGTTAAGACACGTATGACGAGGCATGCATGAAAACTAAGATAGGGCACGTAATCCAAGGTCAGTCATATAATTCTGGGTCTAAGACATGTAAAGGAAAATAACACACGTTATTTGGGGTCGGGCCTCACAGGCCTTGCCTTATGAGGGAACTGCCTTACCTAACGTGGGCTAAGAGAGACCCTCCTTGCTGTTGTGCAATTTACTTGTTTAAGGGAACTAAATTGATTATTACTAATGATAAATAGTAATCGGTAGGCCCTTACCCTATTTCTTTTTTGGGTCGGGTAGCAAAGCAAGTGAGAGCAGGGCGTAGGGATAAAATCATTTGGTTGGTAAGAACCATGTCGAAGAAATTCAACCTCAGAAAAAAACCATTGGGAATGGAAAAGCCTAGTTCTTCCAAGCCAAGCTAGAGAAAGCCTAAGCCAAAATGTTAAATTGTAGGAGACGGGTATATCACCCAAAGTCTCGTTCAGTCACTTATGGGGTAAAGGCTAAAGCACATCTTCTCAATCGAAGGAAGAGAACGAGACGTATCTTACTTACGATCTTTTTTTGCAGCATCCATGAATCTTAATTAAAAATACCAGGCAATGAAATCGCACCCATTAAATAAAAGAAGACCGTTCGCCAACTACTATGATTAAAAGAACTACCATTGAACCGGCTTTCCTATCGTTATACCTAATCTATTCAAAGCAAGTAGTCAATCCCATTATTTCTCCCTTATTTTACTGGAATTTCCATCGAGCCACGTGCCTTGGCTCTCTTCCCGCTGGAACCTCCTTTACTTCAGGTCAGTGCTTTGAAATCGTTAAATACATGTAGGAGATCGAGCATTCGCATAGAAAAAGGGTGAACAAATTAAAGTCCGTTCATGCTGATCCGGGTCAAGCCCTTTGATTTTGATTTGAGATCCCTAGTTATAGGTAAACCCAATCATTTCTATTCTATTTTAGTAGATCCCAGGGGAAAAGTCCTTCTAACGTCTCTTGTTAGAATGATCAATCTAATTTTCAATGAAAAGAGGGTCCTTGTTATTTTGCATGTAGAAAGGAGAAGTGTGAAAGAGATTACCTAAAGGAATGGATTTGAACGATAGAGGGGAGAGGAATGAAAGAATAATATTTCACATAGGAAGAACTAGCTTCAAGCAAGCGGTGCACTAACTAGGGTGGATGGGCGGGGAAGCTCAAGTAAGCGATTAATCTGTTCAGGTGGTGGTTACAACGGTTTTTCCGTCAGAGAAATAGGTTACTCATGCTCGGAAACATGTGTCTTATGGAAGCAAAGGAAGTCTTTCTTTGAACAAGAAAAGGTCATCTCATTCTACCTTAATGGCTTTCCCCTCTGATCTACGACCATCCTCCTATCTATATCAAACACTGATCCCTCATAAGACAGACCTACTTCCTAAGGCAATCAATCACCAGCTCTATCCTTAGCTACTCACCATCTGCACTATTGTCCCCTTCGGTGTACAGTCCTCTTTCCATTCCTTTAGTTCTTCTTTTTAGCAACCTATCGAGAGCTGCACCATCCTAATATATAGATATCATATTAAATACCTCAAAGAATAGGACTCCTTATCCCTAAGACTCAGCCGCTCTAGTACACATGCTAGTAATCATTGGTTGGACAGAGCGAACGAAGGACAAGGGTCCAAAGGAGAACGAGCTGCCAAGTATGATCAAAAGGCGAACAACTCAGTGAATCGGTTCAATAACTGCATCAATGCCACTTGTAAAGCTCTTTTGTCAAGATCGCTTCGTGGACTACTTTTTCCAGTTAGAGTGACAGTGGTCTAGATTAATGGGGCACTCAACTACTAGTCTAGTAGTTGTTTTTTCCTATTAGTTGCGTATGCTCCCCGTTAACATTTTCTCTTCAGAAATCCGCTTCTATCTCGCTCTTTAGATTACTTTCTTTTAGCTACCGGCTATTTTTCTTTCTATTTCATCACTGAGTCTCAACAAGGGATCCAACTGTCTCCCCCGGATCACTTCCTTGATGTGCTTATCATCATTTCCAATTATCCACCGAATCGTTCGCAGAAGCTAGGCCAGGCCTGTGATGCCCGAGAACTTCACCGTACATTTATTTACTGTTGCATATACTATTTGCGCATTTTCACTATGCATTACTTGTTGCTTATGTGGTAACTATTCATCACGCTTTTCAACCAAAAATTACTTCAAATTAACATTTTTCTTAAATCACATTAATTGTTTTAGGAATGAGAAAAATGTGCAATTGGGCTTAAAGCAATAGGTGCCTTCGTTTAGAAAATGATTTGTTGAAACTAGTGAATAGTATTACGTAACTAAACTAAGTGTTTTAATTAGCTAATATTAATTGCACAATTAGGACTTGTTTCTAGCTAGCTAAACTCCTTTTAATGGTCAATATGTGCACCCAAACATAACTCAAACTTAATATATACTCACATAACACTTTATAACTCATAAAAACACAAAAAAAAGTGCAAAAGCTGGAATTACTATGGCAAATTCGAATAGCCCTTAGCAGCCAAGAGAGAGATCTTTTGCTCATCAAATCTCCATTCCAAGGCAAGCCAAGCTAGGTTCAAGTAGTTGAGGGTGTCTACTAGCCTTTGCCGAGCTCCTACGCACTTTAGGTGAGGGATTTGTATGCTATTTTTGCATTTGAAATATATGTCAACTTTCTTGAATTTCTTGATTTGTTATATTATGATCATGCAATGCTTAGATGTGCTAATTTATGTTGTATACAAGTAGTAAAGACCACATTTATGCTATTGTTTCATATTTTAAACGGTAGAAATCGATGGTTGATTCGCAGGGGTGAATAGTGACGGGATTTCTAGGTTTTTGTGAAATCAAACTTTTTAGCTTGAATTAATGGTTCTAATAGGTGCTTTAGATGTCAATGAACGTAATGTAAAGGCCCCGTAGGGTTTAATTGCTCGTAACCTAGCAAAAGAATGAAATAGCCGACTTTTAGATGGGGGTTTCGGGGTTATCGTGAATTCGGGTAAAATTGACCTTCACTTTTGGTGTTCCTAGGCTAAGTAGACCCTAATTATGCTTTGCTAGCCTTCGTTTGAGTCTTGGGTGAGATACTAGTAGTACAAAGTCAAAAGAGGGAATTTGGGGCTTTTGGGCTAAATGCGGGTAATTGCGTGACTTTGAGGGTCCTAAGAGTGTCCAACAGGTTAACTAGAAGCATGGAATAGACCACTTAAGAATCTAGAATAATGGCATGAGTTTGAAAGGAAAATGGGTTGAGTTACAATGGGGTTTAAGTACAATTTTGATTGTCTCATGCTTTTAGGACCTTGACATAACTCCTTGTGTGTTTAAATGTGTTTTCAAGATGTTGTGGAGCTTTTGTTATAGTTCTATGTGAATCTTGATTATGCCCCTTTGTAATTTGCTTAATTGTTATACGAAATTGCTTTTATTGTTATTGTTATATTTGTTGTTGTCGTTAATTTGCTATCTTTGGACATGTGTAGGCTAGATGTTTGATAAAAATGCTTAATGAAGTGTGCAACAGTTATATATGCTTGAATAATGTTTAAAACTAGCTAGGAATGTAAGGGAACCAAGCAAAATTCACGCGTGACACATATGTGTATGTTCAACTGCGACTGTCTAGATTTTTTTTGCAAAACTAAGGCAATTTCAAGCTTAAAACTGTATTAATTGGAGAAGGATTAGGGGTTGAATTATATACCGTTAGAAAGCCTTACGAGTCTAGTTTCTAATGCTTTTTACGATGCATTATTCAGAGTTTTCTAGAATAAGTTATGATCATTTTGGTGAGATGTGTCAGAACTGTCCTATTGCACAAGAATCTGAATTTCATTGTTATTTTGCTAGAATTGATGATATATTTAAACTCTAATTGGATATCTTCGATCAAGACTTTATTGTGTAGTGTTCTTGGATGATTAGTAGCATAATGGATCTCTTATAATTATGTAAATTGTGATATAATTGAGATTGAATGAGTAAATAGAAATCATGAGTTAGTATGGAATGCAACTGCCTTTTCCCTTGCCTTTTTACCCATCTTGCTAAAATGTGAACTCATGTATTAAGTCATGTAGAGGTTAACTATAGCTTGAATGTCATACTACCAACATGAAAATAATTGTTTAGTTATAAATGAATGTGATTTAGATCTATTCTTTATCTTGAATGATAATTTGATTGGAAATGAAGACAAGTGTTTTGGTGTAACATCTATTCTTTAAGCTTATGATTTAGTTTTAAATTGAAGAGTTAGTTTAATTGTGTAGGGGTTTAGTTAGAATGTAAGTTAATTGTGAAGTACTTATTTATTGGATTGTTAAATGTTATATTTAGCTTGAGTTTGCTATGAAAGTGAGATGAAATTGTTCTTATTTTAAATTGCTGTCAAGTTAATGTTGAAATTATTGATAGATAGGCTCCATATCAGGTGTCTTACTTGTGAAATAATGAGTAATAAGTTATATTAAAGTTTGTTGAACTAGATAATGATATGATTAGGATGGTTTGTTATCAGTTATAAAGTCTTAAGTGAAACACTTATTTCTTGAATAGTTAGCTAACTAAGAGCTGGAATGTTGGTTGAGTTAAATATTATGCACTAACTAATAATCATTGGAAAGTAAGAGAATGTATGATTTAGAAGTCTTTTAAGAAGTAAATGTTTGGAAGTCGATGTTAATGAATGTATTATTGAACAATTAATGGAACTTGTCTTATTTTAGCTATAAACCCTTAAGAGGATTCCTTAAATTGAGTTAATTGCTAGTATATTATTAGATGGTGTTGAACTAGTTTCACATGTAAGTTATTATCTAATCTAAAATGAAGAAAATCACAAACAATGTATGGTATTATGTTAACTTGGGTTAACTATGTTTTAACTTAAATGCACCTAACTTTAATATTCTAGTTGAAACACTCCCTTCTTGAGTTGTTAAGTCATCCTTTTACTTTTAACCCTAAGTTTGCTAGTAAGAAGCTTCTAACTTAGATTACTTATTTCAGGATCATGCTATGTAATATTTCCACTTGCTTACATGAAATTAATGGATTGAAATTGTGAGTTTAATTGCCTACAAGTAAATTGCTATTTATATGTGAATTATTGGATTATTAATGGTTGTTACAAAAAAAAAGGTATTTGATTGAGCTTGTTATAAAGGTTACTTGTAAAATATTAATATAGTTAATGCCATCTAGGAGGTTATGAAATGTTTTATAGCCACAAGAATGCTTCAGTTGACTATCCAAAATGTTTGAGAGTGAAGCCAATTCTTGCATCTTGGAGCTTGGTAAAGGTGAGGGATTTTCATCCTTTTGTGCATTTTGGTTCATTTTCTCTTTAATAAATTGTATGACTTAAGATAATTGCTTGAGTTATATTCTTTTTATATCTTAATTGTTTTCGAGGGCAACCTACTTTGTTGTCCCTCCTATGTGTTATTGCCCTATATTCTTGTTATACTATCATTGGATTTAAGTGCATTCCATAGTGGTTGCGCAACTATAGTGTCAGGGGCAGTTGTATTGAATATCGGCTGGGCGGCAGCAGGCTTGCTAGTGGATATTCGATCTCCATGCCCTAGTTCCTCACTCGCCTGGTCCAGAGATTTCCAAGGGGTATTGGGCCATAGGATTATTGGGGTACATCTGGAGTACACACACTGGAGTGATTGGGGTTATGCCGGTACATTGATCGTGGTTCGGGATTCGTGGATCGTGGTTCGTGATCAAAGATAAGAGAATTATGGAGTGTTGGATTAAGTGTATCGTATCCTTTGATATGTGTGGTTATTTACTGTTTCAAATGTACTTTACTTGCCTTCTTGCTTAACTACTATAATTGTTTCATTGCACGTCCCGAGTAGTCTTTATCCCTCACTGGGAATTTGTGGTTGCTCATACCTCGCTAACATATATCAGGAGGTGCAATTGGAGCAGGAGTTTCCTTAGTTGCTGTGTAATACTTGCTTGAGGTAGATGTGTTTCCTGTTGGTTATATGAAGAATATGTTTGTATTACTTATGTCCTATTCTGGAGTCTATGGGTTCATGTATATATTGTTTAGCTATAAGTTTGAAGGTAATGTATGATATGTATCCATGGCATGTAATAACTTATGTTTCTGCTCTTAGCTGCTTTGTATGCTTGAGAGTGAATGATCAGTTGTATAGTTGTTTTCAATTCCTAATAATGTTTAAAGGCTATCATGGAGTGGTATGATAAGTGGTTTTGTAAATAAAATATATCGTGAATGCATGCCTGCATGATTCTCACTGTTTGAATGTTTTAAGGGTCGGATGACCTTAAAGTTTGAGTTTTTAATTAGAATTGGAGTTCCAGGTTGTTTTGTGGCTTTATTGGTTGGTTACAGGTTTTCAGAATGCCCACAGTATAGGGGAGACTCTGTCCATTTTTTTCTAAAAATCTGTGCCTGGGTTTGGGATCGGGTTGAGAATAGCTTGGTTTTTAGAGCCTCCGGTCTCGTGAGAGAGCGGGGCGTTATAGGCCCCTATTGGTCTCTTCATTTGGACCACCCGAGAAGCAATTCGAGGCCCGAACATGGTTTCATTGCAACTCTTCATCATCCTAACGTCCCCCTGCAAGAAAAGACCCCTTACTATAGATAGTCCCCCATCCACTAACTCCCTTACCGATGCTACATCTGCACACATAATATACGTCAGTAAGCCCTATCTGTTAGCTTTTGATTGTATGATTTCCTGTATCGCTTTTGTCGAGCACTTGACGTCAGAGCACTCTAGCCGATATATGTCCATAGAAGGCAAAAGTTGACTAGATTAGATTGTCTCTTCTTATAGTACCCAACTAAGGTTAGTAAAGTATTAAATGAGACTATCCATTCACTCCCTGATCTACGAGCACCCTTGCCCTGTAAATTCGTTCCCATGGTTCGAGTAAATAAAGAAATATCTCATCTTTGAGGATTTGAGGAAATCCCGATTGCACAACATGACCATAGGTCTAGGGGAACTGTTTCTCAGAGTGATGTCTGGTGTGCCCTCCTTAGAAGGATATCTTAGGTCGAGGCACCTTTCTCCTTAACTGTCAGATATGAGTATAAAGCGGCAAGATTGAATGTCAGTCAATCAAGAGCTTGGCATAATGAGGATAGTTAAACTTGAGTTGAACTGAGGGATTCGCTTCAGCAAGGGCCGCTTTCCTTCTTTCGTCTACACTCTCCCCTGATTGTGTAACAGAAGCACATAAGAGTGGAACAAGTCTGCGGTAGTTACTATGCTACTGTTCACATCCCAACCTAATCTCTCAACCAATGCCGCACAGTACTTGGCCTGTTCACCATTCGGGATAAGTATAGTATCAAGAAATTGAGCCTATTATTCCATCTTGGTAGGGCAGGGTAGTCGTAGATTACTTTCAAACTTTCATTTCCAAAGAAGTGAACCATTAGTTTGTGTACATAGCAAAGCCACGCCCAATACACCAGCAACTCCCATCATATGACTTATAGTTTTCAATTAAATGTTCCTGGGCTTCTGGGCCCTATTAGCCCCACGCCCAAGTCACCTATTCTACAAATAGAAGTGTTTCAATTATCAAGGGTGGTCATAGATCAGTAAGCAAGCCGCCCTCTTCTATTACCAGATAAAAGCATAAATAAATAGAGTCAACACCGAGGCAGGAAAGTGACAAGGCCAAAATGTATGGTTCCAACTGAATAGAGCGGACAAATAGACTATTAGACATACTACCAATTCCTTTGCTGTCAAATAGATTTTCTCTTTCCTTATGTTATAAGGTCTTCACTTAGTAGTTGGATAAAGTAGCCTTATGTTCGGATCTTCAGGCTTTAGGGATGTCTTTCGGAGCCCTTCACTTTCTTTTTTGACGCATATCCAGCAGCGGCAGTGGTTCCCTTCCCCTTTCTTCCAGCCTGGCCCATTCTTCTATCTTATCTAGAAACCCCTTTAGTGTGATACAATGAAGAAAGGCTGCTCTCATCATTCAGAGAATCTGGCATTCCTCTATTTGTCTATCTTACCCCATCGAAAAAGAAGCAAAGTGGACTTTGCCTTGAATGAACGATTCTTCCTTTGTTGAGCTAAGGGGGAGGTCCCGCCCAACCCAACTAAGAAGAATCAAAAGTTCCCACAGCAACCCAACCTAGAAGCATACCTCTATTTTGAAAAACCTCCGCAAGAACTCTGCGGATTGCGGAGATGTCATCCGCTAATTGATCTATAATAGAATGCGGAGAATGGAAACCCGAAGCTTATCTTATATAGATGATGAGCGGAAGGCTCTTTGTGACCCTCCTCTAGGAAAATAGGGGGGTAGTGGTTTCCCTTTTCGGTATAACTCAAATAGTGTCTTGAAGCGAATCAGGCGCTGCAGCCCTTTTAGACTTTGTTACTATCTAGGAGAGAAATGCCAAAGTTTACGTAGTCCACTCTTCCTGAGCACTATTTCATTTTCTTGTTATTGTTCCTAAGCTGTGTGTATTCTTCGTTTGCCTGCCGTTCTACCCTTTTATTGGAGATTCTTTCCGCTTGAAATTAGTTTCAAGGCTCCGCTCCATCCTAGGATAAACTGAAGGTTTGACACAGCAGGCTTGATTAGGTTGTTTTCTTCAATTCACAAGCGGCATAGCCTCTCTTTCCCTACTCCCGATGGGGACTAATAGAATGGTTTCATAAACCTCACCCTCGCTTCTGATTTATACTTCTTTGCCTGAGACATAAATAAAGGTAGGACTAAAGAGCTAGCGCGCTACAACTAAACTAGATCTTTGGTCGGATTCAAAGCTCATCCTAATCTCTATCAAGTTCCAATTTAAGAGTTCTTCCGCCTATCTCTAGAGTAAAAAGAAGAGACCTAGTTTCCCCATTTATTTGTTTTCTAAGATCAAGAAAGTGCCCTTATGATTCTGAAAATAAATTGTTCGGATGTTTGGTTAAGTCCTAATCATCGCCTGGGCTTCATGATTCCATCTGAACCCAAGACTTGATGAGACAAATCGAATAGTCTGTTAGCGAGCTCTTCACATTCTTTCTTTCGTCCTTCTTCAGACCCTTAAATAAGGAGTTCTTCTAAGGGCTGTCGATTAGCAACAAGATGCAAGTAGTTGTTCTTTTTTTAAGGTTTCCTTGCAAGTTCTTTCTTCTCAACAAGTAGAGCAGGTCAGTACAGTTGTCTCACTTTAGCAAGTGTATCGCTATAGCTGGTCTATTGTTGTTATATCGCTTTGATAACTGCTATTGTCACGCCCCAACTCGACCCCTCCTATAATCAGTCAGGATGCAACGGAATTTCGGCAGTATAACGACAGTGAATAGGATACCGAGGCTCTAAACCAACCTCAATAGGACATCATACATCAACTCCATAAACCATACAACAAACAACTTCTCAATAACATAACAACATACATCATAATATGACTATCCTCGTTATATGCCTCCGTTCCAACATAATACATGAACCTTAATATACATTACAAAATCATATTGAGCCAATCTAGCAACCTAATTTTAAACAAAAGAAAGGCTACTAAGACAACATCAACTAATTCATTATCTTTTCAACATCTTTTACATTATGAACTACAAAGCATATAAAAGTCTACTAAGTTAATTTACAAGATAGTAAAACAATACAACATCAAGGATAAGACTCCAGAACATAAGACTTATCCACGTAAGACACATTTTCCACATTCTCCTCTTCAGGAGGCACGTACCCGTAATCCTGCAAAAGTACACCTGTAGGCATGCAATAATAGAGAGTGAGCTTATATAAAATAAGCCCAGCGAGGATCCGATAGATCTCTACAGTATTCACTATGCTCCTTGGATTTAATCCTTTGAGCAAGTAAACTCACAATAACATCAATAATACTATCATCACATAATTTATAATGACCATTCAATAAAGGATACACTACTTGGTGTAGCTCCAATCACCATCACGATCATAACAGCCTTCTTGTGAGCCCCATCAACTCACGGCCCCGAGGTACCCCAATAACCTCTCCCTCCATGACACCTCCGTCATGCGAGCAGGAGGCAGTCTCTGGTAGTCATGCCGTTATCAACCCGATAGCCCGATGCTGCCCGAGAGGTGGCACCCATATACCAAAGACTCAACAATAATAATAAACATCAATCATTCACAGGAGGACAGTCTAGCAGAACTGCCTACCTCCCGACATCAATCATCAATCAATATTCATCAATCAATATTCATCAATCATCAATCATTAATCATCAATCATCATCAATAATCATATTATCATCATCAATAATCATATTATCATCATCAATAATCATATTATCATCATAATAACATCAATAATCAATTTAACAACAATAACTAAGTTAGATAACAAAGTAGGCCATCCAACCGAACATGCATTAAACACACAATCAAACCCTAGTTTACCCATCAACAACTCACCATTCAATCACTCAAACCACACCCGATCAACTAAAGCTCAATTCAATAATTTAAAGAAAGATAACCTAAACTTCAAATAATCATATCTTACATTCTACTAACCCAAACAACCCCAAATCAGTTTCAAACACTCACCCATTCGATCAACTACATTAGCCCTCTC
This sequence comes from Ehretia macrophylla, assembly GCA_037974665.1. Classification (NCBI taxonomy): domain Eukaryota; kingdom Viridiplantae; phylum Streptophyta; class Magnoliopsida; order Boraginales; family Ehretiaceae; genus Ehretia; species Ehretia macrophylla. The sequence goes on from CM075770.1 coordinate 73,041,484, forward strand.
GGAAACCAACCAAGACACCTCAAAATCAAGCCCAACAACCCTAAAACCTCAAGGCACCTAGGCTGAAATTTCTGGATTTTCACCCAAACATCGTAATCGAAAATTCAGTATTATAACGGCGTTACCACGTAATTAACAAACTTTTAGAAATCGACGGCAATCGATTCTGATCGACACAACTCAAAATAATCCTCAAAAAGCCATTCTATTAACTTTAAATACCCGAAAATAAATAATTTCGCTACAATGGCTCAAATCTCGTAGTAATACACCTAAACAATCCCTAGCATGCATGGAGCAATAATCTAACATCAGATTAACATTCTAACGGTTCAAAATGCAATTATGAGCAAAAACAAAAAAATGAGTTTCTCTTTGAATTTTTGTGTTGAAAGCCTAGGAATGCGTGCAATGAGTGCCCAACAAGTGGAATCCAACTCGGCATGAAGTTCTACGGACAAAAACTAGGTTTCTCTTTGAATTTTTGTGTTGAAAACCTTGAAACTCTTTGGCTTTTTTTCTCCTATGGCTCTTGGCCATTTGTGTGTGTGAGGAGTGTGTTTTGTGTTGTGTTTAGTGTGTTTTGATGATAATATGAAATTAAAAGCTTGGTCAATAAAAAAAATGCAAAGTCAAAGTAGTATTTTTAGTCCTTTAATTCATTTTCTTGTCTTTTAAATGCATTTTAGCTATCTCCTTGCTCAAAACAAAAATGTAACTCCTAAGATAGCTCAAGTAGGTTATTTTTAGGTGACAAGAAGTTTTACAATCGAATAATTTCACCCGAGTCGGCTTAAAACTCGATTTTCGCAAAAGTCGGTGTAAAAACCCTAATAAATTCTTAAGCCGATTTTAAAACCGTTTTAATCAAACACAGTTCTATTAAAGTCCGTGGACTAGGTCTAGAAGGGTTAAAAAGACCAGTTTTAAAATTTTAGTGGACGTGTTTCGAAAATACTATTCATTAAAAATCGACGATAAAATTTCTGACTCCGTTTTTTATGAAAATTTCATGAATGCACATTTAGCATGTTCTAGGAGTATTGATACTAAAATTACCACATTCTAAGTCACATAGCACATAGACAGGTTAATTCACACAAAACGAGATAAAGCACGCAAAACGAGATAAAGACGAAAACTGGGGTTTCACATTCTCCCCTCCTTAAAACAATTGTGTCCGCGCAATTCTCGAATTGACAGACAATTAAATCCTCAATCGTTATACTTAACAATACTTCTCTTAGTTCTCATTTATCTCTTAGGATGACACCTAACCAAAGACCTCAAAAGATCAAACTATGTTGACTGCAAGATGATTATCATAATTCCAAGACAATCTTCAATTCATAATTCTCTCCCACCTAATATCATATTGCATATGAAAGAAATCGCAACTCCAAAGTCTTAGCATGACACCACTAATTATCAATCATCCCCTACTACACAAAAAAGCTCTATGAACACCCCGAGGGTTTAAAAACTCATTTACGATAATATGAATGATTACTGATCAAGGGAATATCTCAAAAGTGACATTTGTCATAATATGACTCTTATGAAATTTACAAGGAAATACGAATATAAAAAATCATATTCGAGCCAACAATCAAGTGAACAAGAGGTCAAACAAGTTAGAGAATCAAGAGGTTAATAGTTTAATAAGGAAGCATGATAACTAAGATAAGAAATGTCTCAGCACCTATCAGTTAAATAAGTACAAACAAAGGATGATGACGAGTCAAAACAGTGCTGAGTATGTTGAACAAAAATTCCTGAACAAGTAGATATTTCAATTCTCGATGATTGTTCAAGGAACCAACAAGTAGGTTGTACTTGAGGCGAAATGAAATTAAGAAATAAGAGATGATTAATTCAATAGAAAATATGAGTGTCAAGATAATGAGTATCTCAGCACGCAATAACCAAAGAAGTATAAATAAGAAAGGACAATGCTGAGTATATTAAATGAGCAATTACAAGCAAAGTAATGGCTCAGGATTTAATAATGAAACAATAGGATTAACAAGGATCAACAAGAATGACAATGATGTACTTAGGTAGGGAGTACATCAAGCAAGTGGAATTAGAACAAGTAAAATGGTATACCAAAGGAAAAATTACTTTCAAATGAATAGTAATAGGATGAAATGAAATATTGAAATCAATGGCTGGAGATATAGAATGAAATATAGAAGTCTCAAACCTTAACTCCAATAAGTGACATTGCTATAAGAAGCAAATATGAATGTTAAGAATAGAAACAATGTCAAATGAGTATATGATCCATTAATCCAATAAGCAAAACTTTCAAGAAACAATTGATATGCTAGAAAAGTGTAACTCTCTCTCAAATAAGTGAGAATAGAGTAAAAGATAATAATAAGACTGATAGAATTATGAAGTACAAGAAGGGTGTCCCACCTACACACTTAAACAACAACAAGCCAAATCCTACAATCTATCTTCCTCCAAAACAAGACACTAAGGAGATGTAGAGAACCTAAGGAGTCATAACAATCACCAAACAAGGTAAATCACTCCAAAATTTTACATTCCGTACTAGACCAATCACTAAACAAGATAAATCACTGATTACCCAACAAGATTAACTAATGAAGACTCCAAAATCTGATAACACAATACAGATTCATGCTAACCCATTATAATACAAGGGAATCCCCAATCAACAATTTAGAAAGTCATATCACCTAGAACCCAAAAGCTTGATGTAGGCAAGTAAATGTTCAGTCACCAAAATGCATTCTTATTTCCTCAAATAATTCTATCTCCCAACAATTACATCTTCGAATAAAGTAACTTTAGTCAGAAATCACTCCAATTGTCTCCAAGGTTTAAAGATCAAAACTCTAAAATACCGATTAATAATATAACAATCCCAAATAGTAGACATATTCACATGTTATACCACAGTTTATTCCATTCACAAATATACATCACTAATTCCTCAAATAAATTCATTCTAAAATAACCTCAAGGAAGTATAGTCTGAGTTGAGACTCCAAAAGTGTCTAATGATAACCTCACGGAAACCTCAACTTATGATCCATCTCCAAGTAATAACAAGTTAAACATGGCAACAAAAGTAATTATAATCATTAACATACATTGCTATTTCCTCGAACAACTTCATTCTCGTTAAAGGAACATCAAGATCAATCCACTAAGCCGAAACTAAAATCCATAAACATAACAATTAAAATCTAACTGATAAACTTCTAGAATAATAATAATTCAAAATCATGGCCTACCTCTATTTCCGAAAACTCTTGCAGTCATCCTTACTTCACCTAAAAGAATCACCCACAGTTATAGAATATATACAATTACATCACATGAAAACAGGTAAAACGTAATGCGTGATTATCATATAATTTAACATTATCACATAACACACAATTCAGCATATAAGAAGCCAACATCACATAAACAGGTTATATCACAGAAGTAAGTTATAAACATTTAAAGTCACATAACCAACAAACTTCACATAAGGCACTTTGATCACATAAAACACAATTGTCACATAATACACATTAATCACATAATGTACATTAATCGCATAATGCACATTAATTACAACACATTGAGTACGTATAACACGTTATCACATAAAACATATTGACCACATTAGTTCACTTAACACACAAGGCATACTGGTCACATAGAAAGTTAGACACATAAGTAAATTAATCACATAAACATATTAACATATGTTTCACTTTTCTTTCACTTAATACATACTCGCATGCTTAGACCACTACCAACATTCCGAGGATACCCCGGCTGACAGCTAATCAAGCTCTGATACCACTTAAATGTCATGCCCTAACTCGACCCCTCCTATAATCAGTCACGGCCCGACCCGACCCCGAAAAAGGCCAAGCCCGGACCCGACACACGGACGGAGTCTCCTCTGTACCGCGGACGATCCGAAAACCCTAAAATCAATATAATACTTGCGATAGCCATAAAATAATCAAAACAAGCTAACTTTCTTTAAAATATACATTTCTTATTATCCAACTTCCCAAGCCAAAAATGATATGCATACTACACAAGTATTTATGCCACTAATCAATTCCAATAGCATGCATTTTCTTACTAGTCACAAGAGTGTAAGTTACAACTTTACATTCTTTCAACTTATACAATATAAGACCATAGAGGCCTCAAACTAGAAAATATATACAAGGCTACAAGCCTCAAAATTAAGCGACCTCCACGCAAGATACATAACAAGCAAGGTTCGCACAAAAACTGGTAACCAACCACCAGCAAAGCAGAGAAGTGCTATCACGGAAACACCTCCACCTGCTCCTCCTCCTCTATTACCTCGATAGGGTCTGCTTCAACTACTCCTGTAAAAACATAGTATAGAGAGGAATGAGCAAAAACTATTGCTCAGCGAGGGCAATTGGTCTCAAGGACGGAGATGGGAGGAGTAGGCAATGCAATTAGCCAAGAAATACATACAAATCATATAAAGATACAACCAAAGCCAACAATAAAGCAAGGCAAGTATTTAAAGCTGCAAACACTCATTCAAAGGATACGATACTCTTTTCACGAGCAACTTTCAAACACGAATTCGATGACGACGCACCGGCCCAAACCACCTTATAACACCAGTTTGGAATACCCCAGAAGTATCCATCAACCTACGGCCCAAATCTCCCTGGGAGGCAACCCAAGCGAGAAAGGGAATAGCAGCGGAGCTAGAGCAACCAACACTGGCAACCCAAGGCTACCCAGAGAGGCCCATCACTCACGCGCGAGACACTATGCAATGCAAGACTCGATACAAGGCGATAAAGCCGCGATAAAGCCACACGTGAGAGAATAACAAAGTAGGCTACTCTCGCACGCAATAGCAGCAATTGACAAGCAATTCAATCCAAAACAACTCAAACAAGTATTTCAAGTAATTCTAAGCATTCTATAGGCATAAAGACAAGAAAACACACAAAAACACAAATCGGCCTCAACTATCAAAACGCTACCATTTCCAAACGAGCCATGAGTTTTGGAAACCGACTTCGCTAACCCTCCTAGGTCACCATAAGGCACGTCTAAAGACCCCGAAACCTTACTTTACCCTAGAACTCGCGCAAAGCCCCGGTTTTCCCCTTTCTCGTTTGAACTACAACTATAACAACCAAACACCCAACAAACGCCATAATCACACCAAAAGTGCTTCCATCGCTTCCCGAAGCAATGCCAACACGCAAAATGAGAAAATGCTAAAGTCGACCTAAACGACCCCGACTTTCCCAAAGGCATAATTCTCATTTTTTCCACTACGCAACACAAACAAACCACACATTTTAGCATTCTAGCGTACCTAGCACATTTCTACATCAACAGAAAGCATAACAGCGCAACTTCAACGTTTCAAGGTTTTACTATTCGCAAAACACTATTCAATTGACAATTTAATTTACAATCACAACATTTAACTTCAGAAAATGTTACAAAGCTATAAATACATGTTCTACAAATGCCAAGGAACATTTTAGAAGCATTAAATCGCTCTAAATAACGATCTACGGATAAATCTCAAAATTGACAAAGTTAACATACATAACGTTTAAATGCGCAAATAACATGCTTCCCTCATCTCAGGTACTCCTAGTCGCTAGGAAAAGAACGCTAGTTGCCTCGGAAATCACCCCGCACGAGCTCTCGCGAAGATTGATCGATTGGAATTTGAAAGGTTTTTTTTTTTTCTTCTTGAAAACTCACGGCCAGCTGCTCTATTTTTCTGCTGTTTTTCTTTTTATTTTGCTTAGTTTTTAGCTTATAAGTTGTTAAATTGGTCAACAAGTCAAAGGTCCAAGGTCAAACTACTTAAAACTTGGTCAAAGAGCCTAATTTTGTCCATTTTAAAGCCATTTTAGCTAAGGTAAGATCAATTAAAGCTAGCAACATTTAAAATATAAAATTTAAGTCATCTAAATACTAGTTTCACTATTTGCTGAGGACTAGAAATCGTTATCTAGCTATCGCTCCTTAAATGCAATGCACGTTGCGACGGCGAGAAAGTAACAATTAATTCACAAAGAATTTAAGGAAATATAATTTTCAAAATAATAAACAAAGAATTTTCACATTCCGGGCTCGGGTATTACACCCTCTCCCCCTTAAAACAATTGCGCCCACGCAATTCTTACCTGGTCAACAAACAACTCCGGATACTGATCCCGAACTTGGTCATCTCTTTCCCAAGTCACTTCCTCAAACCCATGATGATTCCACAAAATCTTTACTAATGGAATACTCTTTCTGCGAAGCTCCTGAACTTTCCGATCTACAATTCGAATCGGTTTCTCTTCATAAGACAACTTCTCTTCAATCTGCAAAGGCTCTGGTTCAAGTACATGTGAAGGGTCTGGATGATACTTCTTCAACATAGACACATGGAACATATCGTGCAATCTCGACAAGCTCGGGGGTAAAGCTAATGGATAAGCCAAAGGACCTACCTTTTCGGTGATCTCATACGGACCCACATACCTGGGACTAAGCTTCCCGCTCTTACCGTGCCGAATCAATCCCTTCCGTGGAGAAATCTTAAGAAACACCCAATCTATAAATACATGTTCTAAAAAGCTATAAATACATGTTCTACAAATGCTAAGGAACATTCTAGAAGCGTCAAATCGATTTAAATAACGATCTACGGATAAATCTAAAAATTGACAAAGTTAACATACACAACGTATAAATGCGCAAATAACATGCTTCCCTCACCTTAGGCACTCCTAGTCGCTAGGAAAACCACGTTAGTCACCTCGGAAACCACCCCGCACGAGCTCTCGCGAAGATTGATCGATTGGAAGTTGAAAGGTTTTTTTTTTTTTCTTCAATGAAGCTCACGGCCTGCTCTCCTGTTTTGCTGCTGTTTTCTTTTTATTTTGCTTAGTTATTTTAGCTTATAAGTGTTAAATGGTCAACAAGTCAAAGGTCCAAGGTCAAACAACTTAAGACTTGGTCAAAGGGCCCTATTTTGTGCGTTTTAAAGCCGTTTTAGCTAAGGTAAGATCAATTAAAGCTAGCAACAATTAAAATATAAAATTTAAGTCATCTAAATACTAGTTTCACTATTTACTGAGGACTAGAAATCTTTATCTAGCTATCACTCCTGAAATGCAATGCACGTTGCGTCGGCGAGAAAGTAACAATTAATTCACAAAAAATTTAGGGAAATATAATTTTCAAAATAATAAACAAAGAAAATTCACATTCCGGGCTCGGGTATTACACCCTCTCCCCCTTAAAACAATTGCGCCCACGCAATTCTTACCTGGTCAACAAACAACTCCGGATACTGATCCCGAACTTGGTCCTCTCTTTCCCAAGTTGCTTCCTCAAACCCATGATGATTCCACAGAACCTTTACTAACGGAATACTCTTTCTGCGAAGCTCCTGAATCTTCCGATCCACATTTCTAATCGGTTTCTCTTCATAAGACAACTTATCTTCAATCTGCAAAGGCTTTGGTTCAAGTACGTGTGAAGGGTCTGGATGGTACTTCTTCAACATAGACACGTGGAACACATCGTACAGTCTCGACAAGCTCGGAGGCAAAGCTAATCGATAAGCCAAAGGACCTACCTTTTCGGTGATCTCATACGGACCCACATACATGGGACTAAGCTTCCCGTTCTTACCGTGCCGAATCAATCTCTTCCGTGGAAAAATCTTAAGAAATACCCAATCTCCCAAATCAAACTCAAGATCCCGACGGTGCTTATCCGCATAACTCTTCTGACGACTCTGAGCTGTAAGCATACGCTGGTGAATAAGGGGAACATTATCTACCATCTTAATCATCTCAGGTAACACAGTCGGATCAACTGTTCTCATCTCTCCAACCTCTTCGCAATATAACGGGGATCTGCATTTACGACCATACAACGCCTCGTAGGGAGCCATGCCAATAGTAGATTGATAACTATTGTTGTAGGCGAACTCCGCTAAAGGCAAAAACTTCTCCCAGTTCTTCCCAAAGTCTAGCACACATGCCCGAAGCATGTCTTCCAAGATCCTGATAGTTCTCTCAGACTGGCCATCAGTTTGCGGATGATAAGCAGTACTGAAGCTTAACTTAGTTCCCATGGCCTCTTGCAACTTCTGCCAAAAACGAGATCTGAATCTAGGATCCCTATCTGACATTATACTCTGTGGTACTCCATGCAATCTCACAATATTAGCAACATAAAGCTCAACTAACTTATCAAGGCTATCCTGTTTGTTCACGGGAATAAAATGTGTAACTTTAGTCAAGCGGTCCACAACAACCCAAACAGAATCACATCCTCTCGGAGATCTAGGAAGATCGGTCACAAGGTCCATTGTTATATGTACCCACTTCCATTGCGGAATCAACAACGGCTGTAGAAGTCCGGCTGGCCTCTGATGCTCAACTTTAACCCTCTGACAAGTCAAACATCTGGATACATACCCAGCAATCTCCCTCTTCATATTGTTCTACCAGAAGTGTTGCTTCAAATCTCTATACATTTTTGTACTGCCCGGGTGAATCGTATACCTCGAATTATGTGCCTCGGACATGATCTCATTCTTTAAAGTCGGATCATCAGGAACACATAGTCTATCCCTGAATCTGAAGATGCCATCTGCATGTAATTTAAACTCCGACTCTCTCCCTTTAGCTTTTTCTTGGATTTTCAAGATGTGAGGATCAGTCTTCTGAGCCTCTCTGATCTGTGCTAGCAACCCTGACTGAATCTGTAAACTAGCAAATCGAATCCCTACCTCAGTAGCTTCTGGCTTCCATGAACAAATTTCTTCCAAAGTCTCCCAGTCCTTGATAATCAAGCTTGCAACAGTAGCCTTTCGGCTCAAAGCATCAACAACAACATTTGCCTTACCTGGCACATAGTTAATAGAACAGTTATAACCACCCAATAGCTCTAGCCATCTCCGCTGCCTCATATTCAGATCCTTCTGTGAAAACAAATACTTGAGACTCTTGTGGTCAGTAAATATTTCAAATCTGCAACCCCACAAGTAATGACGCCACTTCTTCAATGCAAACACAACCGCAGCTAACTCAAGATCATGTGTAGGGTAATTGACTTCATAAGGTTTCAATTTCCTAGAAGCATAGGCAATCACCTTACCATTCTGCATTAAAACACAGCCCAAACCTTCCTTAGATGCATCACTGTAGACAACAAAGTTCCCTGTTCCCTCAGGTAAAGCTAGTATAGGAGCTGTAGTTAGTCTCTTCTTCAATTCTTGGAAACTGGATTCACATTTGGCATCCCAGTTGTAAGCAACTTTCTTCCGAGTCAACTGGCTCAAAGGTCCAGAAATTTTAGAAAAGTCTTTAACAAATCTCTGGTAGTAACCTGCCAATCCAAGAAAATTCCGAATCTCTGACACCGTCTCAGGTCTCTTCCAAGATGAAACAACTTCAATCTTAGCTGGGTCCACTGAAATTCCTCGATCTGAAATGATATGGCCTAGAAAAGATATCTGATTCAACCAGAACTCACACTTGCTGAATTTAGCAAAAAGCTTGTTTTCCTGCAAAGTCTGAAGCACAATCCTCAAGTGTTGCTCATGTTCAGCCTCGTTCTTCGAATACACTAAAATTTCGTCAATAAAGATCACGACAAACTGATCAAGGTAAGGCCGAAAGACCCTCTGCATCAAGTCCATGAATGCGGCTGGTGCATTCGTCAATCCAAACGGCAACACAACAAACTCATAGTGGCCATATCTAGTCCTGAATGCCGTCTTTGGTATATCGTCACTCCGAATTCTAAGTTGATAGTAACCCTGCCTCAAGTCAAATTTGGAGTAAACACTCGCACCCTGCAACTGGTCAAACAATTCTTCAATCAACGGCAAGGGGTATTTATTCTTAATCGTGACTTGATTAAGTCCCCTGTAATCAATGCATAACCGTAGCGTGCCATCTTTCTTTCTCACAAACAACACAGGTGCGCCCCACGGCGAAGAACAGGGTTGTATAAACCCTTTCTCAAGCAAGTTCTGAAGCTGAATTTTTAACTCCTGAAGTTCAGCCGATGCCATTCTATAAGGACTCCTAGAAATTGGCGCAGTGCCTGGTACAAGATCAATCACGAACTCAATCTCCCTATCCGGTGGTAAACCCAGTAATTCCTCGGGAAATATACCAGGAAAGTCTCTAACAATCGGAACCTCATTTAAACTCAACTTATCAGCAGGCTGATTGATCAAATAGGCTAAGTAAGCTTCACAACCCCTATTCAATAACTTAGAAGTCTTGATCGCTGATAAAAGTGGAATGCGGGCAGCCCTGCAGTTCCCAACAATCTCTAGTACCGGTAGGTCAGGAACTTTAAGATAAACAACCTTTGTTCTACAATCCAACTGAGCATAATACTTTCCCAACCAGTCCATTCCCAAAATGATTTCAAAGTCACGGAATGGCAATATAATTAAATCAGCAGGAAATTTACGGTTCTCAATACATATATCACAAGATTTGCAAATAGACTCTGTAACAAATTTTGCACCCAAAGGCGTACTAACTTCAACTTCATGCGGCAGTTTATCTATGCAAACATTCACAGATCGTGCACATGCAGGAGTTATAAACGAATGCGTAGCTTCGGGATTAATCAAAACTTTAACTGGCTGAGTATTGAGAAGAAAAGTACCTTCCACTATAGTTGTAGTATCGGGTAGCTCCTCTGCATCCAGTGCAAAGACCCTAGCCTGAACCCTCTATGCTGGACCTGTACCTGCAGCCCTATTCTGAACACCTTGGCCTCCACCACGGCCCTGAACATTATTATATTTAGGGCAATCCCTCACCCTATGGTCATCACTGCCACAACCCGTTCATTTACCACTCTTCCTCCAGCAGTTAGCCTCAATATGCCCTGATCGATTACAATAATTACACTGCTGATTTTGCCTAACCGCAGTGTTTCCTGTAGGTGCTGGGGCTCTAACAGGGGTAGGAACTGTACCTCCCTACTGGGGTCTAGTCATAGCTGGCCTAGCCTGAATCTGCTGCTGTGGTTGATACGGATACTGCTGAGGAGCCTGTGCAGAAGCCTGATATTGCCTCGGCTGACTCTGGCTACTCTGGCCCAAGTACTGCTTCTTACTCGGCTGACTGCTCTCAGCTAACATCTCAGCCTTCCGTTTCTCAAACTTCGAGGCTGCCTGAAATGCCTCGAGAAAAGTAGTGTAGGTCTGCCCAGTCAAATGCAACTGAATGTCCATTCTCAGCCCACGGACAAACCTATGTATCATCCTCCTAGCCGGCCGTACCAACTCGGGCATATACCTCGACAAGCTAACAAACCTAGCCTCGTACTGTGCAACAGTCATATTTCCCTGCTTCAGGGCCACAAACTCATCCTCCCCCCTTTCCATAGCCATCTCGGGAATATACTTATCCCGAAACTCACTTACAAAATCATCCCACAAATATGGTACATACTCACAATCCCACCTCAATCTGACAGTATTCCACCACTGCTCTGCATCACCCTCAAATAAAAATGATGCATAATCTATTCTTGCCTCATCAGTGTACCTCAATGCGGTGAAAATCTTCTCAACTCGATTAATCCATCTCTCGGTCGCCTCATCATCCGGCTCTCCGAAGAACTTTCCCAGCTCGTGCCACATAAATTTCTCTAACTGATTATTCTCAACTATGTACCCCTGCCCACCTGGATTAGTTTGCTTACCGTGGGGATTACTCCGGTCCTGCCTCTGCTCATGTAGTACCTGTGTGCTCCGGTCTACTGCAGTAGTCATGGTAGCCATAAACTACTCAGGCAACGGCTGCTGACCCTGTTCTGCTGCCTCTTCATCTGATCCTATACCTTGAGTACCACGACGTGGCGGCATAGTAGCAACTCACAATAGCTGGCAACATTTAAAAGCAGTTTATAGACAGAAATATAGCACATAAGATTAGATAACACTCAAGTCAATAACAATCCAATATTCTATCACACAATTCACATAAGACAAGTTTAACTTGCCAAACTATTTCACTTAAACACTTAAACATTCCAAGTTCACAAAGTCATGCTATAACATTTTCTTTTCACTTAGCAATCATACATAAACACTTTAGCATTTTAGACCTTTACCCCACAGACCAAGAATCATATCCCGGCTCATGCAAGACTATCGTGCTCTGATACCACCTAAAGATGTCATGCCCCGACCCGACCCCGCAAAAGGCCAAGCCCGGACCCGACACACGGACGGAGTCTCTTCTGTACTGCGGACGATCTAAAAACCCTAAAATCAATATAACACTTGCGAAAGCCATAAAATAATCAAAACAAGCTAACTTTCTTTAAAATATACATTTCTTATTATCCAACTTTCCAAGCCAAAAATGATATGCATACTACACAAGTATTTATGCCACTAATCAATTCCAATAGCATGCATTTTCTTACTAGTCACAAGAGTGTAAGTTACAACTTTACATTCTTTCAACTTATACAACATAAGACCATAGAGGCCTCAAACTAGAAAATATATACAAGGCTACAAGCCTCAAAATTAAGCGACCTCCACGCAATATACATAACAAGCAAGGTTCGCACAAAAACTAGTAACCAACCACCAGCAAAGCAGAGAAGTGCTATCACGGAAACACCTCCACCTGCTCCTCCTCCTCTATTACCTCGAGAGGGTCTGCTTCAACTACTCCTGTAAAAACATAGTATAGAGAGGAATGAGCAAAAACTATTGCTCAGCGAGGGCAATTGGTCTCAAGGACGGAGATGAGAGGAGTATGCAATGCAATTAGCCAAGCAATACATACAAATCATATAAAGATACAACCAAAGCCAACAATAAAGCAAGGCAAGTATTTAAAGCTGCAAACACTCATTCAAAGGATACGATACTCTTTTCACGAGCAACTTTCAAACACGAATTCGATGACGACGCACCGGCCCAAACCACCTTATAACACCAGTTTGGAATACCCCAGAAGTATCCATCAACCTACGACCCAAATCTCCCTGGGAGGCAACCCAAGCGAGAAAGGGAATAGCAGCGGAGCTAGAGCAACCAACACTGGCAACCCAAGGCTACCCAGAGAGGCCCATCACTCACGCGCGAGACACTATGCAATGCAAGACTCGATACAAGGCGATAAACAAGCGATAAAGCCACACCAGGGAGAAAAACAAAGTAGGTTACTCTTGCCCGCAATAGCAGCAATTGATAAGCAATTCAATCCAAAACAACTCAAACAAGTATTTCAAGTAATTCTAAGCATTCTATAGGCATAAAGACAAGAAAACACACAAAAACACAAATCGGCCCCAACTATCAAAACGCTACCATTTCCAAACAAGCCACGAGTTCTGGAAACCCACTCCCCCAACCCTCCTACGTCACCATAAGGCACGTCTAAAGATCCCGAAACCTTACTTTACCCTAGAACTCGCGCAAAGCCCCGATTTCCCCCTTTGTCGTTCGAACTACAACTATAACAACCAAACACCCAACCAACGCCATAATCGCACCGAAAGTGCTTCCATGGCTTCCCGAAGCAATGCCAACACACAAAACGAGAAAACGCTAAAGTCGACCTAAACGACCCCGACTTTCGCAAAGGAATAATTCTCATTTTTTCCACTACGCAACTCAAACAAACCACACATTTTAGCATTCTAGCATACCTAGCACATTTCTACATCAACAGAAAGCATAACAGCGCAACTTCAACATTTCAAGGTTTTACTATTCACAAAACACTATTCAATTGACAATTTAATTTGCAATCACAACATTTAACCGCAGAAAATGTTACAAAGCTATAAATACATGTTCTACAAATGCCAAGGAACATTCTAGAAGCATCAAATCGCTTTAAATAACGATCTACGGATAAATCTCAAAATTGACAAAGTTAACATACATAACGTTTAAATGCGCAAATAACATGCTTCCCTCACCTCAGGTACTCCTAGTCGCTAGGAAAACAACGCTAGTTGCCTCAGAAATCACCCCGCACGAGCTCACGCGAAGATTGATCGATTGGAAGTTGAAAGGTTTTTTTTTTCTCTCCTTGGAAACTCACGGCCAGCTGCTCTGTTTTTCTTTTTATTTTGCTTAGTTTTTAGCTTATAAAGTGTTAAATTGGTCAACAAGTCAAAGGTCCAAGGTCAAACTACTTAAAACTTGGTCAAAGAGCCTAATTTTGTGCATTTTAAAGCCATTTTAGCTAAGGTAAGATCAATTAAAGCTAGCAACATTTAAAATATAAAATTTAAGTCATCTAAATACTAGTTTCACTGTTTGCTGAGGACTAGAAATCATTCTCTAGCTATCGCCCCTTAAATGCAATGCACGTTGCGACAGCGAGAAAGTAACAATTAATTCACAAAGAATTTAAGGAAATATAATTTTCAAAATAATAAACAAAGAATTTTCACATTCCCGGCTCGGGTATTACATAATCAGTCAGGACGCAACGGAATTTCGGCAGTATAACGACAGTGAATAGGATACCGAGGCTCTAGACCAACCACAATAGGACATCATACATCAACTCCATAAACTGTACAACAAATAACTTCTCAATAACATAACAACATACATCATAATATGACTTTCCTCGTTATATGCCTCCGTTCCAACATAATTCATGAACCTTAATAAACATTACAAAATCATATTGAGCCAATCAAGCAACCTAATTATAAACGAAAGAAAGGCTACTAAGACAACATCAACTAATTCATTATCTTTTCAACATCTTTTACATTATGAACGACAAAGCATATAAAAGTCTACTAAGTTAATTTACAAGATAGTAAAACAAGACAACATCAAGGATAAGACTCCGGAACATAACACTCATCCACGTAAGGCACATTTTCCATATTCTCCTCTTCAGGAGGCACGTACCCGTAATCCAGCGAAAGTACACCTGTAGGCATGCAATAATAGAGAGTGAGCTTATATAAAATAAGCCCAGCGATGATCTGATAGATCTCTACAGTATTCACTATGCTCATTGGATTTAATCCTTTGAGCAAGTAAACTCACAATAACATCAATAATACTATCATCACATAATCCATAATGACGATTCAATAAATGATACTCTAGTTGGTGTAGCTCCAAACACCATCACGATCATAACAGCCTTCTTGTGACTTCCATAAACTCACGCACCCGAGGTACCCCAATAACCTCTCCTTCCATGACACCTCTGTCATGTGAGCTGCAGGGAGTGTCTGCTAGTCATGTCGTTATCAACCCGACAGCCCGATGTTGCTCGAGAGGTGGCACACACATACCAAAGACTCAACAATAATAATAAGCATCAATCATTCACAGGAGGACAGTCTAGCAGAACTGCCTACCTCCCGGCATCAATCATCAATCAATATTCATCAATCATCAATCAATAATCATCAATCATCATCAATAATCATATTATCATCATAATAATATCAATAATCAATTTAACAACCAATAACTAAGTTAGATGACAAAGTAGGTCATCCAACCGAACATGCATTAAACACACAATCAAACCCTAGTTTACCCATCAACAACTCACCATTCAATCACTCAAACCACACCCAATCAACTAAGGCTCAATTCAATAAATTAAAAAAAAATAACCTAAACTTCAAATAATCATATCTTTCATTCTACTAATCCAAATAACCCCAAATCTGTTTCAAACACTCACCCATTCGATCAACTACATTAGCCCTCTCAGAAACCAACCAAGACACCTCAAAATCAAGCCCAACAACCCTAAAACCTCAAGGCACCTAGGCTGAAATTTTTGGATTTTCACCCAAACATCGTAATCGAAAATTAGGCGTTACAACGGCGTTACCACGTAATTATCAAACTTTTAGAAATTGACGGCAATCGATTCCGATCAACACAACTCAAAATAATCCTCAAAAAGCCATTCTATCAACTTTAAATACCCGAAAATCAATAATTTCGTTACAATGGCTCAAATCTCGTAGTAATACACCTAAACTATCCCTAGCATGCATGGAGCAATAATCTAACATCAGATTAACATTCTAACGGTTCAAAATGCAGTTATGAGCAAAAACAAAAAAATTAGTTTTGAGATCCAGAATTTTTCTCTCACCTTTGATGCTATAAAAGCCTAGGAATGCGTGCAATGCGTGACCAACAAGCGGAATCCAACTCGGCACGAATTTCTACGGACAAAAACTAGGTTTTTCTTTGAATTTTTGTGTTGAAAACCTTGAAACTCTTTGGCTTTTTTTTGTCCTATGGCTCTCGGCCCTTTGTGTGTATGAGGAGTGTGTTTTGTGTTGTGTTTAGTGTGTTTTGATGATAATATGCAATTAAAAGCTTGGTCAATAAAAAAAAGTCGAACAATTTCTAGTCCTTTAATTCATTTTCTTGTCTTTTAAATGCATTTTAGCTATCTCCTTGCTCAAAACAAAAATGTAACTCCTAAGATAGCTCAAGTAGGTTATTTTTAGGTGGCAAGAAGTTTTACAATCGAACAATTTCACCCGAGTCGGCTTAAAACTCGATTTTCGCAAAAATCGGTGTAAAAACCCTAATAAATTCTTAAGCCAATTTTAAAACCGTTTTAATCAAACACAGGTCTATTAAAGTCTGTGGACTAGTCTAGAAGGGTTAAAAAGACCAGTTTCAAAATTTTAGCGGACGTGTTTCGAAAATACTATTCACTAAAAATCGACGATAAAATTTATGACTCCTTTTTTTATGAAAATTTCATGAATGCACATTTAGCATGTTCTAGGAGTATTGATACTAAAATTATCATATTCTAAGTCACATAGCACATAGACAGGTTAATTCACTCAAAACGAGATAAAGCACGTAAAACGAGATAAAGACGAAAACTGGGGTTTCACAGCTATTCTAGCAGTTGTATAACTATCTTGTGGGTAGCCTCAACGCAATAGGTATAGGTTTCCTCCCAGCACAAGTAGGTAGTGGAAAGTAGTTCTTTTAGTAGTAGATATCTAGTGCTTTTATTCGTAGTTACTGAGGAGCTGTATACGCAAGGTCAACGCTTCCTTTACAGAAGTCTTTAGCGTAACTCCCTGATCTACGAGCACCCTCCCTTTCTCTTAAAAACTTATATATCCCCTACAAGCAAGCACGATAAATTCCAGATAGCTTGAGGTTGTTAACTAGAGCTAGCTACAATACAGCTATGCAGTTGGCTTACTGATCTACGACCACCCTTGTCTTAAGCATAACACATTGCAGTAAATCGCTTACTAGGAACTGCTCTTAGTACGAGGTAAAGTAATAGCCATATCTCGGAGCAGTTCCCTTTAGGTTTTCTAGTTTCTTCTTTCTTTCCCGTCGGCTTTCTTTCTTAAGCGGTCAAGTCCTGGCACTTAGATATTTATCGATCGTAATCGAGACTGATCTACAACTCTATCTAAAATAGAGTTTTGGTAGTTGAGTACCTTCTTTCTTTCGATT
The DNA here is from genome assembly GCA_037974665.1 of Ehretia macrophylla. Classification (NCBI taxonomy): domain Eukaryota; kingdom Viridiplantae; phylum Streptophyta; class Magnoliopsida; order Boraginales; family Ehretiaceae; genus Ehretia; species Ehretia macrophylla. Next base: position 73,059,002 of record CM075770.1, read on the forward strand.
ATCAACCAAACGCAAGGAGTTTCTTTGATAGATAGCTTTCCTCTTTGTGATCTGTTGGCTAATAGGATTTACAATTTGGTGGGTCAACATGCCAGAAGGCATGATCACCTAATTAAGACCAACTGACTACCCCTTTTCTTTAGTACGTGATTCTCAATCCATCATTAGTAATCTCAATTCGCTTTTCCTATTGACTCGTACACTACGCGCTACAACTAGTGTTAGCTAGAAGGAGAAGTCAACATGATAGTACTAGTAGCTCCTATGGCAGGGTAGAGTCTCAAACTAGGGCACGCCACCACAACAAGTTCAAGTTTTTAACCAGTGCATCATGCTATGGCCTATGCTACCCTACACATGTTATCTCGGTTTGGCCTCCTCTTTGGCAGCCACTTTTCTTCCCTTTCTTCTTTCGGCCTTGACCATTTTAGATCTGAAATCACTTATTCAATTAGTTGGGAGTCCAGCCATGCAACCTTCATACCCCATGGAATAATTGAAAAAATATAGAAAGAGGGACGCTGTCACTAAATCTAAGAGTGAAGGGACCCATGCCCTTTATCAAATCGGAGAAATGAGGGAGAGACTACTTAAAAAAGAAGAGAGCTAGGCAGGTTATAGATTCATAATGAGAATATTTGACAGAGATAGTTCCTTCTGTTTATAAATCAATTAGATTTCAATTGATTTAGCTTGAAGCATGGCTTGCCGTTTGATGCTACTCTTACGAACATTGATACATCGACTTTCAAGCATCTCGTAGTTGAGCGGTATTGCCATCAATAGTTCCAACATGGACAAGGACTGTTGAACATGGATGGTGCGAACGAGAGTCGAACTCACATCTCTCTCTTTTCTTGTTAGTTCGGAAAGCAAGAAAACTATCTTCATTGACCATAAAGCATATATTTTTACACCAATTACTAGCCCCTCTACTGAAAGAACCAAAGTTTCAGTTTCAACTTTTGCTTCTTCAGTAAGATTGAAATTTATGCCCTCTGCTATCTTTGCTATCGCCGACCCATTTCAGGTCACAAAAGGCAAAGCTCCTGGGAGAGGACTACCTCACTTGACTAGAAAAGTAAAGGGTAGAACTCATCTCTCTTATCTTTGAGAATTCTTGTCTCACTTTCTCTAGGGCATTTTAACAGACATGACTCGACCATTCTACTTTCTTTGGGTTTTCGGCGGGATGGCATTGAAGGTGACGGAGTGAAACTGCCTTGCCTGAAGGGCTTAAGGAAATTGAATTCCAGGAAGGTCCAGCAGGTCAGGCAGTCCAGGAAGTCTTCTAACTACTTAATGGCTTTCATCCCCGCTATCCCACTGTATAGGCGTAGTCACTCGAGTGAAATTGAGTGTTGAGTGGCCGCCCCTACTTGCTATTAAAAGTTTCACTCCTCACTTATTAAATGGAGTACTTGATGAAGGTTTAATCATTGAGAGACTTCCCTTCTTTTTGTCATTATACCAGTTGGGACAAACCCTATCTTTTTCATTCCCGTCTGATTCTACATATGCCTATTCCCCTAATTCAATAGTTTTCTTCAAGTTGGGTCGGCTACTCCTTGATTTGGGCATACAATAGGGCTTGGGGTTTGGAAGTTGGTGATGGAGTCCGCCTAGGTGAATATCATGACTTATCATTTTATGTTGTCTTTGACTTCGGAACTGGTGCATCTGTGAGCATGCTACTCATTTCCATTCCCTCAACGGTTTGGTAATCGGCTCATCTTGGTTGAGTTGCTTAGAAAGTTCCCTCATCTTGTCGACCAAGCCATTTCTTCTTCATCTGTATTTGACTTTCCTTTTTCGGTTGATGAAATAGAGGTTGGTGGGGACGAAAGTTAGAAATCATCAATTGACTCCGATGCAGCTACATATAGCTACAGATACTTTTCCCAAGAATAACTCCATTGCATACTAAGACTAAGTTGAGTTTGAGATGAGGAATTCAATGTACTGGGATCCCCAATTCCTTATTTTCAGTGGGCTGTCTGGAAGAGCTTGTTCTCTGGGGTTTCATAGAGTGAAGTTCTTTTCTACAGCCTGACTCTTCCCGTCACCCTTCTGCCAACTTTCGCCTCATCTTTTTTCTTCTGGGTTGGGAAAGATGAGAGTAGGTCTTCCCTTTTCTGTCGCCGATGGTTTGAGAGTTGCAATGGCATGACGCTAATCTACTGATATTCGAGTGCTTGAGTTTCACTCATGTTATGCTTTTGGCCCAGTTGTTGGATAATCGATAGTTCCTGTCAGATTTCCCGATGTTTTAGCAGCTAAATTGATTGCCCAATTTGATATAGTAGCACTGGCTGTCTTAGACGCAGACTTCCCCTTTCTCATGCCCCTATTAGATTAGAGAATTTCTATGTTCTGTAATCTGTAAATGAAGATGAAGTGGATTACGCACCTATTTCTGCTCTTGGAACAGCAGGTTCACTAGTTCCCTATCTAGTCAATTGGGTTATCGATCCTAAGCCGATCGGTAAGGGAAAATTTCTTGTAGCCCCTATTTCTTCTGTCTTCACTGATCGGGGCATGAGCCCGAATGGACTAACTAGCATCTGAAAATCTCATCTACAAGGTTTCAACGGCTCTAGTGGTAGTTGTTTTTTTGTATGCTGGCTTTAGTCAATACATTGCATTGCGCGCTCCTTCCCTGGGGATCAAAATATTCTTAAGAAGGGTTCCGTCTCGAACTCCGAGTGCTTTCCAAGGCGATTAGGTTAGGGTTGGTGTGGCCATCTACTGTTATACCCAAATCAATTCCATTAATTCATGGTGTAGATAGATCAGGGTCGAAATCCTCAACGGGGCTTGTCCCCCTAATCACTACAAGACGACTAGAGCCAGATCTGAGTCCGAGTATGAACAGTTGGAAAAAGGGTTGACTAAAGAATCTATAGTGGCTCTTACATCTAACTTTGAGACCTCAACTGGCTTTCTTTTGTTGTTTGATGGGCGTATTGAATGTTAAAAAAATTTAGCTATAGTTTTCCTCTCGTATCCAATAGATGGGCTTGCTTTCGTGCCTAACAGCTCATCTTGCTACTCCATGAGATCTGGTTCGAACTCAAGAATGGGGCGAGTCCCTTTGATTTGATGCTACTGACCTCGATGCGGCTGTGCTGTTCGCTCTCCCTCTCAGCTGTCATGTCCCTTCCCGCTAGTGCTACTTTACCTTCCTTTCCTCTAGAGACCATTCTTTACCTGAACCCAGCCTAAAAGGGAAGATTAGCCCATGCCTTCACTAAAAGCTTCTCTAATTCTGTTGACATGAATGAAAGAATAGTAGGGCAAGAAGCGGTTGAACTAATGGCCTTGAAAGTACTAGCCTGAACTGAAAAGGAATAGTTAGATTTCTAGCCATAGTCATGGCTTTCTTCGGTTGCTCTCGCTATTGGTACGGCAGCTTGAAGCTACCATTTCTTCTATATTGAAGTTAGTACAAAAAGACCTTGAATGCACTTTGCTTTCTAATATCGGTCAGTGTAAAGGTTCAGCTTGGTAGATCTCATAGATAAAAAGAATAGGATCCTGACCTAAGAAAGGAAAATGCTATCAGCTCCGAAACCTCTCGATCAAGAGCTTCTACATTTTCTATTCAAGACAGGGTGAAATCATTAATTCAATTAGATACCGCTTGTTTCATGAAACTAGCTGCCAGAACTAGGCTAGATAGGGCGTGCGAAGGGCGAAGGGGATGGCTTCTAGCTGTTCAAACTCCCTATCATCGTATGTAAGATGAAGAGGGAGATGTTCGATATTGCTTCTTCTTTGCTTACCTTCTCTTAGAGTGCTTTGATGGCTTTGCTGCTTGCTTTCTGATAGCAGCAATTGCAACAACTCCATATCTATCTAGTCTCGGGGGATGCATCTCATTGAATGTTTTCAGCATCTCTCTCTAAAGCCGAACTCCCCTTTCCACAGAGCTATTCTCCTGCGTTGATCGATTTGGCTTGCTCTGCTCTCAGCTCAAGTCAAGTGATTGGGGAATAAAGAATAGAAGGTTCATCCATGCTTTTAACAATCTCTATTGTTACTGGTTAGACCGACTTGTTGGCTGATTTCATTCCTTCCCGCTTCCCCCATTCCGTGTCTCCAACTGGCCATAGTAAACTTAGATGATTCATCCTAGCTTAATCGGGTTTTTGCCTTTCCCTCATCCATGGGACTAGCCTCTTATCTGCTTTCATAGGCTATAGATCCTTCACCTCAATTTGACGAGCAATTGAGTGGCTTAACGTTCCTACCTCTCCCCGAGAATAAGTTCGGGTATAGCCCTTCTTAACTAGCAGTAGTAGAATCAAAGAGAGACTTGATTGATCTTGTATTAGGTGCATAACAAAAGAGATTCTCCATAGAGTGCAAACTTTCAATTTAGATTCAAGCAATAGGAAAGACAAGGTGCGAAGAGAAGACTTAGAGTACATAGCCGGGGAAATAACACTGATGGTAGGGCTTCCTCATCTCCTCTCCCCTCGGAGTGAAGATGTTAGGGGTAAGAGAAGAAGAGTAAGCTAATAAGCAAAGTAAAATAAAGAAAGGGTTTTAGTGGGTAAGAAAGATAGAAGTCCTCGCCCTCCTATCTCAGAAGGTCAGAAGGTGATTCCCTTGTTTGGCTACTTTAGTTTCACTACGCTATGAAAAACATCTCTCAATATTAATTCTTATCCGTTTGGCATTAGTGCCTTCTTCTTTTTCCCCTTTTGCTTCGCATAGAATGAATCACCTCCTGCATAATAACTATGTTATCAATTATTTGGCATCTAGGTACAAAGAGCTACACTGCATGGGTGCAATACGTATACTCGCTAAAGCCCTCATCGCATTGAAAAAGAAAGAGATATTGATGAAAGGGCGGTAATAATTGGCAAGCCCAAAGAATGATTGAAGCTCCTTTACCTTGGTCGGGGCGTGCCACTCAGTGATAGCACAGACCTTCTCCTTGTCCATGTGTATAGTTCCTCCCCTTATACAGTGGCCGAGGAACAGAATTTTGTGATGTGCGAATGAGGAGAGAAAGAAGCAAACGAGCCAGGGAAAGAAAGGAGAGAGAGTGCTTTATCATACAATATTTGCCCGCTCTCAGTCAATCATGGAAGCATCTTTCCCCTTGGGATGTTCCCTATAGGAGCGCAAGCCTTTTTAACATGTTCGATCAGTTCTACCTCGACTCGAAGTAGATAGTTTAATTGAAGTGCGACTTTAATTCACCTAGAAGGATTCAGGGGTTCGCCTAAAAAATGTAGAAAAATAGTACTTCGTTACCTTCAAGGCTGAAGGAGGCGCCTAAGATAGAGCCTAGAGAAAGATTTTTAGGTAATGCAATTGGTGATGAGAGATAGTCCGCTACTTTATATTAGAATATTATATTATATATAAGATGGAATGAAATGTTAGTCTACACCTATCGAATCAGAATTCTACGGTACAAATCCCAATCTAGAATGATTTTCTTCTCTCAGTTGATGGTGATGTTGGTGGTAATATCCCCGAAGAATGAGATCTTCATTCCTACCTACCGTCGAATACAACAATTAGACTACTCTGTTAGGAAGTGCTTTCTCCTATATATTCTCGAGTCTAAGTTCGCTAGACCGAGCAGTAAAGAAGACATATGTAGCAGTAGGCAGTTATAGATGTGTGGGGGCCATTTCCTATCTTCCTCGCCCTTGGTTACAAAATCACACTCCCAGGGCGGTCTTTTTGCCTGGCCACCACCGGCAGGGGACAAGGCCTTCTTCTCCAGTCGCGGATTCTCCAACAGTTCTTCTTCAGCTTCTAATGTAGATGTGTCTACTAAAAGCCTAGGTTTACTATTATATATGTAGCCTAGAATAATTACTTCTGGAACCAAATTTCATCTATCCTTCTTTGTGAAGCGGAGACAGGTTAAGATGTGGTGGTATCCGTCGCTCATTCACATTGCTAAGGGTATGCCGTGCCATTAGCCTTAGACTGGGGGTACTACTTCAAACAAGCAAACAAGGCAGGTTGAGAAGGTTTTTTTTCTTCCATTCCTCTCCCTATCAGTCGAGTCTTCATACCTTGTTCTATCAAACAAGCTTGTAAACACCTTTTCCTTAGGCTTGGAAATCGATAATAAAGAAAAAAAATTGGAAAAGGCCGGACCAGGCATCCTTAGATCTTCTGTTTGGACCAAGGAAGAAGATGGCTGAGGCAAAGTACGAACCCACCGATCGATCCACCTGCCTTTATGTCCAGCAATATCCCTATGAGGTACCGCTCAAGCCAAGTAGCGCAGTCTTCGGGAACAAGCAAGGGGCGCAAAAGTCATTGCGCTAACGCGTATCCATTTTCTTTCTCATTTAGGCTATCTAATAGAATAGAATGGGCTTTAGCAACGAAAGCGCTTTTCACCTTATTTAAAAAAAAAGTTTCGCTTGACTTGAAAGTCTGTCCTGCTTCAGAGCAGATGGAAAGGATTCAGTCAACTCTTCGAAAGTACTCTTGGGCAAGCTAGGCACAATGAAATCTTTGTCTTGCAAAAAGGTAGATGCTTACTTGAACTCCAATTTCATGGCACGGTGTAAGGCAAGAGGATCCTGAATCAAAGAATTCCTATCCGGCAAGCCAAGTAGAAAAAGTATGATTCTTGCCCTTCTATAGCGATATCGGCTTTTGGGTAGTGGTGGGTTCAGTCAGGTTTGGTGTATCCTTTTTTTAAAGTCATTTTGATCCCGACCCAATGTGGTAAAGAATAAAGAAGTAGGGCGATCGATCCCACACAGAGTCACTTATTTAGTGCTTGTTCAGAATGTAATAAGCTCTTCTTGTTCAAATCGACTCTTCCCGCTCTCTTGTGAGTTCAAATCTTTTCTGTGGTAAGGTTGACCGGTTCGCTTTACCTTCGCCCCTTGAATCTATCTATTCTGGCTACAGAGCATGAATGACTCTTGCTCTCGATGAAATCCCTTTAGATTAAAAGAAGACAGTTCCAGCAGAATCCTAAGAAGACTTGAACCTGGTATTCACTCCTAAAGCAAGCATTTCCCTTGCACTTGATATTCCCTCTCTAAGAAGTTAATCTGAATCCTCATCCTCATCTCTTGAACTCTCGGCTGATTCAACAAGAGCCATTCTTTCAACTCAAGCCCTTCTTGGTCACATCTTCTTTCGCTTTCCTAGAAAAGCTATTCAAAGCCTGGGAAAGCATAGTCAGAAGGGAAAGTGAAGCTTTGAGTGACCGACATTTCGATTCAACTTTTCCCACGGGGAAATCAAGCCTTTATAGTGAAGCTAGCCTATTAGGCACTGTGTAAGAGCTCTATGCTATCTATGGAATAACGGTCAGTGTTGCTTGATTGACTGCTTGAAAGTTTGAACCAAGTCTTGGAATCGACATTACCGCAACTAGGATAGATGCTCTTTTTCTTGTTTAGTTGTGACCAACAATTACCAACATTGAAGAAGTTGCCTTTGGTGGTCTCGTACTTTAAGTAGAAGAACCTCGAAAAGTCACTTAAAGGGCTTCTCTTTCTAAGTCTTTTTGAATAGAAAGAAGAATGTAGGCTGCTAGATAGTGAAGTTTGAAGGGGCAAGAATTGCTCTCTTATCACAGTTCTCTTATCCTCTGTTGGTGCTTTAGGTTTAGTACGGGCAATAGGAATAGAAAATGCCCTAACCTAAGAAGTTCCCTTTCTCTGGAGTTGAGTGATCTTTCTCTTTTTACGATTGTTGTTAGCGTTAGCGAATCTGCTACGCAGATGTTTGAAGGCGTAACCGCAGTTATTGATTGAATCTGCCTCTGGCATAAGTTTTCACGCAGCGAATTTCTCTTTCAAAAGCAAAGAATGACGTAGGTAGACTAGAAGGAAGAGTTTCAGGCTTAAAGCATAGTAACCCTATTGCGAGTACCTTTGCTATGTCATCCGATGCTATTCACAAAGCGGTACTTACTATAGACCCGACTATCTTCGAGTTGAAATCGATCCCAGACCTAGGAATCTTTTTATTAATAGAACCCATCCTCCTAGGACGAAAGGGAAAGGCTATTAAAAGGCTGCTTTTAGGCCTAAGCAAACCTAAGCAAAGCAGGTAGAGGCATTGGAAGAGAAGAGGACGTGGTGGATAGTCAGTCAAGAACCAAGCGAAAAAAAGACAGTTACCAAAGAAGAAATTGACGTAGATAGAGAATACGCCACTATTCAAAGGCTCTTGCCGCTACTGTCAGTCTTTCCGGTATTTTATTTAGTATGAGTACTCGTAGCCACTCTTTGTACTAATCCCAAGCACAGAGAAGACGCTCTTGGTGTTCGAAGTAGTCATTAATGGTCTAATTGGTATCCTTTTTTTTCGGTATGCCGCCCTTCTCCTTATAGTCGAGTGGTATCAGCTTCTCTCCCTCTGGTCAAGTTGCTCCGCTCCTTGGCAGTCAGTCTATTACCCACCCCTACTAGCATAAAAAAAGAGCTTTTCGGGCACCGAGTCACATCTTTGAATGTCCGAATGTGAAATTTAGTTATTGAGATTAGATTACTGATTAGTCATACCTACCCTAACCTATATTGGTAAGGTTAAGCAGCTGACTTCACCCCAAATATGAGTGTGAAACCCTATATTTTACCTTTGCATAGAATTACGTGTTTTGACCTGTTTATGTGTTATATGAGTTAGAATGCGCTAATTCTATGATTTATATTCCTATTACATGCTATGTGTGCATTCATGAAATTTTCACCAAAATCGGCATCGAAAATTTTATCGTCTGTTTTTATGAATAGTATTTTGAACGCACGTCCGCTAAAATTTTGACACGGGTGTTTTTAAGATTTGAAAACCTAGTCCTCTATTATTAATAGACTCATGTTTGATAAAAATTGATTCTGAAACGAAATAAAATTTAAATAGACTTTTTAGGAAAAAAGTAGCATTTTTGAGCTAAATAGTGATTTCTTCTAAACCTGATTCTTGCATTGACTTTCGTTGACCTAGTATACATTAATATAAATGTATTTATATGCGGTATTAAATGATTTTAGATTAATTGTGCATTCAAAAGACATTTGAAAACAAATAATATGACTTTTCACATTCTTTTGCAAAAATCGAGTTTTTAACCGAGTTGGGTGTTAATGTATGCAAATGAAAATTGTTGTCACGTAAAATAAACAACCTAATAATAGTCTAAGTGTTAAATGCATGTTGGTGAGCAAAATTGTCAAGAAAAACAATTAAAAGACTAAAAATACTAATTAAAATACTAGAAAATCAACTTTGACTTTTATTATTTTTGTTGACCTTGAGCTTATATCATTAACATACACTGAAATAGCACAAAAACACCTCCAAAAACACCTACATAATCGAAAATCCCAAGGGAAGCAAAGAGAAGGCATTTTTCTAAGGTTTTCAAGTGATTTTCTCATAGATTTTTTAATTCAAGTCCAAATCACTTCATTCAAAGCTTGAAATTTCTTTTTGGGCATCCATTCTAATTATTTCTAACCTTATTTTGCATCAAAGGTGAGAGAAAAATTTGAGATCTCAAAATGCTATTTTTATGTCAATTCATATAATTGAATTTTTAGCTGTTGAAATGTTGAATTAATGTTAGAATATTGCTCAGTAGATGCTAAGGATCATTTATATGTGTTTATATAAGTTTTGAATGGTTGTAGCATGTATTTCTATTTTTCGGGTATTAAAATTGAGTTATTGGCTTGTTGTTGATTTAATGGAGTTGTGGTGGTTGGAATTGATTGTTGTTAGCTTCTAAAAGTTTGTTAATGCCAAAATTTTGATTGTGATGTTGTGGTGAAAGTCTAGAAATTTCAGACATAGTGCATTGAGGTTTTAGGGTTGTTGGGCTTGTTTTGGATGGATTGTGGTTGGTTCTGAGGGGGCTAATGTAGTTGCTTGAGTGGATGAGTGTTAGAAACTGGTTTAGAGGTCATTGGATTAGTAGATTGTAAGTTATGACTTTTGGAAGTTTGAGTAGTCTTTCTTTAAATGTTGAAATTATGTCTTTAGTTGTTTGAGTGGTGTTTGAGTGGTTGAACCGTGGGTTGTTATTGTTTAGATTCGGGTTTGGTTGAGTGGATTAATAAATGTTAAGTTGGATGGCCTACTTTGTCATCTAACTTAGTTGTTGGGTTGTGAATTGATTATATGATGTTATGTTGTTGAAATGATGTTAACTGATTGATTATTGATGAAGCCGGGAGATAGGCAACCTACTTTGTTGTCCTCCTGTGATATGAATGATTATTATTATTGTCATGAGTCTTGGTATGTCTGTGCCACCTCTCGAGTAGTGTTGGGCTGTCGGGTTGATAACGACATGACTATCATAGACTACCTCCAGCTCGCGTGGGAGGATATACCATGGAGGGAGGGGCTAGTGAGGTACCTCGGGTGCGTGAGTAATGGGGAGTTATAAGAAGATGGTTGAGATCGTGATGGTGTTTGGAGCTACACCAACTAGAGTATCCTTTATTGATTGGTTATTATCATTGTTGTGCTTATATTGTTATTTATATTTATTATGTGTTTACTGCTCAAAGGATGATTTCCAAGGAGTATAGTAAATACTTTTAAAAGATCTATTGAATCCTCACCGGGCTTGTTTTATATGAGCTCACTCTCATTCGTTATATGCATACAGGTGTTACTGAACATGAATACGGGTACGTGCCTTAGGAAGCTGAGAATGTGCTTTATGTGGACGAGTCTTATATGCCGGAGTCGTTGCCATGAGTTTGTCTTAGTTGTTGTAATATGTTATATTGTATAACTTACTTAATTATAAGACTTATACTATGCTAGTTTAGTAGTCTTCCTTTTGAACATGAATTGGTTGCTAGACTGGTGTATAATCTATTTTGCAATGTATAATATAACCTATGCATGATGTTGGAACGGAGGCGTATAACTTATGGATGAAATGGTGAAAGAATGTTTAAAGTTTATTCTGGTTGCGTTGTATGTTGATAACCTGATTGTGGAATTAGTTGTATGATGTTCTAAAGGGTTGGTTTGGAGCCCTGATGTCTGTGTTACTGTTGTTATACTGCCGAAATTTCGTTATGTCCTGACTGATCGTAGGTGGGGTCAAGTTGGGGTGTGACATTAAGTGGTATCAGAGTGCATGTTTAGCTGTCAGCCGGGGTATCCTCGAAATGTGGGTAGTGGTCTTGACATGAATGCATGTACTAAGTGTAAAGAGAATTATATGTTTATGTGATTAATTTACTTATGTGACTAACTTTCTAAGTGATCAATATGCTTTGTGTTAAGTGAATTAATATAATGCCCCGATCCCTCACGAGATCGGAGGCTTTAATAACCAAGCTATTCTCAACTCAATTCCAACCCGGTCTCAAAATTTTAGGGGAAAACGGATAGAGTCTCCCCTGTACTGAGGACATGTTGAAAACCTGTAAACATTCAATATAAGCTACAGAACAACAAGAAATCCATTTCTAATAAAGACCCAAACTTTAAGGCCATGCGAGTCTTAAGACATACAAACATCTTAGATACACACAAGCATGTTTTCCACAAGACTATCTTCATTACATAAGACCGCTTATAATACCACTCTATGATAGCATTTGAACATACTTAGAAATTAAGTCTACCATATAACCCTTGCAACCACACACAAGCATGCAGCAACTAAAAGTAAGAATATTAGTTATTACATGCCATGGATACATATCATTCATTACATTCAAACTTACGGCTAAACAAATATGTTCATGAGCCCATAGGCTCCAAAATAGGACATAAGTAATACAAACAGAGTCTTCATATAACCAACAGGGAACACATCCACCTCAAGCAAGTATCACACAGCAAGTAAGGCAATTCTTCCTCCAACTGCACCTCCTGAAACATGTTAGCGAGGTATGAGCAATCACAATTGCCCATTGAGGGATAAATGCCAAACAGGACGTGCAATGCAACAAATATAAAAGTTAACAAGAAAAGCAAGTAAAGTACATTTGAAACAGTAAATAACCACACATATCAAAGGATACGATACACTTAACCCCAACACTCCATGATTCTCTTATCTTTGGCCACGAACCACGATCAATGTGTCGGCAAATTCCCAATCACCTCAATGGGTGTACTCCGGATGTACCCTAATAATCCTATGACCCAACATCCCCTGGCAATCTCCGGTCCAAGCGAATGAGGGACTAGGGTACGGAGTTTGAATATCCATTGGCAAGCCCTTTACCACCCAGCCGATATTCAACACATCTGCCCCATACACTATGGTTGCGTAGCCACTATGCAATGTACTTATTAATGGCAAGAAAATATCAACAATATAAGCAATAACACGTGGGAGGATTAACAAAGTACGTTGACCTCGAAACAGTTAAAAAAGAAGCAGTTTCATATAAGCAATTAAGAGAATTACAAAGGAGCATATTCAAGATACACATTAATCTATACCAAAAGCTCCAAAACAACTTGAAACTATATTTAAACACACAAGGAGTCATGCCAAGGTCTTAGAGGCATGAGACAATCGATTTTGTACTTAAACCCCTTTGTAACCCAACCCCTTTTCCTTCCCAACTCATGTTATGGTTCTAGATTAGCAAGCGGCCTATACCATATTTCTAGTTAACCCTTTAGGCACCTTTAGGACCCTCGAAATCACGCAAACACCAGCATTTAGCCCGAAAGCCCCAAATTTCCTCTTTTGGCTTTGCACTACAAGTACCTCAATTGGAACTCAAATAGGAACTAGCAAAGCTTAGTTAGGTCTTAAATAGCATAGGATTACTAAATGTGGAGGCCAATTCAACCCAGATTAGCATTAACCCCGAAACCCCTTTTTAAAAGTCGGCTATTTCCTTCTTTTGCTAGGTTATGAGCGATTAAACCCTACGAGGCCTTTTCATTACTTTCATTAACATCTAAAACACCTATTAGAACCATTAATTCAAGCTATAAGGTTCGGTTTCACAAAACCCTAACATTCCCGTCACTATTCATGCCAAATATTCAACGAATAATTTCAACTGATTAAACTACAAAACAATAGCATAAATTAGGTCTCTACTACTTATATATAACACACATAAGCATATTTGAGCATTACAATAGCATTAGATAAAGAATCTAAGAATTAAAGAAAATTGACATATATTTCAAATGCAAAAGTGGCATGCAGAATCCTCACCAATGGGCGTCTGAACTCTTGGGAGGCTAGGAAACACCCTAAACTACTTGCATCCAACTTAGCTTGGCTTGGATTGAGGAATTGTTGAGCAAAATCTCCTTCTTTCTCCTTCTCCTTGCTGCCGGGTTTGGGTTGCTCTTTTTCAGCTTTTTATTTTTTACTTTCTTATTTTAAAATGAGGTTAAGTGTTATGTTAAGTACTAATATGTGTGGGGTCAAGTTAGGTGCATAAATGGCCTTCTAAAATGAGCCTAGATAGGTTTAAAACAAGTTTAGGGTGCAAATAAGTGATAGCTAATTAAAACACTTAGTTAAGTTACGTAACACTATTCATTAGTTTCAACAAGTCATTTTCTAAATAAGCGTTCCAAACACTTTTAACTTAAATGCACATTTTTCTCATTCCTATAACAATTAATATGATTTATGAAAAATGCTAATTCAAGGAAAATAAACAGTTGAAAAATGTGATGAATAGTAGTCACGTAAAGAAACAAGTAAAGCACAGTAAAGATGCGCAAACAGTGGATGCAACAATAATCAAATGTACGGCTAAGTCTCGGGCGTCACAATTAATGTGGTCAATATGCTTTATGTGACAATGTGCCTTATGTCCTCAATGTGTTGTAACTAATGGGTATTATGTGATTAATGTGTATTATGTGACAAATGTGTTTTATGTGATCGAAGTATCTTGAGTGAAGTTAGTTGTTTATGTGATTTTAATTGTTTATAACTAGCTTATCTGAAACAAAATGCTTTAGGTGCTCAATGTACTTTAAGTGACTAATGTGAGTTACGTGATCAACTTGCCTTATATGAAGTTTGTTGCTTATGTGACTTTAATTGCTTATTACTTGCATACGTGATATAACCTGCTTAGGTGATATTTCCTTCCTATGTGCTGAGTTGTGCGTTATGTGATAATGTTGTATTGTATGATAATTGCATATTACGTTGTACTTGTCTTTCATATGATATAGTTGCATACCTGTTTAACTTGTGAGTGACCATTTAATGCCAAGGGAAGCTGCAAGAGCTTTTGGAACCAGAGGTAGGCTGTGATTTTGAGTTATTATTATTCTGATAGTTTATGATTGAGATCTTGAGTATTATGCTTATGGATTTTAGTTTCAGTTTAATGGATTTGTTCTTGATGTTCCTTTAGCAAGAATAAAGTTGTTCGAGGAAATAGCAATATATCTTGATGATTATAATTACTTTTCTTGCTATGTTTAACTTGTTATTACTTGGAGATAGATCATAAGTTGAGTTTTCCGTGAGGTTGTGATTAGAAATTTTTGGAGTCTTAACTCATATTATACTTTCTTGAGGTTATTTTAGAATGAATTTATTTGAGGAATTAGTGATGTATATTTGTGAATGGAATGAAGTGTGGTATAACATGTGAATATTTTTACTATTCGGGATTGCTATATTATTAATGGATATTTTGGAGTTTTGATCTTTAAACCTTGGAGACAATTGGAGTGATTCGTGACTAAAGTTACTGTATTCGAAGAAGTAATTGTTGGGAGATAAAATTATTTGAGGAAATAAGAATGCATTTTGGCGGCTGAACATTTACTTGCCTACATCGAGCTTTTGAGTTCTAGGTGGTATGACTTTCTAAATTGTTGATTGGGGATTCTCTTGTGTTATAATGAGTTAGTATGAATCTGTATTGTGTTATCAGATTTTGGAGTCCTCATTAGTGAATCTTGTTGGGTAATCGGTGATTTCTCTTGTTTAGTGATTGGTCTGGTGCGTAATACAAATTTTGGAGTGATTGTATGACTCCTCAAGTTCTCTACATCTCCTTAGTGTCTTGTTTTGAAGAGAGATAGATTGTAGGATTTGACTTGTTGGTGTTTAAGTGTGTAGATGGGACACTCCTTTTGTGGTTCCTATTCTATTGGTCTTATTATTCTTTTCTACTCTATTCTCACTTATTTGAGAGAGAGATACACTTTTCTAGCATATCAATTGTTTCTTGAAAGTTTTGCTTATTGGATTAATGGATCCTATACTCATTTGACATTATTTTTATTCTTAACATTCATATTTGCTTCTTATAGCAATGTCGCTTATTAGAGTTAAGGTTTGAGACTTCCATATTTCATTCTATATCTCCAGCCATTGATTTCAATATTTCATTTCATCTTATTAGTATTCATTTAAAAGTAATTTTTTCTTTGGTATACCATTTTACTTGTTCAAATTTCACTTGCTTGATGTACTCCCTACCTAAGTACATCATTGTCATTTTTGTTAATCCTTGTTAATCCTATTGTTTTATTATTAAATGCTGAGCCATTACTTTGGTTGTAATTGCTCACTCAAAGTACTCGGCACTGTCCTGTTGTTATCATTTCTTATTCATACTTCTTTGGTATTGCATGCTAAGATACTCTTGACACTCATGTTTTCTATTGAATTAATCATCTCTTATTTCTTAATTTCATTTCACCTCAAGTACAACTTACTTGTTGGTTCCTTGAACAATCATCGAGAATTAAAATGTCTACTTGTTCAGGAATTTTTGTTCAACATACTCAGCATTGTTTTGACTCGTCATCATCCTTTGTTCGTACTTATTTAACTGATAGGTGCTGAGACATTTCTTATCTTAGTTATCATGCTTCCTTATTAAACTATTAGGCTCTTGATTCTCTAACCTGTTTAACCTCTTGTTCACTTGATTGTTGGCTCGAATATGACTTTCCATATCCTTATTTCCTTGTAAATTTCATAATAGCCATATTCTGACCAATGTCACTTTTGAGATATTCCCTTGATCAGTAATCATTCATGTTATCGTGAATAGGTTTTTAAACCCTCAGGGTGTTCATAGAGCTCTTTTGTGTAGTAGGGGATAATTGATAAGTAGTGGTGTCATGTTAAGATCTTGGAGTTGCAATTTCTTTCAATGCAATATGATGTTAGGTGGGAGAGAATTATGAATTGAAGATTGTCTTGATATTATGATAATCAACTTGCAGTCAACGGAGTTTATTTCAATTGAGGTCTTTGTTTAGGTGTCATCCTAAAAGATAAATGGGAACTAAGGGAAGTATTGTTAAAGTGTAACGATTGAGGACTTAGTTGTTTGTCAGTTCCAGAATTGCACGGATGCAATTGTTTTAAGGGGGGAAGAATGTGAAACCCCATATTTTTCATTTGCATAGAATTGCGTGTTTTGACCTGTTTATGTGTTATATGAGTTAGAATGCGCTAATTCTGTGATTTATATTCCTATTACATGCTATGTGTGCATTCATGAAATTTTCATCAAAATCGGCATCAGAAATTTTATCGTCAGTTTTTATGAATAGTATTTTGAACACATGTCCGCTAAAATTTTGACACGGGTGTTTTTAGGGTTTGAAAACATAGTCTTCTGTTATTAATAGACCCATGTTTTATAAAAATTGATTCTGAAACGAAATAAGAATTTAAATAGACTTTTCGGACAAAAAGTAGTGTTTTTGAGCTAAATAGTGATTTCTGCTAAACCCGGTTCTTGCATTGACTTTCGTTGACCTAGTATATATTAATAAAAATGTACTTATATGTGGTATTACATGATTTTAGATTAATTGTGCATTCAAAAGACATTTGAAAAAAATAATATGACTTTTCACATTCTTTTGCAAAAATCGAGTTTTTAACCGAGTTGGGTGTTAATGTATGCAAATTAAAATTGGTGTCACCTAAAATAAACTACCTAAAAATAGTCTAAGTGTTAAATGCATGTTCGTGAGCAAAATAGTCAAGAAAAACAATTAAAAGACTAAAAATACTAATTAAAAGACTAGAAAATCAACTTTGACTTTTATTATATTTGTTGACCTTGAGCATATATCATCAACACACACTAAAATAGCACAAAAACACACCCAAAAACACATACATAACCGAAAATGCGAAGGGAAGCAAAGAGAAGGCCTTTTTCTAAGGCTTTCAAGTGATTTTCTCATAGATTTTGCAGCCATTAAAATGTTGAATTGATGTTAGAATATTACTTAGTAGATGCTAAAGATCATTTATATGTGTTTATATAAGTTTTGAATGGTTGTAGCATGTATTTCTATTTTCTAGGTATTAAAATTGAGTTATTGGCTTGTTGTTAGTTTAATGAAGTTGTGGTGGTTGGAATTGATTGTTGTTAGCTTCTAAAAGTTTGTTAAATACGTGGTAGTAATGTTGTGATGCCGAAATTTTGAATGTGATGTCATGGTGAAAGTCCGGAAATTTCAGCCATAGTGCATTAAGGTTTTAGGGTTGTTGGGCTTGTTTTGGATGGATTGTGGTTGGTTTCCGAGGGGACTAATGTAGTTGCTTGAGTAGGTGAGTGTTGGAAATTGGTTTGGAGGTTATTGGATTAGTAGATTGTAAGTTATGACTTTTAGAAGTTTGAGTAGTCTTTCTTTAAATGTTGAAATAATGTCTTTAGTTGTTTGAGTGGTGTTTGAGTGGTTGAACCATGGGTTGTTATTGATTAGATTCGGGTTAGGTTGAGTGGATTAATGAATGTTAAGTTGGATGACCTACTTTGTCATCTAACTTAGTTGTTGGGTTGTTAATTGATTATTTGATTTTATGTTGTTGAAATGATGTTAACTGATTGATTATTGATGAAGGCGGGAGATAGACAAACCTACTTTGTTGTCCTCCTGTGATATGAATGATTATTATTATTGTCATGAGTCTTGGTATGTGTGTGTCACCTCTCGGGCAGTGTTGGGTTGTCAGCTTGATAGCGGCATGACTATCATAGACTACCCCCAGCTCGCATGGGCGGAGGTGCCATGGAGGGAGGGCTAGTGAAGTACCTCGGGTGCGTGAGTAATAGGGAGTTATATGAAGATGGTTGAGATTGTGATGGCGTTCGGAGCTACATCAATTAGAGTATCCTTTATTGATTGGTTATTATCATTGTTGTGCTTATATTGTTATTGATATTTATTGTAACGCCCCAAATCGATCCCTTCTACAATGAGTCAGGACGCAACGGAATTTCGGCAGTATAACGACGGTAATTAGGACACCGAGACTTTAAACCAACCTTTTCGCAACTCATACAACCAACTCCACAACAAATCAATAATTAAACAACACAACCACAATATACAGTAAACATTCTATTACCATTGTATCCATAAGTTATACGCCTCCATTCTAACATCATACATTTACTATATAACATACATTTCCCAAAAGAGATTATAATCAATCTAGAAGCCTAATCATTTTCCAAAACAAGACTACTAAACTAGCAACATTTAATCCATTATCTTTACAACATCTTATACATCATAACTTCTAAGTAAATACAAACCAACTAGTTTTTAATATACAAGATAACAAAAGTGTACAACATCAGATATCAAGGACAAGACTTTGGCAAATAGAACTCGTCCACATATGGCACATTATCCTCTGCTGGAGGCACGTACCCATAATCTGGATCTGTAACACCTGTATGCATGCAATAATTGAGAGTGAGCTTATATAAAACAAGCCCAGTGAGGATTCGATAGATCTCTAACATTATTTACTAAACTTCTTGGAAGTCATCCTTCGAGCAGTAAGCACACAATAATCATCAATAACAATATAAACACATTAATTATAATGACCAATCAATAAAGGATACTCTAGTTGGTGTAGCTCCAAATGTCATCACGATCTCAACCATTCTTCTTATAACTCCCCATTACTCACCCACCCGAGGTACTTCTCTAGCCCCTCCCTCCATGGCACCTCCGCCCATGCGAGCTGGAGGTAGCCTATGATAGTTATGCCAGTTTCAACCCGACAGCCCGACGCTGCTCGAGAGGTGGCACACACATATCAAGACTCATGACAATAATAATAATCATTCAAATCTCAGGAGGACAACCTTTCATGTTGACTATCTCTCAGCTCATCAATAATCAATTATCACAGGAGGACAACAAAGTAGGTTGCCTATCTCCCGGCTCATCAATAATCAATCAATAATCATCATTTCAACAATATATCATCTAGTAAACAATTAACAACTCAGCAACTAAGTTAGATGACAAAGTAGGCCATCCAACTTAACATGCAATAACCACACATTCAAACCCTAGTTTAACCATCAACAACTCACAATTCAATCACTCAAACACCACCCAAACATCCAAAGGCATAATTCAAGATTTTAAAGAAAGACAACCAAAACTTCTAAAAGTCATAACTTACATACTACTAATCCGATAACCTCCAAATCAGTTACTATCAGTCACCCACTCAATCAACAACATTAGCCCCCTCGGAAACCAACCATAATCCATCCAAATTAAGCCCAACAACCCTAAAACCTCAATGCACCTAGGCTGAAATTTCTGAACTTTCACACCAACATCTCAATCAAAATTTTGGCATTACAACATTGCTACCACGTATTTAACAAACTTTTACAAGCTAACAGCAATCGATTCCAACCACCACATCTCCAATTATTCAACTAATAGCCAACAACTCAATTTTAATACCTGAAAAATAAAAATTCATGCTACAATGGTTCAAAACTGATATAAACACATATAATCAATCCTTAGCATCAATTGAGCAATAATATAACATCAATTTAACATTTCAATGGCTAAAAATTCGATTATATGAATTAACATAAAAATGGCATTTTGAGATCTAGAATTTTTCTCTCATCTTTGATCCGAAACAAAGCTATTAATGCGTGCAATGCGTACCTAACAAGCGGAATCCAACTCGGTTCGAAAACTACGGACAAAACTAGGTTTTTCAAGTGAATTTACTTTGAAAACCTTTGAAATTCTTTCTCTATTTTCCTCTTCAACCTCTCGACAATGTGTGTGTAGAGTGAGTGTGTTTTGTGAGCTTTTAATGTGTGTTGATGCTTAATAGCTCAAAGTCAAACAAATTTTAAAAAGTCAAAGTTGAACACTTGTTATTTTTTTAGTATTTTTAGTCTTTTAATTTCATTTTCTTGACTATTTTGCTTGCTCAAGTAAAAATACTATATTTAGTAGTTTAAGAATAGGGGACAGCATTTTCACATGCATACTCATACATGTGTTCATGTAAAAACTCCGATTTCGCAAAAGAAAGTATAAAAACCTTTAAAACTCCAAAGTCAACTTGAAATCCATTTTAACCAAACACGGGTCTATTAATATCCGAGGACTAGGTTTTAAAACGTTTAAAACACCCCTTTAAAAACTTTAATGGGCATGCGTCCAAAATACTATTCACTAAAACCGTCGATAATATTTCTGATTCTGTTTTTTATGAAAATTTCATGAATGCACATATAGCATGTATTAGGAATATAAATCACATATTTAGTGAATTCTAATTCATATAACACATAAATAGGTCATATCACACAAATCGAAGCAAAGACAAAAACTAGGGTTTTACATTCTCTCCCTTTAAAGAAATTTCATTCCCAAAATTCTTACTTGCTGTACAAAAAAGATCTGGATACTGCTGCTACATCTGATCTCTCCTCTCCCAAGTAGCCTCCTTAATCCCTGATGCTTTCTTAATACTTTGACCATCGGAATCTTCTTCGATCTCAATTCCCATTCCATTTGATCAGGAATGCGAATCGGCCGCTCATCATATGTCAGATTCTCACAAAGTTGTAACGGCTCTGGCTCTAGAATATGAGAAGGATCCGGATTATACTTCCGTAAATTAGACACTTGAAAGACATCGTGGACATTAGAGAAGTTCTCCGGTAAAGCCAACTGATATGTTAACTTGCCAACTCTTCCGGTAATCTCAAACGACCCTACAAACCTCGGACTCAACTTACCACCTTTACCATAACGAGCAAACCCCTTTCGAGGAGATAATTTCAAGAAAACCCGATCCCTGACTATAATCTCCAAATCCCGACGACGTTTATCAACATAACTCTTGTATCTGCTCTGTGCTGTAAGCATTCTCTGCCTGATCAACTAAACATTCTCAATCTTCTCTAGAAGCTCTTGCATGATAGTTGGATCAATAGTCTTCATCTCTCCTACTTCATCCCAATACAAAGGTGATCAGCACTTACGGCCATAGAGAGCTGCAAAAGGTGCCATTCTAATAGTAGCTTGATAACTATTGTTATAAGCAAACTCGATCTGAGGATGATACGCTATGTTGAAGTTTAACTGAGTACCCAAAGTCTCCTGAAGTTTCTCCCACAAATGAGAAGTAAACCGAGGATCTTGTTCTGAGACAATACTAGATAGAATCCCGTGAAGTCTAACAATCTGATCCACAAAAAGATCCGCCAACTTTGCAACCTCATCTCCCAACCTCATCTGAATAAAATGAGTTGTCTTCCTCAAGCGGTCTACTACAACCCAAACTGCGTCGTTACCTTTCGGTGTTCTAGGAAAACTAGAGACAAAGTCCATCGTAATTGTAACACCCCGATCCCTCTCGAGATCGGGAGTTCTATCAATCAATCTAATCACAACCCAAATCCAAACCCGGGCATAATTTTTAGGGAAAACGGACAGAGTCTCCCCTGTTTCTAGCAAAAAACCAAACCTGCGACAACATATAAGTGGACCAATACCATGTCCAAACATTCAACCACCTCAAGGGCATCCGAGCCTTGTTCTCAACAAGCAACCACAAGCAAATATACATACATTTTCAAGTACTAGACTATTCTACCTCTTCCTTTAAACAATACAACATGCTTTGAAGTTAAGCTATGCCAACCGATTACATAAACTAGCTTATCAATTCACCTCAACTACTTAGCTAGATTTAGATTGCATTTCTTTTAGCAATAAATACATACATCATATGGAAGCAAATATCTTTACAACTTCGACACTCAATCCACATAGGCACGCAAGACAACTCTTCAGCCACGAACTTTCATGAAATCACGAACTTCCAGCTAACATGACATTTCCTGAAATGTGGTGGTGAGGAGTGAGTATACACAACACGTATACTCAGTGAGGGCGAGACATATATCAAGTTGGAGAGAAAGAAAGTCGTGCAATGCAAATAAACAGAGCTAAGCAATAAAGTCAATAAGAAAGCATTCAATACAAACGACAATATAATAAACATTCAAGAAAGCATTAACACAACCATTCAAAGCTATACCACACTCTGAAGGCTATGGTTCACTCATACGAGCAATATACCATTTCACGAGCGATACATCAATCTCGAGCTTGATGTTGACAACGATGACAATAAGTGCGCAACCACCTTATACCTTCAGTTTGGAATACCCTAGGAGCAACCATCAATTCTACGACCCAAATCTCCCTGGGAGGCAACCCAAGCGAGAATGGGAATAGGACACAGAGCTAGAGCAACCAACACTGGTAGCCCGAGAATACCCAGAGAGGCCAATCACTCACGCGCCTGACACTATGCAATGCAAGACACGATACAAGACGATAAACGAGATATCAAGCATTTACAATCAATACTAGCATTCAATTAACTTTTCAAGCACAACTATCATTAATAGCAACAAGAACACCAATTAAACAAGTAACAACAGTTCAAACACAAAAACGACAAATATCACTATTAAATCTCTAACTTCCAAAGGCAATTACGAGCTAACGAACTACGGGATTAGGAAACCGATTTCACTACATTCACTTAGGCACTACAAGGAACATTTCTATGTCACTAAACTTCACTTTCTCACCCGAGGCCCGAAAGTCCACCTACTGTGTTTGAACTACAGCTATGCTAATCGGTCACTCAATCAATGCCACAACAGCGCCAAAAGAGCTTCCAGGCCCTCAATTGCAAAACCCCCAACTCAATTCGAGCACGGTCAACTTTTGGTCAAACGGCCCTTTTACGTTTCTTTGTCTAATTTCCAATTTTATCAAAGGTTGGTCTGTTTTTATTGCACATTTTATCTTTCTATCACTAATGGCACCTATCCAAATCAAGCAATCACAATTCGGATCAAAATCCGAAATTCTAGGGTTTACTATTCATAATTCACTATTCATTATTCTTCCCCAATTTCAAATACGCAGTTTCAACCGTAAAAATCTCTAAATAACTATCAAACAATGCTCTACGAACTCAAAGGAAGCTATATCAATCAATTATAGGCATTATAACACATTATATATCAAATCTAAAAATTTGACACAAAATTCAAATTCGAATTTAAATGCACAAAAGCGTGAAAACCCTCACCTTAGACGCTTCTAGACGCAAGGAAAACCTCCTAGGATGCCTCGGAAACCACTCTGTGCAAGCTCACGTGAAGAATCGAAGATTTGAAGGTTGAAATATTTTTTTTTTCTCTTTGGATTTTCGGCCCTGCCCTTTTCTGTTTCAACTCTTCTTTTTTTGTGTGCTATTAAAGCTATTAAAAGGATGACACAAGGTCAAATGGTCAAGGCTTTGGTCAATGTTCACTTAAGTTGGTCAATCAAGCTTATTTCATGCATTTTAGGGCTAAAACAAGTAACATAAACCCAATTCCAGTTAAATACAACTTAAAACACTAAAATTAAAACACTAAATACTAGTTTTCACTATTTGCTGGGGACTAAAAATCATTTCCTAACTATCGCTCTCGATATGCTATGCACTTTGCGTCAATAGAAGAATAACAATTAAATCTCAAAGAATTTAAGAAATATATCATTTTTTAAAAGTATCATAGTTTAAAATTTACTCCGGCTCAGAGCTACTTTTCATTTAATTGAAAACCGAGCATTAAGTTGCAAGAAAAATAAAACCGATTAGCAATAATATGAAAAGTAGTTGATATTCCCTTAAAATAATTAACTCAAGTATTATTTCAATTACTTCTAAAAGAAATATGTAAATAAAGCTACAAATAAATGTTTAACTAAAAATAAACACAAATTCAATGCCAACATTTAAGATGTCACTTGGTTAAATGCAATTAAATGCCATTAAATGCATGTCGGGTTCGGGTTATCACAGTAATATGCTCCCATTTCCACTCTGGTATTGCCAATGGCTAAAGTAACCCTGCAGGTCGTTGATGTTCAGCCTTCACTCGCTGACAAGTCAAACATCTGGATACAAACTAATCAACCTCCATTTTCATGTTATTCCACAAATAATGCTGCTTCAAATCCTGATACATCTTGTTTCCACCGAGATGAATGGTATACTTAGAATTATAAGCCTCCTCCAGAATACCTCACCTCAAACCCGGTTCATCAGGAACACAAACCCTGTTTCGAAACTGAAGAATACCATCTTCGTGTAATTTGAAGTCAGACTGATCATCCGTGATCTGATCCTTGATCTTCTGAAGTTTCGCATCAAGTTGCTGAGCTTCTCTGATCTGAGACAACAATAAAGGTTGAATATGGAGATGTGAACATATCACCCCAACCTGAGTCAATTCCAGTCTCCAATAACTGAATTCCTCAAGAGCCTCCCCTTTTTCGATGGCCTAACAAGAAATACTCGCCTTACGGCTAAGAGTATCTGCTACAACATTTGCCTTCCCAGGCAGATAACTAATAGAATAATTATAATCTCTGAGAAGTTCCATCCACCTCCGTTGATGCATATTCAACTCCTTCTGTGAGAACAAATACTTCAAACTCTTATGATCGGTGAAAATCTCGAACTTACTGCCCCACAGATAATGACGCCACTTTTTCAGTGCGAATACAACGGATGCTAACTCAAGATCATGAGTCGAATAATTCACTTCATATGGTTTCAACTTTCTAGAAGCATAGGCAATAACCCGACCATTCTACATAAGTACACAACCTAAGCCCTCATTGGATGCATCACTATAGATAACCATATTATCGTCCCCCTCTGGTAGAGCAAGTACTAGAGCGGTAGTCAATTTCTTTTTCAATTCCTGAAACCCACTCTCACATTTCTCATCCCAAATAAAGCTGGTCCGTTTCTGAGTTAACATAAAAAGTGGCCCTGCAATCTTAGAAAAGTCATTGACAAACCTACGGTAATAACCCGCCTAGCCAAGGAAGCTATGAACCTCCAAAACATTCTCCGGCCTTTTCCAAGACATCATCACTTCAATCTCAGTGGGATCTACTGAAATACCTCTTTGTGTAATCACATGGCCAAGAAAAGATATCCTTTGCAGCCAAAATTCACATTTGCTGAACTTCGCAAACAATTGATGCTCCTGTAGTTTCTGTAAGACAAGCCGTAGATGTTGCTCGTTCTCCGATTCAGACTTAGAATAAACTAAGATATCATCAATAAAGATTACCATGAACTGGTCCAAGTATGGCTAAAAGACCCAATGCATAAGGTCCATGAATGCTGCCGGTGCATTTGTTAACCCAAAGGGCATAACAACAAACTCATAATGCCCATATCGAGTCCTGAAAGTAGACTTTGGAACATCCTCCGTACGAATCCGAAGTTGATAATACCCCTGCCTCAAGTCAAATTTAGAGTAGACTTTGGCTCCCTAAAGTTGATCAAACAACTTGTCAATCAGTCGCAAATGATACTTGTTATTGATGGTCACCTGATTCAAACCACGATAGTCGATACATAATCTCAAGGTACCATCCTTTTTGTTCATAAATAAAATAGGTGTTCCCCATAGTGAAGAACTCTGCTAAATGAAACCCTTCTCTAATAACTCCTGCAACTGAGTTTTCAATTCCTTAAGCTCAGCTGGTGCCATCCGATACGCTGATTTATAAATAGGTTGAGTACCGGGAATCAAATTAATCACAAACTCAACATCTCTCTCTGGCGGTAGCCCTGGCAACTCCTCAGGAAATACATTGGGATATTCCCAAATTATAGAAACTTCCTCCAGCTTCAGTTTATCAGATGGCTTGTTGATCAAATAAGCTAGATAACCCGAACACCCCTTACTCTCCAGCTTGACAGCTTTAGTTGATGAGATAATAAAACTCGTCTTAGCATCCTGGTTCCCCGCTACCTCAACCACTGGCTAATCTGGCAAACGAAACTGTACTACCTTTGTTCTAGAGTTTAGCTGAGCATCATACTTAGAAAGGCAGTCCATACCCAAGATAACATCATACCCCTGGATAGGAAATAAAATAAGGTCCGAAGGAAAATCCTGACCCTTAACATGTATTTTACAGTCTTTACATACTAAGCCAGTCATATACTTATCAGTTAAAGAAGTACTAATCTCAACCACATAAAGCAGTCTTTCAGGTTGCATGTTAACACGTTGCACACAAGTAGGCGTAATGAAAGAATGCATAGCACCAGAATCAATCAACACTTTAACAAGTTGATCAAGTATAAGGAAGTTACCTTCCACATTTGCCGTATCCTCAGGTGCCTCCTCCAAATCGACTGCGTAGGTCAGAGCCTAAACCAGCTGCTACTCAGGTACACCACTGGTAGGTCGGCCCTGATAACCCTGGGTCGCTGCCGGATCCTCAGTCCTCTAAAATCTAGGGCAATCTTTTACCCTATACTGATTGCTACTGCAACCCAAACAAGTTCCTGCCTTCACCCTGCAGTCGACCTCCACATGGCCCTGACGCTTGCAATAAGTACACTGCGGTGACGAAGCACTGCCACTGCCCCTAGAAGAACCAGAAGCCGAGAAAGCAACTATACCAGTACTAGGCGATACGCCAACTTGCCAACCTTTTCAATTATCTCGAATGGTCCTACAAATCTCGGACTCAACTTTCCACCCTTGCCGTGTTTAATCAGTCCCCTCCGGGGTGATATATTCAAGAACACCTTATCGCTGACCTCAAACTCTAGGCTCCGTCTCCGTCAGTCTGCATAACTTTTTTGCCTGCTTTGGGCTGTAAGCATCCGTTTCCGGATGAGGTAGATATTATCAACAGTCTTCATAAGTTCAGGTAGAAGGGCGGGGTCAAAAGTCTTCGTCTCCCCTACTTCATCCCAGTAAATTGGGGATCGACACTTACGTCCATACAATGCCTCAAATGGGGCCATCCCGATAGTGGCCTGATAACTATTATTATAAGCGAACTCCGCTAGAGACAGATATTTCTCCCAACCTTTCCCGAAGCCTAAAACACACGCCCTCAGCATATCCTCCAGAGTCTGAATAGTTCTCTTCGATTGTCCATCAGTTTGAGGGTGATAAGCCATGTTGAAACTCAACTTCGTTCCCAAAGCTTCTTGCAATCTATTCCAAAATCGGGAGGTAAAACGAGGATCCCTATCCGATACAATACTCACAGGCATCCCGTGCAATATTACATTCTCCGTCACATACATATCTCCCAATTTCTTAGGACAATCCTCCTTGTTCATCAGCAAGAAGTGCGCTGACTTAGTCAATCTATCCACTATGACCCAAACGGCATCATGACCCTTTTATGACCTGGGCAGGTCCATAACAAAGTCCATAGTTATATGTTCCCATTTCCATTGAGGAATCTCCAACGGCTGTAGTAAACCTCTTGGTCGTTGATGTTCCGCTTTGACTCTCTGGCAAGTCAAACACCATGCAACAAACTCCGCAATCTCTCTTTTCATGTTATTCTACCAATAGTGTTGCTTCAAATCCCTGTACATCTTTGTTCCGCCGGGGTGAATAGTGTATCTTGAATTATGGGCTTCTTCAAGAATCTTCTTTTTCAGCTCTGACTCATTAGGAACACAAATCCGATTCCTAAACCTCCAAACACCATCATCATGAAACTTGAAATCTGTGTTGCTTTCTTTAATCTTCTGAAATTGTTGGTCCTTCTGTTGAGCCTTTCATAATTAAGACAACAAGGTCGATTGAACCTAAGTAGTGGCAAAAAGTAACCCTTTCCGAGTCAATTGTGGTTTCCACAAAAATGCTTGCTCCAATAACTCCTGCACCTTGACTTCCAGTTTTTCCATGCTCGCTTTCCTACTTAAGGCATCTGCAACTACATTTGTTTTACCGGGCACATAATTGATTGTGCAGTTATAATCATCCAAAAGCTCCATCCACCGCCTTTGCCTCATATTCAACTCTTTTTGTGAGAACAAGTATTTCAAGCTCTTGTGATCAGTAAACACCTCGAACTTGTTACCCCATAGATAGTGCCTCCATTTCTTGAGTGCAAACACAATAGCTGCTAACTCTAAATCATGCGTCGGGTAGTTCAATTCATACGGCTTCGGTTTCCTAGAAGCATACACAATCACTCTACCATTTTGCATCAACACACAACCCAATCCTTCATTCGAAGCATCGCTATAGATTACAAAACCTTGACTCCCTTCAGGCAATACAAGAATAGGTGCGGTAGTCAATCTTTTCTTCAACTCTTGGAAGCTGTTCTCACACTTGTCGTCCCACACAAACTTTGTTTTCTTTTGAGTGAGCTTTGTAAGATGTCCTACAATCTTAGAGAAATCCTTCACGAATCTTCGATAATAGCCAGCTAGACCAAGAAAACTCTGAACCTCCGTAACATTTTCCGGCTTCTTCCAAGATATCACCGCTTCTATCTTTGCTGGGTCCACTGCTATTCCCTCTTGGGATATGATATGCCCCAAAAATGCAATTTGCTACAACCAAAATTCGTACTTGCTAAACTTTGCATACAATTGATGCTCTCGAAGTTTCTGCAGTACCAACCGCATATGTTGTTCATGCTCAGCCTCGGATTTTGAGTATACCAATATATCATCAATGAAGATCACCACAAATTTGTCCAAGTAGGGTTGAAACACCCTGTGCATCAAATCCATAAAAGCTGCAGGGGCATTGGTTATTCCAAATGGTATCACCATATATTCATAATGCCCATATCTTGTCCTGAAAGCCATTTTAGGCATATCCTCCTTCTTGATCCGCAACTGATAGTACCCTTACCTCAAGTCGAGTTTCGAATATACTTTGGCTCCTTAAAGTTGATCAAACAACTCGTCGATTAGTGGAAGTGGGTATTTATTCTTGACAGTCACTTGGTTCAATCCTCGGTAATCGATGCATAGCCTCAACATTCCGTCTTTCTTCTTTACAAATAGGACTGGTGCACCCCATGCAGAAGAACTTGGTTGAACAAACCCCTTCTTCAACAATCCTTGCAATTAGTCCTTCAATTCTTGTAGCTCGGTCGGTGCTATACGATAGGGAGCTTTAGATATCGGCTGGGTGCCAGGCATTAACTCTATAATGAACTCGATCTCCCGATTTGGGGGTAAACCTGGCAATTCTTCTGGAAACACATCTGCATAATCTTTGATCACTGGCATCTCCTCCAACTTAGCTTTGTCCGACGGCTTGTTGATGAGGTAAGCTAAGTATCCACTACACCCTTTTGTCAAGGACTTCACTACTTTCGTAGATGAAATGATGGAACTCCCGGTCAAATCTCTTCGACCCATTACCTCCAGTATTGGTTGACCAGGTAACCGGAATGTTACAATCTTCATCCGGCAATCTAATTGGACATGATGCTTTGCCAACCAGTCCATCCCTAAGATGAATTCATAGTCTCAAAAAGGTAATACGATAAGATTGGTTGATAATTCCCTATCCTTAATTTGGATTTTATATTCTTTACAAGCTGAGCTAGTAACAAGTTTAGAACCCATCAGAGTACCAACTTCTACTTCGTAAGGCAAACATACAACTCTCAATTTCACACGTTGCACACACAAGGGAGTAATAAATGAATGAGTAGCACCTGGATCAATTAGCACCCTAACAGGTTGATTCAGTATGAAGAATGTACCTTCAACAACAGCGGTCTCCTTTGGAAGCTTCTCGCACTCAATAGCATAAGCTCGAGCCTGAACTCTAGGAGCTGGAGTCTTGCCTCTACCAGCTGGTTTAACCTGATTTTGTCCTGCTTGCCATTTAGGGCAATCCTTGATCTGATGCTGATCACTGCTACATCGCACAAATCGTCCTAACTTCTTCCAGCACTGGGCCTCAGTATGCCCCTTCTTGTCACAATAAGAACAGTTGATAGACTGAGTAGCAGATGAAATACCTGTGGATCTGCGGGTGGAAGAGGCTGATGGCGCTTTAGTCGGGCCATGGTTATTCACTGGTCTGTTCTAGCTCTGGCCCTTACTACGACTCTGGCTCTGGAATTTTCTCTGTTGACCTGAAGGCTGGTATGGTTTCTTGTTCGGCTGACTCGAACCAGCTCTATCAAGTTTCCTCTTCTCAACTCGGGAAGCAACAGCAAAGAGAGCAGAATAGGTATCGAAGTCATGCGAAGCCAACTGGTCCTGAATCTCTGGCCTCAATCCAGTCGTAAATTTCCACATCTTCGCATCCGGAGTACTGACCATGTATTGAGCATAGCGGGACAGTCGGTCAAAACGAGCCTCGTACTGGGCCACCGTCATGTTACCCTGGTTCAAGTGCATGAATTCCTCAATTCGCCTCTACTTGGAAACTGTAGGTACATATTTTTCCTTGAAGGCCTTAACGAAATTACCCCACAAGCAAGGTGTCTGATCAGTTTCCCACGGTGTCTCCACAGTGTGCCACCAATGCTCAGCATTCCCATGCAACAGAAACACAACAAACTCCACCTTTTCTTCATCAGTATAATCAAGTGGCCTGAAAATCCTCTCGATCTCAGACAGCCAAGCCTCTGCTTTCTCATCATTAGCTTCCCCGTGGAATTTGGACGGGCGAAAGTCAAGGAACTCCCTCATTCTGCTATGTCTCCCATGGTTACCATCATTCCTGTTGTTGTTGTTGTTGTTAGCTTCACATGCATCTTGACGTTCTATTACTCGTGACACGCGATCCATGGCATTCGCCATCATGTTAAACATAGCTATGCCGGGATTGGTTTGATAAGCATCTCTGGTCTCTTGGGGTTCACCGCTCCTATTTGTAGTACGGGTACTAGGGCCAGCCATCTATAGGCACAGATTACGATGCATAATTTATTGAAATATGACAAACAATAATTTAATGCATAAGATATGGAACATAATATAGATACACAATTCTAGAAACAATTAAGACATGTTAATCACGTAAGCACATAGAACATAGAAGGCACATTTAACATTATCACACAATAACATATTGACAAGTCATCCTAATTATCTTAGGGCTCTACCCATGGTCTGAGAGTTAAACCCAGCTTAAGCAATCTAAGTTCTGATACCATTTCTTCTCCTATAAAGTGTCACGCCCCAACCCGGCCTATAAAGGTTAGACTAGGGTGTGATCTAAACATTCAAGCCATGTCTCGTACATAATCATTCATGAAAGTTTGACACTTAACGTTTAGCCTAGACTCCATAATTTTTTCGAAAAACCGGCAGCATAACGGCTGTAATTGGGCTCTTTAGTTTGACCTAGTACTCTAAACGCCTCAAATTTCATTTCCAACTGAGATTACTATTTACCATCAATTGAAACACCTACTAGTTATCTCGAAGTCTCGTTGATTAAAAACCTAGCATGATACTATGCCTCGTTTGTTTGTTAATCCTCGTTACAAAAGTACTTGTTGATCTTAGCTTAACAATGAGTACCTGCTTAAGATTGGATAGGTTCATTTTACTTAATCCTTACCTGATACTTCATAATCCTATGATAGATACTAGCCAGTAACGATAGCAAAACGACCATAGTAGTGTCTATCTAGTTATTATCAGTACAAGCCAAAATTAGACCCCAAATTACAACGGGGGTCTTTTACATTACATCAACAAGCAACATAAAATAAATAGTCTTCAAACAACATATTGTTCACAAAATGGCCATAGTCACGCAAGGCACGTAGGGCAAGCATTCATTCCAAGGAGTCATCGTTTGGCACGTCGTCCTCGGGTACCTGTTCTTGGTCTTCTTCACCTGAGATGATAAAAAAGGGTGAGTCCTTATGAACTCAACGAGGGGGAACGAGAAATAGGTTTGAAACTCATTTTTCGGTTCAACTTATGAAAACCCTTTTTGCAAGCGTGAATATATCACAAGTAAGTACATAACATAATATAAAAGTAAAGGAACACAATTACCCGTCTTTCCTCCCCGAGGTTCTCTAGGAACCAAGCGAGAGTACTTATACACATAGTGAAAAGGATACGGTGAGCTTTTGCTCTCGGTTCATTTCCAGTATTAGTTGTTGCGGCTGACTTCAAATCATCCCCTTATCATGCCAAATGGGTGTACTCCGGATGTACCCCGAAATCCTACGACCCAACTCTCCAAGGAAGTCTAGCCCCCAAGAGAGAGAGGGAATTGGACAATGGTAGTCACGGTTGCACCAGCAAGCCCGATGCCGCCCAGTGTGCGTGAACGCTACCACGCCAGAATGAAAGGTTGCAATCTTGTATGCAATGCACAATTATGACATTTAATATATCACATTAGGAGGACAACAAAGTAGGTTGCCTCCGAGCAATCATAAGATTGCACATTGAAAGTTAAACACGCGAGGCACGATATGACAAGTAAATTCACTTGAAAAGCACATGGAGTTATATGAATATTAAACGGGCAGCCATGTAATGCATAATCAAACACAATATCCAAAGGATCGACACTTAGCAAGTTTACCTAGTTACTAGGGTTCCAATTCATGCTTACCCGTGCGATTAAGCCCCAAGTCATCTCGTAATTAAACTCAAGCCATGCATTGATTAGTTCATACACCCTCAAACATTCAAAACAGTCCACACAACATCCAAATGCCACAATCTCAAGCATTTAATACAACAAGAGAAGCTACAGTAATTTTTCTAAGCATTTCACTAAGTGAAACCCTTACTGCAATGGACTGTTTTCTCACAATCATTAAGACAAGCAAACAATCTCCAATTCCAGTGAATAAGATGTCAAATTAAATCATAAGAAGTGAAATAAATTCAAAAACAAACCTCGCATAATTTGGCGTTCGGGTTCAATAGTTATAGCCAAAACAGTGAGACTGCACAAAACTGTCCAGATTTTCACACATTTCAATACTTGTCGTTTTTGAGGGCCTTAGGGTCATATTTGGCCTTAGTCCATTTCTGACAAAAATGTCTAGAACTAAAAACTCTAGCAGCATACCAAATTTAATTTATTTTGGATATGATTTACTAAGTCAAAACTAGTTCGTTCTACAAGGTCAGTGAATCTGCCAAAACCTGCTTCATTTTTCTAGACTTTCCAGATTTGGACACATTTTAATGATTTGCCATTTTGAGGACTATAGAGTCAAAACTAGATTTGGCCTATTTCTGTGAAAAATGTTCCGAACTGGCAAAACTAGTTACCTACCAATTTCTACGCATTTTCAACATCATTTACCTAGCCAAAATAACCTCGTACAAACAAGACAAAGAGCTGTCACATGCACGATTTCATCTATCATCACATTCTAGCCAAAAATCTTGCCATTCATGTCTATAAAAGCTCATGAACACACATATATCTCAAGTACAGAAGTAAAGATAGACATTTAAGGGCATGCATGTGATTGTTTGAAAGATTTTCAAGAAGTGTTAGCCCTCACCTTAGCAAAACAACAAGAAGATGCCCAAGACTCTTGATGGCTGCACAAGATTGATTCTTTTCCTTGCTTAGCCAAGACACCACTCGATTTTCTCAAATTTTCTAGCTTAGTACCCAAGTTCTTAGTAGGTGCATGTGGTTAGAACAAGAACAAAAGATATGGAAGCTAGCAAACTCACCTAAACCGAAATGGAAGTCCTAAAGGCTTGCATGTGCATTTCTTTGCTCCTAGCTTTGCTTGGTCGAGTTCCTTGGTTGGTTGGAGGTCTTGAAGAGGCTTAGGATGAAGAACTTATCTATGGAGTTTAGAATATTCAGCTAGGGCCGAGAGAGAGAGAGAGAAGAATGAGAGGGAGAGAGAAGAATGAGAGGAAATGAGAGAAAATGAAAGAAAAATAAAAGCCTTGCAAATGTTGAAGCTTGTGTCGGCCTAGAACATGTAAATTTCAGACTTTTGTGTCTTCAAGAAGCATTTTGAATTACCTAGCATGGGCAAGGAGCTTGTGTTGAAATGGTGGAGCTTCGGATAGAGTTTTGAGCCAATTTGTTTATGCATTGTGTCATTAAATTGTCATAGAATGTTTGAGGAATAAATTTTGAAATTGGATTGCATGCACAAAGCTCCTAGTGGTTGGCCAAAGAGGTGTTCAAATCTGAATTTTTTTGTCTTGTTCAAGGCTTATTTTATTGTGTGTTTGAGATATGCAAAGAATAAAGAATAAAGAATAAAGAATAAAGAATGTCTAGCTTTTGGTGCAATTTCGTCTTCTAGTGCATTGACTTAGCATTTTAATATTAGTTAGTGGGATTTGTAGGATTAATTAATGACCTAGTGCTTCGTGTAAGATGCTTTCTTGATTAGCATGAGGGCACGCTTTCCTAGGTTTGGGCATGCACTATGAGGTAGGGCACGAACTACGAGACAAATGCACATTTCCCAAGTAATTGCACGCAACCCAAAATGAATGCACGTAATTCAATGCATGACACACAAAACGAAATACGATTCTTAAACCTAGGTCAAGGCACGCAAATCTAGGTTAAGGCACACAAAATAAGGTATCGCACGTAAATCGAGGTCGAGCCTCACAGTATCCAGCCGCTTCATGTGAATAGGTTATACAGAATGGTAGGTTGGTTATATACTCTTATGCATGTTCCTTCTTCGAACCTTTTGGTATGTATTGGCCCCTAACTATAGATCAGACCCACCAGGCGAGAAACAAAATTCCACATTGTAGCTGAGTCGTCGGACTTATCCACCAAGGGATTTGTGGAATTTCTATGCATTTCGCTGGGGGAAATCTACCAAAGCTAGGCAGATAGATAAACTTCTTTCCCGCTGCTAAGGGAAAGCAAGAAACAAAACAAATTGATCGTTTTTTAACCAGCGCCCCCTTTTGGGTATGCAAGTACTAAGAGTCCTCTCACTACCAACCAGCAGATATCATCTGGCTGGGTCTTGCCGGTATCAACAATGAGAAAGAAACCACCAAATGGAAACAGCAACTAACTATGGCTCTTGGCCCAGACAATGTCGTAGGCGTATGGGAAATCGGAACAAGAAGGAACGCCTAGATGACGTTTTTATTCTTGGGCTGCAGTAAGTAGATCAAGAGGTCATTCCGCCCCTTGTCCCTGAAGTTGGGTAATATGTTCTCAACCTTTCTTGCTCCAATCTGACCTAGCTGGCGAGCGATCCCAGTTCGTGACAGAGAACAAGACAACAAGTGAGCGTACCTTTGTTTGCTTCTTCTCCACCAAGCATGGAAGTTTAAGGATAACTGTAGGTCGATGGCTACCTAAGAAAACTCCGATTCGATCCATCCCTAGGCTGGTAGGCATCTACCTCATCCCGATCACAAGGAGAGGTTCACTATGATGGGAGGTACTTCAATTTCTCCCTTCCGGAAAGAATGAAATGCATAGGGGACCATCTTTTTGTTGCAGCATGCTCCTCAGATTTACGGATTCACAGGGGGCCTTAGGCCCTACTTAGTTGACTAACAATGACAAAGGCTTGCGAAACTAATTTGCTCCTTTTCCTTTTTTTAAAAAAAACCCATTCTCATTATCTTTCATAAGTCAAGTAGGCAAACCTATAGGCCCTTAGTAGCATTGGCAAAGAAGAAGGGCCAGTTAAAAGACAACAAATCTTTCTATTTATATATAGGCTGGCTTGACAAGCAACCCTTCCTCTTGATTTGAGGTGCGAAGAGAATGATCTATTTTTTATGACTTCTACTTATCAATCCCTGCCTAGAAAAGTGACCGATCAGGACTCTATTGATGAATGAAGGAAAGGGTTTATGAGCCCTAGCCCGATAAGCCCACACCTGTGTACAGTAGATCGTTCAACACCTACGGCAGAAACACATTTTTGACCTATTGGTCCTAGTATCATAGGCGACCGAACAGCCGCCCCCTAATTACTAGGCTGACCTGCTATAATAATTCCATAAACACCTAGCAAAGATATGGCAGACAAATAAAGTAGCCCTATGTTCGGATCTGACAATACCATACCATAGTCAAAAGGTACAACGGCCCGAGCGACCAGACTTAACATAAATGTAACCACTGGAGCTATTCTAAAATGGGAAAAATTAGCATTACTTGGTGAAATAAGTTCTTTTAGAATCAATTTCAAACTATCTGCTAGTGGTTGTAACAACCCAAACGATCCCACTACATCAGGACCCTTTCGACGTTGCACAAAAGCCATTAGTTTACGTTCAGCTAGCACTAAAAAGGCTACTCCTAGTAGAAGTGGTAGAATTATTTCCAGTATTTCAGCTGGAATGGTTATGTACATTTTTTATTTTCTATTCAATCATGATCTGGCCTGGTTGACCCGATCATGATATTTCACTCATGATCTGGCCTAGTTGACCGAATCATGATATTGAAGGATGGGACCTTTTCTCGAAAGACCTCGGATCCTGATAAGAGTTGAAGATGGTGCAACATCGAATCCTGTTACATTACTTCGAATGGAATCTTAGCCCGCCCCAACTACTTTCGTTCTTCTTCTGTACCGTCCTTTGAATAAAGACCCCCGATCGCCCCTTCCTTCGTTCATGCTCATAAGGAGAAATCATCATATGATAAATATGAAACAAACCAAAGAAACGTATTTTGTACCAACATACTTTCCCCAAGAAATCCCAAAGAATAGGTTTTTCAGGGCAACCCTACATAGCGCTTCTCAGCGAACGATACAACCACTGCAGTACTTTTAGCCTATTGGCCACTCTCCGATAAACCCAAGACAGGAGTTGAAGAATCATTTGCTTTGCTTTCTTCTTTGACAGCTCTGCTCCCCAACAAAAATGAGGAAAGACTTGTCGGAAATTGCTGGTTGACTTGGTCCAACCAAGAAAGACATGGGATTTTTTGGGCATAAAGAAAAGATTGACTGATTCTAAAGCTCTCTTTCTTCTCTTATATAAATAGTTAAGATCTACTCCTAAATGCAGCCATGATCTTATACGATACCAACATCCAAGGAATTCTTGGACAAGAGGGTTGTATAAAGATAGGCTATAATGAATAGTAAGTAGGTCAGAAGGCCAAGAGAGTGAGTAAGGCTACATGTGACTCTATCTCGGCTCCCACTTCTACAATAAAAGTGGTACTGGATGCCTCTTGGGATTTCTGTCAAAACATTCCTGCTTTATTTCAAAGATACGCCCCGTCAGTTTCAACCATCCCTTTACTTCAAGGGATACGTTGGGACTCGACTTGGAGGGCTACAACTTCAAAGATGAAGCCTATCCTATTTAACAACTGGGGGGGGGAGGGTCGGGGAAACCGATCTTTCTTCCGAGCATTCCTATTTGAGGTAAATTCTTGGTTTCAATTGGTCCAAGAGAGAGAGGGCCTCGATCGGAAAGGCCTTCACTCCATTAGGGGTTTATGTTGTGGTTCCCCAGGATCAGGTATTGTTTTGACCTGAATAATGAAATGTTCTCAGTCGGAGATTGTGAGCACTTCGCTTTTAAAATGGGTTTAGACAATCCTCTTCCTGAATTTGATCCAGTTACGCCCTATTTGGGTTGATTAGGTCAATCAATAGAGAGTGAGGGGGAAGATGAGGATATTCACCATAGAAAAATGGATAAATCAGAGGTTGCTACACCCCCTTCCTAAATGGTTGATGGAAGTTTTCCATCAATTACCTATGGATGGTACATTCAACGAAACAACACCTTTGAGCCGCCTAGTTGGCGCCAAGAGCACATACTCGGTGGATTTGAAGACAGGGACTAATCGCTATCCCTTCCTCCTCCAGTATATAGTCTTAGATGCTTGCTTTGGCCCAACTTTTGCCCAAGGAGGGTCTATTATCATTAATAGGATATTCAATCCTAGTGGACTGGGTGTGGACACCTAATTTACTAATGTGGCTCTCCACAGGTCAACCATTGGGGTATTCCTCTTCTTGGTCTTTGTTTGCGTTAACCCTGAATGCTTTGATATGGTTAGCGGCAGACAAGGTGTACCCTTAGCAAGTCTTTGATTGTTACGTGGTATTAAGTGACGACATTATCATAGCTGACGAGTACGTATACGCTGTTTACCTGGAGACCCTATCCCGCTTTGACATTCCTATTTCGAAACATAAGTCATTAGTGTCGGATAGGTGGCGTCAGTAGGTGTAGTATTAATATTTTCCCACATCGGCAATCTCCTATCATTTCTAGATTGCTGAGGATGTTCCAAAAACGTTTTATGCCTTTTTGATTTATGGATTAGATGTGGTAGGCTGTTGAATTCATACCTCAAGGGCGCTTTACTTTAGTAGACAATCTCTATAAGGAGATAGCCCCTGACGAGCTCAAGTTATTCCCTGACGAAGTAGTTGGGGATTCAACACGAGATTTCTTAGAGTGGACTGCCCCGAGGTCATGGGTCCGACAATGGCTTGCATACTTGAGGTGGTATCACCTGACGGTATGGTCGCCTGAGGTGTCCATCCAAGATTTCTTTAACGCTCTGGTTGTGAACCGTCATTAGAAGTCTGAGATGACTGATCCAACATTAGTTCGTTTCGGTCTTTTATGGCATGTTTATGATCGTTTAGCGGAATGGGGTCTTGACTACAAGGTTCATATCCTTGAGTCATCACCCGTGTCCGGCAACGGATATGTGGTGATGGGTGGAGTCACTGGAAGGGACTTCACATTATTTGCATTTTCGGTTGACCAACCCACTGCTAAGAAATGGGTGATCATTCTCCGACCTTCGAAGGGTTCACCCCCTTTGTCCATCGGCCATAAGAATGACGGTGTCTCCGGTCACCAATTCCACTTGGGCTTCCAGCGTTGGAATCAGAAGACCGGTGCCTATGATTCTGAGTACAGTTAAGTGCGAAAGGGATTTGGGCATCGCTCGAAATAGGGGGGATTAGATAAGAAAGAAATGTTGACCTTTGTTTACAGAGCATAGATTATCCCTGAAAACAACGTTTGACTCGCATGTGAAAAGAATATAGCTGAAGTAGCATGATTGGAGGGAGCTTCTTAGCGCTTAAGCTATATGCTTAACTTCCCCATAGGCTACAACTTTTCTTCTCTTATGCAATTTCTAGTTACAGGGAAAGATCACTCCTAAAAGAAATCTGTATTGTATATAACACTACCACCAAAAGGGGAAAGGTAAAGAAACTTCTTGCTACTTAAAATCTCCATACTTTTCTAACTAAAAAAATGTAAAATAACATCGGCTTTTTCCTCCAACTAGAAGGGGATCTTGTTCAACGCGGATTCAAGATCCTCAAATGTGGCTTTGGCTTCAGCTATCTCATTCGTTCTTTTTTTTTCTTTTTATTGGTAAGTATCCCTTTTCGGGTTAGTTGAAAGACCAAGAATGGCCTCTTTGAAAGAAGACAATAGACATGCTTGGAAGGAAAAGGAAGGACATGTGGCCTAAGTAGGTACAACAAAAGGTACTAGTATGGGCACCATATGCGATTGGAAGCTCTTCTTTGGTAGGTTTCATGATTTGCTAATCCAATCTTGTAAGTTGGCTTATGTTAGGCCACTGACTAAGACGATGGCTTGAAACCCAGGTAGAAATAAGACCAATCTTCAAACCTCTCCTTATCGTTTGACCATCTTCAACCCTTGGAAGCAACAAATCGCGGGGCATAAGGTGTTGAATAAGCTATAGGTCTTGAGGCGGATGTAGCATCTTCTCAACCACCGTAGTTAGGGGGAAAAAAGCTCATCTTTTTTCAATGCAACCAGAGGGCTCTTAGTATGCTAATGCTACTACCTGCCCTGTAAGAGAATGTTTTTAGGTTTATGTCGTCAAAAGAAAGGGCTTCCCTATCAGCACATAAAATAAATTAAATAAGAGAGGTTTGAAGATTTCATCAAGAAAAGAAAAAAACCGCATTGAGTGGGGCTTGCCCTAAAATAGCCCTTACAGAGCTTTTCTATCAAGAGCTGGTAGTTGGTGGTTGAGGAGTAATAGGTTCCGTATAAGCTACATTTCATGGGGGAGGCACCTATCTAGTACTTCTGAACTTGTCTTTCATCTACAAACATTGGGTCGCTAAAGCCAATAATTCAGTGCCCGGGCAACAGCTACTCATCTTTGGTTGCAGCTTCGGTCGAAGCCTATGCTTTCAGTTCAATTCCATTCCTTGGTTCTCCGGTTGATTGCCCAGCCCGCGTCACACCTTAAAAAGCTTTGGAACGGCAATTTCACTTACTTCTCATGGACATTGGACCTTCTTCAAACTAGCCTTTGAACTTTAGCAAAGAGTCTATTGGATTGAACGGGCAGCTATTTGCTAATCGAGGGCTTCACTTTCCTACTTTGGTTCAAGACTAGCTAGGTATCCTCCTCAGTATCGTTACCATACTAGCTTGAATTGTCTCAGAGCTTGGCTACGATTACCTCGAAGGAATGCAAAACTGTCTTATAGTAGCGAGCACTCCCCTTATGAACCTTAAACCAGAGGACAGAAAGAAAGCAAAAGGAGAGGAAAGAGAAGGGACTAATAGATATTATCCTACTAGCAGTGCCTAGAAGGAAGAGAGCCAAGTCACTAACTAGAGGAAGGGTCTATGATTGCCTGGTCATGTTAACCTATAAAGAACTTTTATAATAGCTTACATTCCTCAAAAATTATTGAAAGACTGGCGTAGGACCCCTCACAGAAAAAAGGGTCTCTGCTTAAAGGAATTTAAGATAAGTCTTTGGGCGTACTTTGACGAGGGCTGACAACTTATTCTTTCTATTCTATAGAAGTGCCAATTGCCAATAAAATCAAATCTTACTATTAAAATAGAGGGATTCTTAGTCTAGTCTAGAGCGTAGTTTCAAAGAATTAAATTAAGAGAATCAGCGATCTATGCTTGACCAACGTCAACCACCACTTTAAGGTCTTCAATAGTTAGGGGGTACGGAGCCACTGTTATCTCCTCTTAGCTATTTTGGTGCCCACTCCTCTTATTGGCTGGGGATGTACAGAGCAGTCAAAGCAACATATAATAAGCATCAATCGTGATACGACCTGGATAGATTGAGTCAAGTAATGGCATTCATTGAGAGCTTACCTTAACTGGCATGACATTTAAAGAAGGCTACGTCTAGACCTGAAGAATCCCTTAGTCTTCCGGTCTAGGCATATTATCTAAGCGACTCTCCTAGTGGTTAGTAGGCCAAGTGTATATTCTTTTAGTTAATCTACCTATTTTACGGCCGGTTTCTTATTATCCTTCGCTTGTAGCGACTGAATCTTATTTTTGATACAACACCATTGATTGGTCTATTGGCAAAGGAAACCCGAGAATTAAAGATTTTGTTATGTTCTCTGGACATTTATTATGCTATCACTACTACTTGTCAATTTGAATTGCATCAAAGCTCTCCTTCGAACTTCATCTACGAGAATTCTAAACAAGAACTCGAGACTTGAAATGAATCCAAGTGGAGGTTGAGTAAGGAATAACATGCAAAAGACAACATGGAAATACAAAGACAAGATTGCTTAGAAGTTGGAAGTTTCAGTTCAAGTCCCTGGTTCAAGAATAAGCAAGACGATAGTAAACAAACAAGCTAGCAAGTAGTTAGAAAGCTAACCCGAAAGCAGGGCAAGTACGCCAAAGCATCAGCTTGTGAATAGATTGATTGGATTGAGGTAAAATCTCTCTTGTCCCTCTGACTACTCTGCTTGATTTGAGGAAGTAGTCGGATGTGAGTAGTAGGCCCACGCTTCTGGTGTTGAAGTAAGCACACTCGTGACGTATTGTATGATCTATGGTTTTCTTTCTTCTTTCCTAAAAAGAAAGTGAGTAAAAACCCCAACAATAAGTGAGAAAAATTGAATAAGAGCTAAAAAATAAGGTAAGACAGATCTTCTCGTAGCAGTTGTAAGCCTTTTCGTTGCCGCAGTGAATGGCATATAAGTAACCTTAGTTATTGAATCAGCTCTTAGGGTGGTCCTTATGCTTAACACAGGGAGTTCGGACATTCATACTCCTTGCCAAACATTTTTCTGAAAGAAGGGATTGAGATAGGGGATAAAGGGATTTGGCTCTATAGATGAATTGAAGAAGAAGGATCGCATTCTCTCCTTCTATCATTGGTGGTATCATATAAAAGATCACGGCTGCATTTAGGTATGAAAAAGTGATATGATATTAACAAGAAATTGCTTAAAAGAAGAGTTCGCCGAAGGTTGGAATGAAGTAGTACGTCGGGTTCACTAGGTTCTACCATTGAGGGGCTTAATTATAGTCAAAATAAGAGTTTGATCCTGGCTTGTGTAGCCTATGCGAAGCTAGCCTTCCCCTTTTTAAATCTTCTTTTTAAACGGCTCTAAAGAATTTCTTTCTAATCTATTTATGGTCCTATGCAAAA
Organism: Ehretia macrophylla; assembly: GCA_037974665.1. Classification (NCBI taxonomy): domain Eukaryota; kingdom Viridiplantae; phylum Streptophyta; class Magnoliopsida; order Boraginales; family Ehretiaceae; genus Ehretia; species Ehretia macrophylla. The sequence goes on from CM075770.1 coordinate 73,101,481, forward strand.
GCCGAATTCGTCAACTCCGGATCTCCTACCCCTCTTATGGAGCCCATAGAAGCCTATTGATGGCCCCTCTCGCATCAGAGTAGAATAGATGCCCCTTACTAGCAGCAGCAGTTTCTCTCACATATCCCTACCCGAACCTGGCATCAGGAGCCAAGCCGTATCAACAATCAACAACAGACCTAAGATATCGAAGAAGAGGATCTTAGGCAATAACTCTCCTTCGACACATAGGCGCTATCAGCCCTTCTCTTATGCCGGGTCTGGGAGAGGAGGAATAGAATCTACCTAGAGCGAGCCAGGTCTGAGATATTTCTTTCCTCAAAGCTAAAGCCCTTGAATCCATGTCTTTTTTCTCTTCTTTAAAGCATGGAGCTGGTGTATGAGTTTATTATATCGTAAGTAAGGAAGTTAAGATTGTCAGTTTCATTTCGTGAGCCAGCTACCCTTTCTCTTCTTCTTCCATACCTTCTTCTTAGTCTACCTACTCTAGAACCAGGGGGAAGACTCATTGGCTTTATAGTCTTTGCATCAACTTGGAAACTCGAGTCTTGGCTTGGCCATACTCTAATAAGTTCCCATCTCCTTTTTTTATTTATAAAAAGCTACTGGACTTGGCTTCCTTCTTGCACAAGGTGTCTTTTATTGAATAACATCTGCAGCGCTTACTGATTCAATCACAAAAGAAAAGATCACAGCTGATATACATTCAATTGCTAACATCACACCGTTTATTGATTAACGTCTAACTACAGCTCGTATGAGTTCTTACGGTTGGGAAGAGTCTCAACTTCAAGGTACTACATACTTGATTAGAGAAGAAATTTCTTACTTAATGACATGCTTTACAGACATTCTGACCAAAGTCCGGGATTAGTAACATAGGATTTTGGCTTTTGCCCCATTCTATGAGGGTTGCCTCACTAGCCTTCCTATAAGGCCTATAGAGAGGATTCAAACTCTTCGTCCGTGACTCACTAGCATTTCTTCTAGAATGAAGACATAATAGAGCTATTGAAGCAGAAAGCCTATTAGGCTCGGTACACTATAAACATTCTGTTGCCATATCTTCAAACCTATTACCGTAGGTCGACTGTCAATAACCCTCACTTTTTTTGTGAAGAGTCAATATCTAATCCTTTCACTCTAGAAGTTGATTGAGAATGTCTATTCACTTTGATAGATGGCGTTGGAAGGAGTGGTGTCCAGGATTTCTCCTAGTACCACCACACCTCTCCTTGCCCGTGGTTGGTTTAGGCCACGAGCAAAGACCAAGAAGTCTTGACTAGTAAAGCCTCCAAAGACCCAGGTCCCACCTAAACTCAAACTTGAAGTCAGAGCTTTTGGTGGTTTGATCTCACCTTTATGATACATCATATTGAGATCAAACAAATGCCACAATATCCCAAACCTTTTCAGCTATGGATTTTCATCCTTTGCTTTCCAAGATGTTAGGACAATTAGGCCTTCAAACCAGGATTCAATGGAGGTATCTGGAGAAGAGGACTGGACTGCGTACCAAGCCAAATACTAAAGCCAGGCACGCATCCATCTATTCAATAATGAAAACTCCAGGAAGTCAACAGCCCCATGGCTTAGTTTCACTTCCTCTAGAGCCAAAGATTCTCTTCTGCTACTATTGGTGGCCATGTCTTTGAATTCTATCCCAATTGAGAGGATCTCTGCTGGAGGCGAGTCCTTGCCACCTGGTATGGTCTTCCCCAAGCTCCTCATAGTGCTGTATTCTGAGGTAGTATGATAGTTTTAGTTGCTTCCTTGACTTGCGCAGTTGACGCGAAGGTTGAACAAAATACCCTATAATCCCAATTTGATCTCAACAATAAAGATTATCAAATCAAATAGGATACCATGGAGGGTAAAAACCACTCTTGGCAGTGCATTAAGTATGCCACTTCATTTATACTTTTCTATTGTAAGCAAGAGTTGTTGAGTATTACGGTACCAATGTATGGTTTTCGATATGATGTATCGTTCTCATAAGATTCAATCTATATCCATTTTTTCACAAAAAAAGAATTGACTTACCTACCTCTCTAGCTACCGACTCCGCCTTTGCTATTGGTATCTCAGCTGGTGCTGTTGCTAATGCTGGATCTACTACAGGCTTTTCCATTTGTGGTGCTAGTGCATAAGTAGATTGTGCCGGTGATATGGTGGCCCACTTCTACTTTATTAGTAGAATCTTTTTTTTAATCGTAACACTTTCATCAACCGATTCTACTTCTACTGAATCCACTGTTGACTACCGAATTGCGTTCTTTCTCATCCCGTTCCGATCTCTAAACTCTGAATCTGAATAGAATTTAGCTCTGCAAATCGCAACATGGTCAGCATATCTCTAGCACGAGCAGCTCCAGGTCTAGAACTAGTAGACCCAGAAGATATTGAGTCAGATGAGTTCAATCAATTTTGTTGATTCTGTAGACGGTGACCCCTGCTACGGTAGAACATACCGAAGTAATATGAACAACCTAAACAAAAGGGGCTTATCGACTCCCGGAATGCCGGGAGGAACCACTTGTCCTTATAAATAAAATATTATCAAAGTTTAAGGGCATATGTGCTCAATAAATTCACTGGTGGTCCAACAACTACCGTTGCCATGTCTCTGCCCAACCATAGGACTGAATTTCACCTATAGCAAGGAGTTAGAATACCATTATTCTAGTGGGAGGGGGTTCGATGGGTTAAACAACTATAGGTAAGGGTGGGCACCTTCGTGTGACCAAATGAGTGTACAGTATCTTGCATTACTAGTACTAGAGACCCCACACTGGACTTTCACTTATCATTGTTGAAGATAGGAGACCCTGGGATCCCCACCCTCGTCGGGCCCCCAATCGTCCTACCGACAGTGTGCCCTAGGACTACTAGGGAAGACGCAAACTAGTTGGATGCTCCGAAGCCTAACCTAAGAGAGTCATAGCCTTCCAGCCACAAGGGAGTACTAACTCGAGCGAAGTGATAGGCGTGTTTACGACGTGTTGTCCATACATCCAAGAGGAGATATTAGTTGTCCTCTCGTCGAGTGACCTACGTACCTAACCCACAAACTAGTTAGTGACAGTGTACATTTTCTTTCTTACGCAATTCTCTTTTTCTTTTCCATTTGATGATTTGGGCCTCCTCCTTCTTCCATCTCTTTTTTCTCCCCGTCTTGAGCTGACTCCAGAGCTGCTTGGATTGAGCGAAAGTATAGTACAGGGGGAATGAAGTCAAGTCAAATCAAATGAAAGAAGTTAGAATATATCCTATATACAAAACTTACCAATAAATATATACATATGAACCCTTTCATAATAGAAAGAGCCCACTGTAACTTGGGCCTTGTTAGATAGAAGCAAAAGAGTTTCACTTCAAAATCCAAAGGGAGATAGAACCTATGAAGAACATAGAAAGTAAAGAAGAAAAGGCATAACCAGAAGAATTGTGCGAAATAAGCGAATTTATCTAGTTGAGGTATTCTTTTTTTTTCAAAAATGATTTATTAGAGAGGGGCCCTTAGGGAGTGGGGCTTCTTTCTTGGAAAAGGGGGGGTGAGAGGGGAAGGAAGGCAGAAGGAGATGTCCGATAGCGCACTTTCCAATGTGTGAGGAGTGCGGAGGTTTTTAGAGAAATAGCATGACGAACTAAGGGGAGGCGTACGACTGAATGGAGATCGACTGAGTTGGAGAGCCAATCACCTATTTTCAGTATTCTTTCTCACTGGCTGGTCCGACTAGAGAGAGACTTCCAATGCCTCTTTATCTCGAGATAAGCCATTTCTATCGGAATCAATGCAATCTTCTCTTTCGACTTCCTCTGCCCCAGAGCCTTTGACCTCTATAGATCCAAGTGACTAGCAAGGACTAGTAGCGTGGGATAAAAGCCATTTTCTTTTCTTCTTCTTTAGCACCAGAACTCCTGAGCTTGCTTGAAGCCCAATCGTCACTTCCACTGAAGAGTGAGTGTTTTTGAATAGTCAAGATCTTATACTAATGCTAGGATTCAAAACCTTGACCTGGCTTATTCCGTGTTTTTCTTTAAGTCATTTCCATGATTTTGCTCGTGAGCACAACTATAAGCATCAAAGAGAGCAGCAAAAGCGTAGAAGCAAGGAACTCTTTCTTTGCTCATTCAACTCTTACTTATATTCCTTTCTTCCTCGATACTTTGAATAGCGTAGTAAAGTACCCAAGCACGGGATGAGACTTTTCTTTCTTCTTTCACATAGCGACATGACTCCAAGTTCTTATTCTGTAGTGAGAAAGAGTTGGTCGTCTTCCCTAGGGCTGTCTTCTTTTTTCACTTCCTTTCCAATCTTGAATATTGTCGGTTGGTTTTTTCCAACCAAGAAAGGCATGGGAGAAAGATGCAAAAACTCTGTTAGTCATCCTTTTTTTAATATGACTCAAAAATCGGATCTAACATAGTTTTCATTCTTTTCTAATTATTTATGTATTCGACAAGATTTCCAATTTCAATATCCGTTTTAGTTTCAATGTCTAATTTAGAAATCGCTATATGCTGAGCGAAATAATGGAAATCTTCCTATTTCCAATCTAAAACAAAATGATATTTTGGGGTTATAGCTTGGGAAGTACAATGCCTTCAAAGATGTCATTCTAGTACGAAAAATAGTCTCTTTTTTCCCGCCTCCCCCTTATGTAGGGTGAGATGAGAGGATCCCGGCTGGCCTTCCTGATGTGCCTCTTGTGAGGACCTGGAAGCAAAATGATTCGAGCCTGGGTGATCCCACTCGCTTTGTACCCCCGAAATGAGCCCCAAGCCATAATTCTTTAGGGGAGGAGTAGGACCTGGTGGGGGATTGAACCCCCCAATGATTCCCCTCGATGCGGTATTATGTGAAAGTACACAACATCATCCAGAAGCTTATAGCCCCTTACCTAGGTCCAATATTTGCTTGTACGAGCTAGCCATCAACAGACGGACAGCATTTTACCGCAGTCTTCCCCTATTAGGTATAACCTTTTCTCTGTTAGGCTCCTGTAAGGACGGGAATGAGAAGGGTCCTCTTCTCCCTTGTCAAAGCTTAGTTATTCGTGAATGAGAACTCATTTTGCTTGTTGGCTGGTAGCTCCATGCTTGGTTTGCTCGAAAGCGAGTTTTGACTCTTTGATCGTCGAGAAATAAAGGTGTGATTACCTGAGCTGAGGTTGACCTTCTTTCTGCCTTAGAAGAAGTATAGTTTAGGTCATGCGCGAATGTAGAAAGGGGACAAGGAGAAGTGCTAGTCCAGTAACAACTGAACCCCTCAAGCGAACGAGTAATGAAGCCTTACCCAGATCAAGAAGAGAAATAAAGGGCAATTCTCAAGCTAGACCCACACAAATGTTTAATTGAAAGCTCTGTCATCCCTCCCCATACTAGATTGAAAACAAGGACCTTGAGTCATCTATTGATTGAGGAACCATACCTGTCATGTTGAACCATGTTTGTTAACGATGAAAGATAGCCCTAAAGTGAGGCCCCGGAGATAGGATTTCTCAACTATTGATTGACATGACAATCATGCCTGCTTGACAAATCCTTTTTCAGTCTCCCAATAAATGAAAAAAGATTTACTAGTGACACGAAAGCTGTGTTCGACGCTCTCTTTCCTATTCCACTACGCTAAGTGGCCTGTCCCTTGCAGGCTGGATGACTACTATAGACAAAGATGACGACTACTCCCAGTCTTTGGTCAATCCATGCTGATGCCAGAATAGCTGTTCCCTATGCCCATACCTAGGAAGAGAAAGTACAACCTCTACTGCATCCTAGCCTCCACTTTAGTTTAATTCTTTAGTTCTAGAATCACAGACATTGGCTAATGATACCACAAATTTTCTGGTTATGTCATACTTTATTGTATCTACTCTTACTGACCTTCCCTTCGAGTAGACTAAGAAGAAGCCCACGTAGCGGTAGCAGCTACGACTTCTTCCTTCTGGGCTTACTTGCCAAGTACAATAGCAATGGATTCTATACCAGCCAACCCTATTCTATTTAAGTGAGTGTTCCTTCTCTGTTCTAGCTTTCTAAATAAGTCAAATCGGTGCCTTTTCTCCGAGAAGACTCCTCAATCAGTTAACTGGGTATGAGAAGGCCTCCCTTCTAGTCTATAGTAGCCCTTCTTCCTCCAACCATGAGTTCCAGTGAAACCATCCAAGCCATGCTAGTCCAAAAACAGCTTCGTCAATAGCAGATGATATCCCTCCTACAACTAAATTTGAGGATGGCATTTGGACTTGGGTTGAGAGCTTTCCCTTCTCTATGGCTAATTCCTCATTGGCCGATTGCCTTTCACCTTGTTCTATTAAGAAAGAAATTTCCCGGTGTGAGCTTCTAATTCTGACAACAGCTAAATTTAGGGCACTGCATAAGGGCATAAGCGAAGTCAAGGGATTTCCGTCTAACTAGTGGCTGAGAGTAAGCAAGCTACCTTCATTCAACAGATTTGTGGTTAAGTCAATAACATGCTCTGGGTCAAAAATCTTTGCTCTTCTCTTTTGCATTTCCACTGCCTGTGTTCTTCTTCGTGTCTGTCCATATCGTAAAGCTGGTCAACACCAGCTGTAATGGTTGAAAATAGGGGGCCAACCTTCACCCCCTAATAAGGCTTTTTTGATAAAGCAAACGATTCGTTCCGAGAACTTCAGACCAAATTAACCTCCTTTAATTAGCCGATCTTACAAGATCAATCGGGCGGGCTGGTTGGGAAAGGGTGATTAGCAAAAAAAAACCATTGATGAGAGATAGATTCTACTATTTGGTCAGGACGAATGAGAGGTTGTGAAGCATGCTCCAAAGTAAATTGACCATTCCCGAGTCAGTCCCGTTAGAAAGGGGAAAGCTCGGTATCTAGACTGCATTTTGGGAGTTTGAACACCATTCCATTTCAACCAAAAATACAAGCCTATCAAAGATATCTAACCTTTCTTTCCTTATGAGTGGAAATCTAATCCCGTTTTGTCTTTGTTTTTTTTTTTTGCATAAAAAGCAGCTAGTCGATTATATATATAAATCTATCTATCTCTCTCTCTCTCTCTCTATATATATATATATTAATATTAAAACCCGGTACATTTCTTCCGACTTTTATTGAAAAGCGCATACGTTTTCCTTCAAAAAATGACCTCTCCAGTTGAGGAAGGCATAAGATATTTACCTAAACCAATAGGTCCTTGAGTGGATCCCACGTTAGCTCCAAGACGTTGGTCTCTAACTAGAAAACTAAATGCTTGAGCTTGAGTGAGAAGGGCCTCCTCGCTTATTGACTTGAACCACTAACCTTTAAAACGAACCTATAAGACAAAAGGAACTTAACTAAAGGCACCTGACAAAGAGCAAACATCTTATCTCAACTACTTGACTTGAGTCCCAGTACTGAAAGACGTAACTTCAGGAGTCTCCCTAAAATAATAGTAAGGTACCTAAAGTAGAGAGAGATGGAGCTCTTACTATAGATCTCCCCTTTTTTTATGGTAGGAGGTTTCAAACATCTTCTCAACTATTCAAATCCAGTTCATCCGACCGTTCATTTATTGACTGGAGTTGAGTTCTGAGCTTGTCGAGGTGGGTGGGCATAGCTTACCATAGCATTTGCCAGAAAAGACGGGAGGAACAATGGATCCCCTACTTTCACCTGCATTAAAAAACTTCTCTTTTTTTATTAATTGTGATAGGATGCGAACGGTCTTTTGAATGTTGTGACATGTGGATAACTTATACATTTGAGCCTGTGTGGAATAAAGGTGCACAACCGTCTTCATCTGACGAAGCTTCTTCGTCTGGGTTACGAAAATTCTACCTTATTTCTCGCTTGAGCCTGGCCTTATTTTGTTCTTCATCCTACACACTAGCAAAGAAGTTGTCAAGACTCAAGGATGTTCCTGTCAAAGTTGGGATTAATTGTTGGTTGTCACCAGCAGGTACATCCAATCCTGACCTTGGTTCAGTTTCCACATGGCTGACATCAGCTTCAATAACATGTATTTCAAATTAAGTCATACAAAGATAACTCAATTCATTCTAAGTCTCTATATGAAGATGAAAAGTACAACGATTGACTCATACCACCTAACACTTCATTAGGAACATTTGTGATTGACGAAGGAATTGTCTTCTCTTCTAAGAAGAGTTCTGCTTTCACTAGATTCTCTAAACCAAAAAAGGTAGTTGACCCAAGGTATACTCCCTTTTCGCTTTTCTTTCCTTTTGAGATGCCGGTTCTCCGGTGCAGATGAAGAATCCGCTTCATTGTTCCCACCATTTATATCATCTAAGAATATTTATAATAAGAATTGGAAGAAATCGTTCAGTGATCGCTACGCTTGATTGGGGCAGGCTACCCACACTACACTGTTTTGGATGAAAAGCCATCTCCTTGCTGTTCCTCATTATCACCTACTCCAAACATGAAAGTAAAGACCAAAAAATATGTCTACATAGCTCCCCTTTGAAGGTAGAGCTTTGCGAAGATCGTAAGTCAGCCAAGGCCTTAGATCGAAACGCGTCCCTACAGGTGAATCTCTCAACTTTTGTTCTTTTTGTCCCTTCTCGATGCCTCTTCCTAGCTACTCCACTCCATGTCTAGATGGGTGCCACAAACACTACTTATACTGGCTAAACATCTCCTGTCTGAACCCTTGACAGATTAAAAAGACAAATGCATAAACCCACATTGAAAAAAGAGATGATCGAGTCTCTTACACCTTCCTAGGCGGTTCTCCCGTAGCGTCTCTGCCGGCTACTTTCTAAGGTTTAGGTTTGTCTGCCTATCCTAGGTGACCATCTTCGTTTACTACAACTAGGCTTTTCTCTTTGGGACATATTTGTTTTTGATCTCGTCAACTCGGCACTTTATCTAGCAACTCCTTAGTAAGCAAATTGGTTGAACTTAAGGTTTACCCTTGACCTTGTTCTATCAAACAAGCTTGTAAACACCTTACTGGCCTTCTTTTTCTATCTTTCCTAGTTCGCCATTGCAACGAAACAACTCTATTATCAACGAAAGAGTTCTGACTTTGGAGGTGAAAATAAATAGGCTGGGCAACTACTCTTTCATCTTGAAGCATAGGCAACTACTCCTTATCCTACTGGCACTGAATAACTGGCAATTGAGACTCCAACTACCGTCCATCTACGATCCATACTAGATCTGACCAACTGCCCATTCTACCTCCTCTACGTTCTTGATAGCCCGTCTTTGTCTCAGTGTCGGCCCAGCAGTGTGCTTTCGCCGTTGGTCTTCTTTTCGATCTCTACGCATTTCACCGTTCTACTGAAAATTTCCCCTGCCCCTACTGTACTCCAACTTGGTAGTTTCTACCGCTTGTCCAGGGATGAGCCCTGGGATTTGACTAAAAAAGCCACCTACAGACGCTTTAGGCCCAATTATTCCAGATAAGGCTTGCATCCTCCGTATTACCGCGGCAGCTAGTACAAAGTTAGCCGATGCTTATTAAAGAAAAGATTCACTAGGCAATAGGGCCAGAACAGCAAGACGACCAGGATCAGATTGGGTTTTAGCAGCTTGAACCCTCGGATCACTTGACTCATTGTACACTTTGTGTAAGTTCACGGTCCACTGATTCAACAAGTACAAGCCTATAACAAAGGCCTTAGAAAGGTTAGTAGCAGCTACCTTACTAACTGATAAGAATGTGGCTTCAAAAGCAGAAAAACAATATACTAGCTTATTGCTTCACTTGCCTAAGAATTTCTCTGAAGAAGGCAAGGATAGACCAGACATAGTTCCCCTTTGATTCTATAAGGCTAGTCAAGGCTAGTCGTCTAAGTCAGTCTTCTTTAGATAGGATAGTATAGTATAGTAAGCTAACGATCGCTAGTCTAGTATTTTCACCTCCTTCTAGAAGTAGCGGATAAGATAAGTCAATAAGGCTAGTAGGCTACTAATGAGAGTAACGTAAGTCTCGCTAGTGACCTTCAATTGGAATAAAGGATAGTTCTATTCTAAGGTAAGCTTTATTAGCCGACAAGCCAGCCTTCTTTCATTTACCATTTACAAGCCTCAGGGGAAGATCCCGCTATAGATCTAATTGCCCACAACAGATCTAAGGGCTATGGCTTTGAACGGCTCTAGCTAAGGTACTCTTACTGAGAATGAGTGAGCTATTCAATCCGCAAGATGATTTCTGGGTAGAAGTAGGGGCTGTCACGCCCCAACTCGACCCCACCTACAATCAGTCAGGACGCAACGGAATTTCGGCAGCGTAACGACAGTAAATAGATTTCCGAGGTTCTAAACCAACCTCATTAATAGCATTAAACATCCAATTCTATAACCATACAAACAACAACTCCTCAACAGCATAACAAAACACAACATAACCGTAATATACAATAATCAGTCTTCGTTATCTGCCTCCGTTCCAACATAACATACAATACCTCAACCTTATCATACATTTCAAAAATAAGTTGAGACACATCTACAACCTAACCATAGACAAAAGAAAGCCACTAAGGTAACATCATTTTGATCATCATCTTTCAACATCTATTACAATAAGAACCATAAAGCATATAAAAGTCTATTAAGCTAATATACATGACATTAAACAACATAGAATCATGGATAAGACTCAGGAACATATGACTCGTCCACGTAAGGCACATTTTCCTCCTCAGGAGGCACGTACCCGTAATCCGGCTCTGCAACACCTGTAAGCATGCAATAATAGAGAGTGAGCTTATATACATAAGCCCAGTGAGGATCCGATAGATCTCGAGCAAGGTCTACTAAACTCCTTGGAATAATCCTTTGAGTCAGTAAACACACAATAACACAAATAATACTATCATCACATAACTATATAACCAATCAATAAAGGATACTCTATTTGGTCTAGCTCCAAACGCCATCACGATCTCAATTGTTCTTCTTATAACTCCTCATTACTCAAGCACCCGAGGTACCTTACTAGCCCCTCCCTCCATGACACCTCCGTCATGCGAGCTGGGGATAGCCTAAGGCAGTCATGCCGTTATCAACCCGACAGCCCAACGCTGCCCGAGAGGTGGCACACACATACCAAGACTCCATAATCATCAATCATCATTCAATCATCAATCAATCAATTGGGAGATCAGCAACGAAAGTGCCCAATTCCCGAACTCAATAATAATCAATCAATAACATCAATATATCATCAATATTTAATTAAACAACAAACAACGAAGTTAGATGACAAAGTAGGCCATCTAACCGGACATGCATAATATACACAATTAAACCCTAAATTATTCATCAACAACTCACCATTCAACACTCGAACACTACCCAACCATCTAAAGGCATCGTTCAAGAAATTAAAGAATGACAACCTAAACTTCTAAAATTCATAACTTACAATCTACTAATCCAAACATTGCCAAATCAGTTCCTATCACTCACCCATTCAACCTACTACATTAGCCCTCTCAGAAATCCACCATAACACCTCCAAATCATGCCCGATAACCCTAAAACCCTAGGATGTCATGGCTGTATTTTCCGGATTTTCACACGAACATTGTAATCGAAAATTCGGCATTACAACAGCGCTAACACATAATTATCAAGTATTTAAAAATCGACGGCAATCGATTTCGATCAACACAACTCATTTAATTCAACTTTGAACATTTTATCAAAATTAAATACCCGGAAAATAAAAATTATGCTACACCCGAAAGAAATTCGTAGTATTAGTATATAACGATCCCTAGCAACCAAGAAGCAATAATCTATCATCAGATTTCAATTCCAACCGTTAAATTTTTATTTAAGAGCAAAAACATAAAAATGACATTTTGAGATCTAGAATTTTTGTCTCACCTTTGATGCGATATAAGCCTAGGAATGTGTGCTATGCATGCCCAACAAGCAGAATCCAAGTCGGTGCGAAGTTTCTACGGACAAAAACTTGGTTTTTTCTTTGAAAAATTGAATTGAAAAGCTTTGAAAATCTCTTTCTTTTTCTCTCTTCTTTCTCTCGGCCTTGTGTGTGTTTGTGGTGGTGTTTTGTGTTGTGTTGAGTGTGTGTTGATGACAATTGCTTATAAGGTCAATAATTAATTAAAGTCAAAGTTAATTTAAATTGGTATTTTAGTGTTTCAATGACTTTAATTGCATTTTATTGCTCACCAAGGCTCAAAATAATTATGCAACCCCCACGATATCTCAAGTGGATTATTTTTAGGTAACAAGAAGTTTTACAATCAAACAATTTCACCCGAGTCGGCTTAAAACTCGATTTTTGCAAAAGTTGGTGTAAAAACCCTAATAAATTCTTAAGCTGATTTGAAATCCGTTTTCATCAAACACATGTCTATTAAAGTCCGTGGACTAGGTCTAGAAGGGTTAAAAAGACCAGTTTCAAAATTTTAGCGGACGTGTTTCGAAAACACTATTCACTGAAAATCGACGATAAAATTTCTGACTCCGTTTTTGATAAAAATTTCATGAATGTACATTTAGCACGTATTATGAGTATTGACATCAAAATTATAACTTTCTAGGTCCTATAACATATAAACAGATCATATGCACCCAAAACGAGGTATAGCACGTAAAACGAGATAAGCAGGAAAGTGGGGTTTCACATTCTCCCCTCCTTATAGAAATTTCGTCCTCGAAATTCTTACTTGATGTACGGAATAGATCTGGGTATTTCTGTTGCATCTGATCTCGTCTCTCCCACGTAGCTTCCTCAATGCCGTGATGCTTCCACAATACCTTAACCATCGGAATCCTCTTCGACCTCAACTCTCGGTCCATCTGATCTAGAATACGAATCGGACGCTCGTCATAAGTCAAATTCTCTCGAAGCTGTAACGGCTCTGGCTCAAGAATATGAGAAGGATCCGGATTATATTTCTGCAAATTAGACACGTGAAATACATCGTGGACATTAGAGAAGTTCTCCGGTAAAGCCAACCGATATGCCAACTTACCAACCCTGCCAGTAATCTCAAATGGCCCAACAAATCTCGGACTCAGCTTACCACCTTTACCATAACGAGCAAACCCCTTTCGAGGAGACAATCTCAAGAAAACCCGATCTCCGACTGCAAACTCTAAGTCTCGTCGACGCTTATCAGCATAACTCTTGAATCTACTATGCGCCGTAAGCATTCTCTGCTTGATCAACTGAACATTCTCAATCTTCTCAAGAAGGTCTGGCATAATAGGCGGAGCAATAGGTTTCATCTCTCCTACCTCGTCCCAATATAAAGGTGAACGGCAGTTATGACCGTAAAGAGTTGCAAAAGGTGCCATCCCAATAGTAGCTTGATAACTATTGTTATAGGAAAACTCGGCAAGTGGTAGATGTTTCTCCCAGTTCTTCCCGAAGTCCAGAACACAAGCCCTAAGCATATCTTCCAGAATCTAAATAGTCCGCTCAGACTGACCGTTGGTCTGTGGATGATACGCTGTACTGAAATTCAACTGAGTACCCAAAGTCTCCTGAAGTTTATCCCACAAACGAGAAGTAAATCGAGGATCTCGATCAGAGACAATACTAGATGGGATACCGTGAAGTCTAACAATCTGATCCAGATAGAGGTCCGTCAACTTTGTAACCTCATCTCCCATCCTCATCGCAATAAAATGAGCTGTCTTCGTCAAACGATCCACGGCAACCCAAACTGCATCATTACCCCTCGGTGATCTAGGCACACCAGTGACGAAGTCCATCGTACTATGCTCCCATTTCCACTCTGGTATAGCCAACGGCTGAAGCAAACCTGCTGGTCGTTGATGCTCGGCTTTTACTCTCTAACAAGTCAAACATCTAGATACAAACTGAGCAACCTCACTCTTCATGTTGTTCCACCAGTAATGTTGCTTCAAATCCCGATACATCTTGGTGCCACCGGGATGAATAGTATATTTAGAATTATGAGCTTCCTCCAGAATACCTCGCCTCAAGCTCGGCTCATCGGGAACACAAACCCTGTTCCGAAACCAAAGAATACCGACCTCATGCAGTTTGAAGTCAGACTGATCATCCGTGGTCTGATTCTTGATCTTCTGAAGTTTAACATCAAGTTGCTGAGCTTCCCTGATATGAGACAATAATAAAGGTTGAATACGGAGATGTGAACACATCACCCCAACCTGAGTCAACTCTGGTCTCCAATAACTAAACTCCTCAAGAACCTCCCACTTCTTGACAGCCAAACAAGAAATACTAGCCTTCCGGCTGAGAGCATTTGCCACAACATTTGCCTTTCCAGGCAGATAATTGATAGAACAATTATAATCTCCAAGAAGCTCCATCCATCTCCGCTGGCGCATATTCAACTCCTTTTGTGAGAACAAGTACTTCAGACTCTTATGATCAGTGAAAATTTCAAACTTACTTCCCCACAGATAATGACGCCACTTCTTGAGTGCAAAGACAACTGCTGCCAACTCAAGATCATGAGTCGGATAATTTTCTTCATAAGGCTTCAACTTTCGAGAAGCATAGGCAATAACTCGGCCATCCTGCATAAGAACACATCCCAAGCCCTCCTTGGATGCATCACTGTAAATGACCATATCATCGGTCCCCTCTGGTAGAGCAAGTACTGGAGCGGTAGTTAACCTCTTTTTCAACTCCTGAAATCCACTCTCACACTTCTCGTCCCAATTAAAGATAGTCCGTTTCTGAGTCAACTTAGATAGTGGCCCCGCAATCTTCGAGAAGTCCTTGACAAACCTACGGTAATAACCCGCCAAGCCAAGGAAGCTACGGACATCAGTAATACTCTCCGGCCACTTCCAAGACATCACCGATTCAATCTTAGTGGGATCTACGGAAATACCACTCTGTGTAATAACATGGCCAAGAAAAGAAATCCGTTGCAGCCAAAATTCACATTTGCTGAACTTGGCAAACAACTGATGCTCCTGCAACTTCTCTAATACAAGCCGTAGATGTTGCTCGTGCTCCGATTCAGATTTAGAATAGACTAAGATATCATCAATAAAAATCACCACGAACTGGTCCAAGTACGGCTGAAAGACTCGATGCATCAAATCCATGAATGCTGCCGGTGCATTAGTCAAACCAAAGGGCATAACAACAAACTCATAATGCCCGTACCGAGTCCTGAAGGTAGACTTCGGAACATCGTCCGTGCGAATCCGAAGCTGATAATACCCCTGCCTCAAATCAAATTTAGAATAGACTTTGGCTCCCTAAAGTTGATCAAACAACTCATCAATCAGTGGCAAAGGATATTTATTCTTGATGGTCACCTGATTCAAACCACGGTAATCAATACACAATCTCAAGGTACCATCCTTCTTCTTCACAAATAAGACTGGAGCTCCCCAAGGTGAAGAACTCTGCTGAATGAATCCTTTCTTCAATAACTCTTGTAACTGAGTCTTCAACTCCTTCAACTCAGCTGGTGCCATCCGGTACGCCGATTTAGAAATAGGTTGAGTACCGGGAACAAGATTAATCACAAACTCTATATCCCTCTCTGGCGGCAATCCTGGCAACTCCTCGGGAAATACATTAGGATATTCCTGGATAATAGGGACTTCCTCTAGCTGTAGCTTATCAGATGGCTTGTTGATCAAATAAGCTAGATAACCCGAACACCCCTTACTCACCAACTTAACGGCTTTAGTTGCTGAGATAACAAAACTCGTCTTAGCACCCCGGTTACCTGCTACTTCTACTACTGGCTGATCTGGCAAACAAAACTGTACTACCTTGGTTCTACAGTTCAACTGGGCATCATACTTAGAAAGCCAATCCATACCCAGAATAACATCATACCCCCGGATAGGAAATAAGATAAGGTCCGAAGGAAAATTATGCCCCTTAACATGTATTATACAATCCTTACATACTAAGCCAGTAACATACTTACCAGTCAGAGAGGTACTTATCTCAACCACATAAGGCAATCTTTCAGGTTGCAATTTAACACGTTGCACACAAGCAAGAGTAATGAAAGAATACGTAGCACCAGAATCAATCAACACTTTAACAAGTTGATCAAGTATAAGGAAGTTACCTTCCACAACTGCAGTCTCCTCAGGCATCTCCTCCACATCAACTGCGTAAGCCCGAGCCTGAACCCGCTGCTGCTGTGGTACACTGCCTATAGGCCTACCCTGGTAACCCTGAGTCGCTGCCCGACCCTCAGTCCTCGCATATCTAGGGCAATCCTTCGCCCTATGCTCGATGCTACCACAACCCAAACATGTCCCTGCCTTTACCCTGCAGTCGGACTCCACATGCCCTGGGCGCTTGCAGTAATTACACTGCGATGATGTGGCACTAACACTGCCCCTAGAAGAACCAAAAGCTGATGAAGCAGCTGATACAGCCTGCTGCTGAGGTCTCACCACACTAGGCCTGTACTGATTCTGAGACTGCACTGGCCTATACTGAGTCTGAACCTGATATGGCCTCTGTTGAAACTGAGGCCGATAGTAACTCTGCGGACCCTGAGGCCTATAAGAACCCTGCTGGGCTGGTGGCCTGTAGACAACCTGCTGTACTGGAGGCCTATATATAACCTGCTGGCCCTGTGGCTGATACGGCCTCTTACTAGGCTGACTGGAGACAATCTGATCCCCTTTCCTCTTCTCTAACCTAGAAGCTGCATCAAAAGCCTCAGTGAAGATATCATAGCGATTCAGAGCCATTGCATCCTGAATCTCGGGCCTCAATCCCAACATAAATCTACGGGTCTTCCTTTCCTCCACAGCTACAAACTCCGGTGCATACCGGGACAACCTAGTGAATGTAGCCTCATACTGAGCCACAGTAGAATCCCCCTGTACCAAAGACAAGAACTCAGCCTCTCTCATCTCTCGTGCAACCCTCGGGACATACTTATCCCTAAAAGCAGTCAGAAAGGTATCCCAAACATACGGAACACCCCGGGTCTCCCAACTGGCTCTCACAGTGCGCCACCATTCCTCTGCCTCATCATCAAGCAAATAGACAACACAAGTCACCTTCCTCTCATCAGTGTACCTGAGAGAATCAAAAATTTTCTCTAACTTACTAATCCACGACTCGGCCTTCCTATCATCAGGCTCTCCCTGAAATCTAGGAGGATAGTACCCCAGAAACTCCTTCATAGTACCTCGACCGTGATTACCACCCTGTACATTATGTATCTGAGCCTGCAGCGCCTGAGTCTGAGCAGCCTGACCTGCTAACAACTGGGCCTACCCAGCCATCAAATCTGCAATCCGATCCATTGCTGCCCCTAACCTGACATCACCCCTATCACTGTCCTGTGCCACATTACCAGGGACCTCATCTACAACCTCGGGCCTACCACGAGTCCTCGGTCTACCGGCCATCGTACTAATCAAAGAGTTAGCACAGGTTATAGCACATAAACAGATTATATACAACTTTTAACACATAAACAACAAACTCATATAAAGCACATAGATCACATAAGTTTCAATCACATAAGCAAATTGATCACATAATCACATAAGCACTTAAATCACATAATCACTTAATCATTTAGTCATATCAATACATAATTCACTTTTCTTTCTTTTCACACATATTTCATGCTAAGACCATTACCCACATTCCGAGAATACCCCGGCTGACAACTAACATGCGCTCTGATACCACTTAAATGTCACGCCCCAACTCGACCCCACCTACAATCAGTCAGGACGCAACAGAATTTCGGCAGCGTAACGACAGTAAATAGATTTCCGAGGTTCTAAACCAACCTCATTAATAACATTAAACATCCAATTCTATAACCATACAAACAACAACTCCTCAACAGCATAACAAAACACAACATAACCGTAATATACAATAATCAGTCTTCGTTATCTACCTCCGTTCCAACATAACATACAATACCTCAACCTTATCATACATTTCAAAAATAAGTTGAGACACATCTACAACTTACCATAGATAAAAGAAAGCCACTAAGTTAACATCATTTGGATCATCATCTTTCAACATCTTTTACAATTAGAACCATAAAGCATATAAACGTCTATTAAGCTAATATACATGACATTAAACAACATAGAATCATGGATAAGACTCAGGAACATATGAATAGTCCACGTAAGGCACATTTTCCTCCTCAGGAGGCACGTACCCGTAATCCGGCTCTGCAACACCTGTAAGCATGCAATAATAGAGAGTGAGCTTATATACATAAGCCCAGTGAGGATCCGATAGATCTTGAGCAAGGTCTACTAAACTCCTTGGAATAATCCTTTGAATCAGTAAACACCCAATAACATAAATAATACTATCATCACATAACTATATAACCAATCAATAAAGGATACTCTATTTGGTGTAGCTCCAAACGCCATCACGATCTCAACCGTTCTTCTTATAACTCCCCATTACTCCCGCACCCGAGGTACCTCACTAGCCCCTCACTCCGTGATACCTCCGTCATGCGAGCTGGGGGTAGCCTATGGCAGTTATGCCGTTATCAACCCGACAGCCCAACGCTGCCCGAGAGGTGGCACACACATACCAAGACTCCATAATCATCATCAATCATCAATCAATCATCAATCAATCAATTGGGAGATCAGCAACGAAAGTGCCCGATTCCCGAACTCAATAATAATCAATCAATAACATCAATATATCATCAATATTTAATTAAACAACAAACAACGAAGTTAGATGACAAAGTAGGCCATCTAACCGGACATGCATAATATACACAATTAAACCCTAATTTACTCATCAACAACTCACCATTCAACACTCAAACACTACCCAACCATCTAAAGGCATCGTTCAAGAAATTAAAGAATGACAACCTAAACTTCTAAAATTCATAACTTACAATCTACTAATCCAAACATTGCCAAATCAGTTCGTATCACTCACCCATTCAACCTACTACATTAGCCCTCTCGAAAATCCACCATAACACCTCCAAATCATGCCCGATAACCCTAAAACCCTAGGATGTCATGGCTGCATTTTCCGGGTTTTCACACGAACAATGTAATCGAAGATTCGGCTGTACAACAGCGCTAACACATAATTATCAAGTTTTTAGAAATCGACGGCAATCGATTTCGATCAACACAACTCATTTAATTCAACTTTGAACATTTTAATCAAAATTAAATACCCGAAAAATAAAAATTATGCTACATCTGACAGAAATCCGTAGTATTAGTATATAACGATTCCTAGCATGCAAGGAGCAATAATCTAACATCAGATTTCAATTCTAACGGTTAAATTTTTATTTATACGCAAAAACATAAAAATGACATTTTGATATCTAGAATTTTTCTCTCACCTTTGATGCGATATAAGCCTAGGAATGCGTGCTATGCGTGCCCAACAAGCAGAATCCAAGTCGGTGCGAAGTTTCACGGACAAAAACTAGGTTTTTCTTTGAAAAATTGGATTGAAAAGCTTTGAAAATCTC
Source organism: Ehretia macrophylla (assembly GCA_037974665.1). Lineage (NCBI taxonomy): Eukaryota > Viridiplantae > Streptophyta > Magnoliopsida > Boraginales > Ehretiaceae > Ehretia > Ehretia macrophylla. The sequence continues at coordinate 73,120,912 of CM075770.1, forward strand.
TCGGCCTTGTGTGTGTTTGTGGTGGTGTTTTGTGTTGTGTTGAGTGTGTGTTGATGACAATAGCTTATAAGGTCAATAATTTAATAAAGTCAAAGTTAATTTAAATTCGTATTTTTGTGTTTTAATGACTTTAATTGCATTTTATTGCTCACCAAGGCTCAAAATAATTATGCAATCCCCAAGATATCTCAAGTGGATTATTTTTAGGTGACAAGAAGTTTTACAATCCAACAATTTCACCCGAGTCGGCTTAAAACTCGATTTTCGCAAAAGTCGGTGTAAAAACCCTAATAAATTCTTAAGCCGATTTTAAATCCGTTTTCATCAAATACATGTCTATTAAAGTCCGTGGACTAGGTCTAGAAGGGTTAAAAAGACCAGTTTCAAAATTTTAGCGGACGTGTTTCGAAAACACTATTCACTAAAAATCGACGATAAAATTTCTGACTCTATTTTTTATGAAAATTTCATGAATGCACATTTAGCACGTATTAGGAGTATTGACATCAAAATTATAACTTTCTAGGTCCTATAGCACATAAATAGATCATATGCACGCAAAACGAGGTATAGCACGTAAAACGAGATAAGCAGAAAAGTGGGGTTTCACAGGGGCAGAGATTTGTACTCCGAAGTCGGTACCAAACCTGGGATTGGGCTTTCTTGCAGCTTTGTATGCTTTCTTAGAGAGAGTCTTTGGGGTGAACTTTCATCTGTTCTCTTTCATTCTTTTTGTTTTTTTGTTAAAAACAAATGTTATCAAAGTTCAAATTTCTTTAATTCTCATCTTGTTCAGTCTTGATGGTAACTAGTTTATTTATTCATTACGTTGTTAAGTTCAAAGAGTCATTCTGGCATTTGCTTTCAATGCTTGCTAGTAAACAGTTGGTGTCTCTTTCCTCACACCCTTACTTAACGTATTTGCTTTCTTTTCAGTAATACGATACATTGTGAAAAGTGGATTCAATAAGAGGAATTAGAGCTTCCCTTTATAGTAACTTCGCTACTTTGAGAACAGCGAGAGCAGAACCCGAAGCAGACTTTAAGATAGATATCACTAACTTGCGTTCCTTCCTTACTAAAGAAACGCCCTTTCGCCTTTTGCTCTTAGTCTGCTTTTTTATTTAATAAGAGAATCTTGCTTTATCATTTAAAATTCTTCCTATTTTCCTGCGAGAAATGCCAAAACTAAGACTAATTCATTCAGTCTAATGCGCCCACCTTAGGTCACAAGCTACTTTAAGGCATTCCTTTATCCCTACTAACTACTCTTAAGGGCGTACTCCACCACGAACAGGGGAGTAAGCTCTCTGGCCTTCCTTTCTTTGGCAATCATTTGTCTCAAAATAATCTTGGGCTACCTTGCTACGGGTGAGAGAAGCAATCCTCCTTCTAGGTTGTTTAAGGCACTAAGATCTCTTTCAAACTACTAGAAAGACCCCTAAGGCAGTTGAGGGGTAGCAGACCGAAAGGAAAGTAGGTAGGCTGCCTTTGAATTTTTGTTGAGCAGATCGGGGGTATACACCAGGCAAAAGCTTCACTGACCCCTGATGGAGCTCCGGCGGTGGTTCTATTATTGACAAGGTTCAAAGAAATGGTGGGACATTGATAAAGAATACATGACTAACCACAATGAATATCCTTCGCCCATTATCACCTCATCTTTACCTATTGTCGTTTAAGGTAATGAATGGGGATAGTATGGGATCTAAGTGGATTGAAGTTAAGAAATGACTCCTTGCAAGCCAATGAAAGCTGTAAGTTGTGGACCTTGACTTGGAAGCCAGGGCGAACTATCTAAGATAGTGGTCGTCTAAAAGCTAGACCTTTTTCTTCAAGCCTACTAGAAGCCATGGATGAAGTTGTCAAATAAGATCCCGCTAAATTGGCTAAGCGAACCATACATCAAATATCGTTCGGAGTAAGGCCAGTCGCTGGATTAAGACTAAAAAAATTGACCATTTCTTATTGCCTAGCAAAAGACCTCACTACGTACCTCGGCCTCAGGATTTAAGCTAGGGTTCCTAGTATAAGAAAGAAAGTAGAGCTAGGCAAGGTCTTCTATGAGTGAACAAGATGAGGATCAAGGTAGTTAAGTTCCCCAAGCTCATTTTTTTCTAATGCTTTTTCCCTTGCGGGCTTTCCACCATTAACACTTGTTGACTTCCTACCCTATTCGCTGGCATTGAACTATTCTCTCGCAGTCCCACACTTGGAACTAGAAGAACTATTCACTTTCCACTATGCACTATGCTTGAAACTGCGATTGCCCTTCGCTAGCTAACTACTAATAGTAAAACTACTATAAATACAAAGTTCAATTTTACCCCTTTCCTTTATAGCCCGCCAATAAACAAGTAGCCTTCACCACCTATTCCTACCTGAAGGAAATACATGAGCAAAAGACTCTTTCAGTTTCAATTCTTTCTTTACGCGCAAACCCTTTCAAAATCTTATTCAAGCTTTCTTGATGTCTTTCTACACGAAAAGCTCTAGATTCATAGATCGGTCATTCCAAATGTGATGTTGCGTCGATCGGCACAATCAATATCTGACGCGAGGCCAGTTCCTCTTTATATGATTACGATAAAGATTGAGCCGATTAGTCAGCTTTGCCCTGTTGATATGCTAAAGCATAGTTACTCTAGAGCTCACGAACTAAAGAGCTCACGTCACGAACTAAAGATGCTATGTGACGCTTCATATGCGGATACAAGGGCCCAACCCATTATGACTAATGAAGGCTACTTGTTTGTTTGCTTGATGAGTCAGGTCCGCCCATTCGATTGGAAAAGTTCATGAGCAGGTCTTCATTCAATTGATCTCAATCAATAATTTCTTTTTCATTCCACCGGACTTGAAAATGGAATTCTTTTACCATTTATTGAGTCTTTAGAAAGAGTTTTTCTCTGCAGCAAGCATATCAAGCAGGATCGAGTGGATAAAATAGGTGAGGATAGCATCGAACAATTGATCGGCTAGGCCTTGAGTGTTTAGACCTTTTATCACTGACGCATATAAAGAAGTAAAGGAAGCATGCATGTAAGGGGATAAATTGATTGTTAACGAGTCTTTCCAGCTTTTTCAATTTCTTTGCCAATTTCCTCATGTCTTGGATGAGTTGATTCTTTTATTGTGGGGACCCATCTTTCGGAAGTCGTGAACTAGAGAGACCAATAGCATAATAGCGTGCTCCAAAACAAGTTAATAGATTTCTAATAGTTAATAATAACTAACAAACAATAAAAAAGAACTACTTGAATAGAGATATAATAACTTGAATCTATATAGAATAGCAAATTTAGAGTTTGATAATCAGTAAGTTATCTTTATCTTTATATAACTTGTTATCTACTTGTAAGAGCAAAGCTGCAGTTCTAAAGTTGTTCGGGCAAAAACCCTGCCTGCCGGAAGATTCATTGATTTGATTGAACCTTGCGGGAGAAAGGCATTTTCAAAATGCTTTTTCCATGGTTCACTTGATCTTTCCCCTATGTCACTAGAAATGTAATGGAGGAGGCAGAGGTGACTGCTAGGGAGGCAGTAGTAGTGCATGCAGTTGACTCGGGACCCGTTCCAACATCCATTCATATCCCTCCATATCCGAAGCGTCATACGAATCCAAATGTGAATGAAGCGCCTGCCCCTCTTGAATTGCCGAAAAGTGGCCGATAGACAACTGAGATTCTGAATCTGAGTTGGCTTCTTTCCATTCCCCTATCTGATTCAGAAGGGGTTGCTCCTTAAAGTCTAACTCGGGCTGCGGAGCTTTTTGATGACTGAGAATGTGATACCTAATCGATGAGATAATTGGATCAATAAGCTAGAAGATATCTGAGATCTTGTCCTAACTCATGAATAGACTGTTTTTTATGTTGACGTTTAGACCGATTTATACTTTTGTATACTATCCTTTTTGGGTCTGGGCTTTTCTGTTTGTATAGTCCCCGCCGTGAGTCAACGCGTTAATGCACAATTCCCTCTGTCATGAAATGAACACCCAAGTCAGTAAAGTATTGAATAGTTAAAGCATGCTAATGGAATAGATTGTATTGTTAGACTGCACGCGAGTCCAATAGTCCAATAAGAATGCCCAACGCAATCCAAAATGAAAGCACCACAAGTGAGCCGAGGGCATTAGTCATTCTCAGACCAATATCCATCTAACACATCCTAATCAGAACGGCCACCTAGAAAGCCTAGCTTTAGCTGCCACAATTCTCTTCCCTCAGAGGTTTCCCAAAGGGTGTCCCCTTTCAATAAGTTCATTCCTTTTAATTCATCAAAAGAATTCCTCAGATAGAGGTCCTTCTTTTCTTGCTCTAGGGACAATGTTGAAGAAAGGAGTTTTCTTTCTAGTACTGTAGTTTCCTTTTTCTCCTTACTGATCATTAGTAGTGGCCATGTTGCATAATCACACTCCTCATTATAATCACCAAATTGTTGGCGCTCCGGCCCTAAGATCTATGAATGAGGAATTGACCACCGGCGCGCTTTAAAGGCATCATAACTAGAAACTTCCCATTCATTCTCAGTTTGCTTCTTTCTTACTTTTGGCTTTTTAAGCGGTATGATCGAAAAGTTCAACAAAGAAAGGCTCGGCTGGTTGTTAAGGGTGAAATGGTCTATGCTTCATCGAAAGATGCTCAATGATGACACCCATTTCCCTATTTTTTTGATAAGACCAACTTCCTGACCCCTTTGACTTTTTGCTAATGGGGGTTTATGTCTTTTAGATGAATAATGAATCTTGGTTGTAGTTGATGTGGATTTTAGGAGTCAGCGCCTTATCCCCAAAGCTTTGTTCCCAGGTGCTTGAGATACACCTTCCAAACCGCCTTTTGATACAAGCATAGAGTATGGCAATTATTCATTCTTCAACTAAGTCCAGTATGGTTTTCTTTGCGGTGAGTCTGATAAACCGCCCCTTAAATGGGCCCATCCCTTTCCCTATGAGGTTGAGGGGTATCTTGTTTGCTATCATGACTATTGGTACATTGTCAATACTCTCTCGTATTTAGAATCAAGCCGGCACTCCTTCCCATATTTCACTGGGTGGGGCTTTTGGGAAAGCCTTTCCTTCTTGTGTGCCTTCCACCTGAAAAAGGAAGATTCTGAAATGCTTTGCCCCCATCTGTGTTTTTGATGTCATTCTACTAGCTGGGACAAAGAAAGATGGTCCAATTTCACAATCGTAGATTCAGGTAGAAAACAATCAGATGCTAAGCTAAGCTATTGCAGAATTTTCTTGTTATATTTATTGTTGCTTCCCTAAAAGCGGTTTTCAATCCCTATGGTTGGATTCTTTTCCTTTTTCATTTCTCCGTTGAAACGATTCCCTTAAATGCCGTTGACTTTGCTTTCTACCCCATATACTATTGTTTGCCGTCAACCCTATCGGCCTGAAAAGGGTAGTTATCATTAGCTCTGTTTTTTGCTTTGATCTTGGGACAAACGGAGATCATCAAATATTGAGTACAATATCGAAGAGCAGGTTTTCCCAGACGAGAGACTGATCTCGTTACTCAATAAAGTGCAATTTTGTCACATGTTTTTTTTGATCTCGCTTTTGTGCACTTAGCTACTACCGATCAGTTAACCAGGCAAGACAACCACTGTAGGGCCCAATCTTCTTCTGACAAGACCAATCCGACTTGAATTTGCGAAATAAAAGAATAGGCCACGCTGTTGAAACTATGAATTCGGTTGTGGCTGGTAGAGAATGTGAATCAATCATGAATACAGTTCATGCCGGCTTATTCGAAGGGGGAAGACTCGAGAGTTTGTCAGATAGAAGTGAGATGGCCAAGCCTTGAATGAATGGAATCGGCCCTTTCATATTTCTTTTAGTATACCTGCTTTCAAGCATTGGTTCCATAGATGGGGATAGAAGTAAAATAGGAGCTTTCGAGCCCAGTACATCTAGTTCTGGCCTATTAAGGGGGACCTAAGGTTTTCCTTCCCGAGAGAAGCCGTTAGAGTTAAAGGCTGAGGGGGGATCAGGAGATTGAAAAGAAGAAGATAGAGGGTTGCTCGTACTCGCTTTCATTTGTTAGATGCAGCTATACCAGGTACCGGTGATGAGCTAATTATAGAACTCAAAGAAAGGTTATACAGGTGGGTGTTCATTTACAATTGTTGGTCGAGGCCATGGGGAAGGAAAGAAAGATGAATAGTTCAGTTGGCCTTTGCCTGGCATTGGCACCAGAAATGGAGACAAAGGTGGACTTCTCACCAGAAAGAGGCTACAACCTTACCTTCAAGAATTGAATTATGGGCATCAATGCGCTAACGTTGTCTTGCTCACCTTTCTTTCGTTTGACCGGAACAGATTCCCACTCAGACTGACCGATGGCATTTCTTCCATGGCCTACCATCCAAGGGCAAGGGAACTCAATAGCACTTTCAAGAAGAAATCTACCTGAACTGACCATTCTAGTTGTCTTTCTCAATAAGGCCTTACATCTTATTCATCTCTGTTTGCTCTTCCAAGTTTTCTACTCCTTCCTCCGATCACCACCAACCACAACATGGTAAACTAGTTCCTGGAGATGAGCATTCTTGCCATGCCATTCAACGAGTCCAGTCAATTTCTTCACACGGTTCAACCTTACTATTGTGAAGAAGATCGGCTTGCTCCAGTCCTTTAGCACAAATCAGTGTTCTTTGTTCTCAACATGGCTGTAAATTTACTCATTTTCTTACAGTCGAGTGGCTTTCACTCCTCAATCTAAGGATAGAAGTAAGTTCAACCTCCTGTGATCCTCTATGTAGAGGAAGTCAAGACTCGTATTGGCACCAGGTGAAAAAAATGTTTTACTTGGGATCAAAAACATCAATCCCATGAACAACTCGGTAGAGCCCAGTAAGAGTGAAAGCATTGTGACTCTCGTCTTGTCCATGAGTATCCTTGTTTATAGAGATTTCTTGAAAGGTGCTGGCGATGATGAAATCTGTATGATGAATCATGGCAATGAGATCAGAAGTTAATTGGCAAGAAAACTCCTCCAACCTTTTTTTAGACATTAGAGCGCCTGAATGTCTTTATTTGACTTTTGCGGGATTATATTCATAGATAATGTTCTCACTACACTTGATACTTCCTTTTTTGCTTTATGTGAGGAGTTAAGGGCAATGAAAGTCTTTGTATCATATTCTCCCGCTATAAAGCGGTTGTTGCCTTTAGATTGCTTCTTTCATACAATCGGACAGTCTTTCCTTTCTGACAGCAATAGTACTGATTGAACTCGGGCTTTGGTCCCCGCTTTCCTATATTCAATCCAAGTATCCAAATCCAAAGTCAGTCTTGGAGCTGGTAGGCGCGGGCATAGTAGCGTATTGTGGTGACTTGGGGTCTAAGGGAATTGCCTGGTAGGGTTTCAGAGCGATAGTCCCTTTCGTTTCATAGGCGATCCATCTCTGGATCTATTGAGATTTACTTTTCTGACAAAACAGTTCTCATCAATTTCATTCCATAATTTGTTTTTGGAATTTCTCTAAGAGATCCTTAAGGCGAGTGATCCTATGCAGAGTGATATTAGCAAAGCAAGTTCTTTACTTGGCTATATCCTTTTATCCCCTGTGCAACTCCTGGACTGTACGTATAATTGCTAAACCGAGGTGAGGTTGACGCTTTGGGTTTGTGAAGTGAGCTCACTTATTCTGAAGAAAAGAAGTTTAACTGGTGGTTTGTACCTCAAAGGAAATGTAGGTCGCCTATCGTCTCAGGACATAATCTATTGAGATTACTTTAGTATCTGAACTGCGTTAACTGATCCATGGGTAGAACACCCTTTCTACTTTTGGTTAGAATCTACCAACAAAATTTGTCACCATAGGAAGCAGTTGGAATTACTCTCTTTCCCATGCGCCTCTACTAATAAGTACTTTGAACTCATTTTTATGAGCTTTTGGTTGGCATAGATGGAGCTCAGTATTTTCTACTGATCGTGACAAAGACAGTAAAAAAGAATGCCCATAGCCTAGTTGTGACCCGAGGTATACTCCCTTTAAGCTTTATAGAATCCAGGTACAGTGGAAGACTAATTAATGTACGGTAGCAAGTCAAATCAATCTCTTCCAACAGAAGGCTCTGATCTGACCAAAATCAAATCAGTATATTTTTCTGGTTATATAGAGTCTAACATCGTAAAGATAATATAATAAATCATCTCATCGCTTTGAGCCTAGTAGGCTCTTTCCCATCTAGTAGCCTAGCCGTTATGATAAGAACAGTTAGGCCTTTTTCTAATCCCAGATAAGCGACTATGACCCTTTCAATAGTGCAACGAATCTTGCTAACATTAGAGACTCTACTTAGTGAGTTGCCTACCCTCGAGCCACTAGCATCAGTTGGTAAGTCTCCCGTGCTTGGACTTGGGCACGAAACGATAGCTATTCCTTGCATTGTTAAGAGTTATGGCTGACTTCTAGGCTTTCGGGGAAAGGAATGTCATTCTTATGTATTCTATATCAATAACAGTATAAGAGGAGATCCCTGGGTAGAAAAAGAGAGAAGTTATTCCATCAATGTGCCAAGCTAAAGGGCATAATCGAGCGACTTTAATTATCATATACTGAGATACGACTTCTTTCTTTCCTTAAAAAGCAAGTTAGTTAGACTCTGGTTCGTAGCATACTTGGATCGAAAGGTCATTATAAGAGTTTTCGAGCGAGTCAAAGGTCAATTGGGAAATGCAGGGATGAACTTTCTCACCTGTAATTTCTCAGAAACTATCACATTTGCATTAGATCGATCCTACCTTTCGAACGAAGGAAAGAAAGGGCATTTGAACAACGATTGGGAAAACCGTATGATGCAAGTACTTGTAATTGGGAAACCCCTAGTTCTCTACCTAGGATTGACCGGCAAGCTAGCCCTTTTCTCTATACCTATTGTACACTCTATCAAAGGCACACGACTGGGTATCTCTCATCTTCTTGATCCTCAGAAAGTAAATTGAGTGATTTTCACTCTCTCGTTATCACTATCACTCGACTCTTTTATTCCCTCAACCACTTCAAATAAATTAAATAAAGAGCAACTCCGCCCAGAGAGTTAGCATCTTTGGTTGGTCCTACGCTCCTCTCCCACTTCACTACTTCGTACCCCAATCCCTTTATGTCCTAATGGTATTGCCTGAGTCCGTTGGAGTCTCTTTCTCTTTCTTTCTGACCAACTACTGTCACGCCCCAACTCGACCCCACCTACTATTAGTCAGGACGCAACGGAATTTTGGCAGTATAACGACAGTAAATAGGATACCGAGGCTCTAAACCAACCTCAAAAGACATCATACATCAACTCCACAAACCATACAACAAACAACTCTTCAATAAAATAACAACATACATCATAACCCTATTATACAATAAACATTCCTCGTTATATGCCTCCGTTCCAACATAATACATGAACCTTAATATACATTACAAAAACATATTGAGCCAATCTAGCAACCTAATTATAAACAAAAGAAAGGCTACTAAGACAACATCAACTAATTCATTATCTTTTCAACATCTTTTACATTATGAACTACAAAGCATATAAAAGTCTACTAAGTTAATTTACAAGATAGTAAAATAATACAACATCAAGGATAAGACTCCGGAACATAAGACTCATCCACGTAAGGCACATTTTCCACATTCTCCTCTTCAGGAGGCACGTACCCGTAATCTTGTGAAAGAACACCTGAAAGCATGCAATAATAGAGAGTGAGCTTATATAAAATAAGCCCAGTGAGGATTCGATAGATCTCTACAATATTCACTATGCTCCTTGGATTTAATCATTTGAGCAAGTAAGCACACAATAACATCAATAATACTATCATCACATAATCTATAATGACCATTCAATAAAGGATACACTAGTTGGTATAGCTCCAATCACCATCACGATCATAACAGCCTTCTTGTGACTCCTATAAACTCACGCACCCGAGGTACCCCAATAACCTCACCCTCCATGACATCTCCGTCATTAGAGCTGGAGGCAGTGTCTAGTAGTCATTCCGTTATCAACCCGACAGCCCGATGCTGCCCAAGAGGTGGCACACACATACCAAAGACTCAACAATAATAATAAACATCAATCATTTACAGGAGGACAGTCTAGCAGAACTGCCTACCTCCCGGCATCAATCATCAATCAATAATCATCAATCATCATCAATAATCATATTATCATCATAATAACATCAATAATCAATTTAACAGCAAATAACTAAGTTAGATGACAAAGTAGGCCATCCAATCGAACATGCATTAAACACACAATCAAACCCTAGTTTACCCATCAACAACTCATAATTCAATCACTCAAACCACACCCGATCAACTAAGGCTCAACTCAATAATTTAAAGAAATATAACATAAACTTCAAATAATCATATCTTACATTCTACTAATCCAAACAACTCCAAATCAGTTTCAAACACTCACCCATTCGATCAACTACATTAACTCTCTCAGAAACCAACCAAGACACCTCAAAATCAAGCCCAACAACCCTAAAACCTCAAGGCACCTAGGCTGAAATTTCTGGATTTTCACCCAAACATTGCAATAAAAAATTTGGCATTATAACGGCGTTACCACATAATTAACAAACTTTTAGAAATCGACAGAAATCGATTCGAACCACAACAACTCAAAATAACCCTCAAAAAGCCATTCTATCAACTTTAAATACCCGAAAATAAATAATTTCGCTACAATGGCTCAAATCTCGTAGTAATACACATAAACGATCCCTAGTATGCATGGAGCAATAATCTAACTTCAGATTAACATTCTAACAGTTCAAAACACAGTTATGAGCAAAAACATAAAAATGAGTTTTGAGATCCAGAATTTTTCTCTCACCTTTGATGCGATAAAAGCCTAGGAATACGTGCAATGCGTGCCCAACAAGCGGAATCCAACTCGGCACGAAGTTCTACGGACAAAAACTAGGTTTTTCTTTGAAAATTTGCTTTGAAAACCTTGAAAACTCTTTTCTCTTTTCTCTCTTCTTCCTCTCGGCAATTTGTGTGAAATTGTGGGTGTTTTTGTGCTTTGTGAGTGTGTGTTGGTGATATATGCATGAAAGTCAAAGTTGAAACTTTGGTATTTTTAGTGTTTTCTTGACTTTAAATGCATTTTATTGATCACCAAAGTTCAAAACAATTATTCAACACCCAAGATAACTCAAGTAGATTATTTTTAGGTGACAAGAAGTTTTACAATCGAACAATTTCACCCGAGTCGTCTTAAAACTCGATTTTCGCAAAAGTCAGTGTAAAAACTCTAATAAAAATTCTTAAGCCGATTTTAAAATCGTTTTAATCAAACACATGTCTATTAAAGTCCGTGGACTAGGTCTAGAAGGGTTAAAAAGACTAGTTTCAAAATTTTAGCGGACGTGTTTCAAAAACACTATTCACTAAAAATCGACGATAAAATTTCTGACTCCGTTTTTTATGAAAATTTCATGAATGCACATTTAGCATGTTCTAGGAGTATTGATATCAAAATTACCACATTCTAAGTCACATAGCACATAGACAGATTAATTCATGCAAAACGAGATAAGATAGAAAAGCGGGGTTTCACATTCTCCCCCCCTTAAAGAAATTTCGCCCTCGAAATTCTTACTTGATGTACTGAACAGATTTGGGTACTGCTGCTGCATCTGATCTCGTCTCTCCCAGGTAGCTTCCTCAATGCCGTGATGCTTCCACAACACCTTAACCTTCGGAATCTTCATCGACCTCAACTCTCGTTCCATCTGATCAAGAATATGAATTGGACGATCATCATAAGTCAGATTCTCACGAAGCTGTAACGGCTCTGGCTCAAGAATATGAGAAGGATCCAGATTATATTTTCGCAAATTAGACACGTGAAATACATCGTGGACATTAGAGAAGTTCTCCGGTAAAGCCAACCGATATGCCAACTTACCAACCCTGCCGGTAATCTCAAACGGCCCAACAAATCTCGGACTCAGCTTTCCACCTTTACCATAACGAGCAAACCCCTTATGAGGAGACAATCTCAAGAAAACCCGATCTCCGACTGCAAACTCCAAGTCCCGACGGTGCTTATCAGCATAACTCTTGAATCTACTCTGCGTCGTAAGCATTCTCTGCCTGATCAACTGAACATTCTCAATCTTCTTAAGAAGCTCTGTCATGATAGTCGGATCAATAGTCTTCATCTCCCCTACCTCATCCCAATATAAAGGTGAACTGCACTTACGACCGTAAAGAGCTGCAAAAGGTGCCATCCCAATAGTAGCTTAATAACTATTGTTATAGGCAAACTCGGCAAGTGGTAGATGTTTCTCCTAGTTCTTCCCGAAATTCAGAACACAAGCCCTAAGCATATCTTCCAGAATCTGAATAGTCTGCTCAGACTGACCGTCGGTCTGTGGATGATACGCGGTACTGAAGTTCAACTGAGGACCCAAGGTCTCCTGAAGTTTCTCCCATAAACAGGAAGTAAATTGAGGATCTCGATCTGAGACAATACTAGATGGAATCCCATGAAGTCTAACAATCTGATCTAAATAAAGATCCGTCAACTTTGCAACCTCATCTCCCATCCTCATCGAAATAAAATGAGGTGTCTTCTTCAAACGATCCACGACAACCCAAACTGCATCATTACCCCTCGGTGTTTTAGGCGAACCAGTGACGAAGTCCATCGTAATATGCTCCCACTGTCACACCCCGATCCCTCTTGAGACCGGGAGTTCTATCAATCAATCTAATCACAACCCAAACCAAACCTGGACATAAATTTTCAGGGAAAACGGACGGAGTCTCCCCTGTTTCTAGGCGAAATGTAAAACCTGCGACAGCATATAAGTGGACCAACACCGTGTCCAACCATACAAAACTACCTCAAGCCCATCCGAGCCTCGGTTCTTAGCAATTAAACTCAGCAAGTATACATACATTTCTAATTTAAAAGCTAACCTATCTCTTTTCATTTTTGACAAGTACATTCGAACTGGACAATTAAACCATACTAAGCTACTGCGTAAAATAAACTATCATGCCATTCTAGTTCTTTTCCTTGGGACATTACAAACATGCATTGTAGTTAAGCTATGCTAGCTGATTACATACCTAGCTTATCGATTTACCTCAACTATTTAGCTAATTTAGATTACATTTCTTTTAACAATAAATACATACAATACATAAAAGCATACATCTTGCATCTTTGACAACTCAAGCCACATAGCACGCAAGACAACTCTTCAAGCACGAACTTTCACGAAATCACGAACTTCCAACTAACATGACATTTCCTAAAATGTGGTGGTGAGGAGTGAGTATATATAACACGTATACTCAGTGAGGGCGAGATAGATATCAAATTGGAGAGAAAGAAAGTCGTGCAATGCAAATAAGACAGTTAGGCAATATAACTGATAAATAAGCAATCAAGACAAACAATCAATACAATAAGCAATTACTGAAAGCATTAACACAACCATTCAAAGCTATACCACACTCTGAAGGCTATGGATCAGTCTTACGAGCAATATACCATTTCACGAGCGATACATCAATCTCGAGCTTGATGTTGACAACGATGACAATAAGCGCGCATCCACCTTATAACACCAGTTTGGAATACCCCGGGAGTAACCATCAATCTACGACCCAAATCTCCCTGTGAGGCAACCCAAGCGAGAAAAAGGAATAGCAGCGGAGCTAGAGCAACCAACATTGGCAACCCGAGGCTACCCAGAGAGGCCCATCACTCACGCGCGAGACACTATGCAATGCAAGACTCGATACAAGGCAATAAACGAGCGATAGCACAACAATACAAACTAGTAACAACAAACGAGATAACAAGCAATCACAATCAATACTAACATTCAACTAACTTTTCAAGCATAACAAGCAATAATAAGCAACAATAACACCAATTAAATAAGTATATCAAGTAACCCTAAGCATTCTATAGGCATAATATCAAGATAACAAGCAAAATCACAAATCGGCCCCAACTATCAAAACACTACCATTTCCAAACGAGCCACGAGTTCTGGAAACCGACTTCGCCAATCCTCCTAGGTCACCATAAGGCACGTCTAAGGACCCCGAAACCCTACTTTACCCTAGAATTCGCGCAAGGCCCCGATTTCACCCTTTGCTCGTTTGAACTAAAACTATACCAACCAAACACCCAACCAATGCCATAATCGCACCAAAAGTGCTTCCATGGCCTTCCGAAACAATGCCATCATGCAAAACGAGAAAATGCCAAACTCGACCTAAACGACCCTGACTTTCACTAAGCCGTTTTTCTCATTTTTTCCATTACGCAACCTAAACAAATCATGCATTTAGACATTCTAGCATACCTAGCACCTTTTCACATCAACAGACAGCATAACAGCACAACTTTATCATTTCAAGGGTTTACTATTCACAAAACACTATTCAATTGACATTTTAATTTGCAATCTCAACATTTAACCGTAGAAAATGTTAAAAATATATAAATACATGTTCTACAATTGTCAAGGAACATTCTAGAAGCATCAAAACGCTTTAAACAACAATCTACGGATACTTCTCAAAATTCACAAAGGTGACATACATAACATTTAAATGCGCAAATAACATGATTCCCTCACCTTAGATGCTCCTCGACGCTAGGAAAACCTCGTAGGATGCCTCGGAAACCACCCCGCACGAGCTCACGCGAAGATTTGAAGATTTGAATTTGAAATATTTTTTTTTCTCTCCTTAATATTTTCGGCCCTTCCTCACTGTTTTCAGCTGGTTTTTTTTTCTTTTTCTTTGTTATTTTGCTTAATAAAGGTTGACAAAGTTGGTCAAATGGTCAAGCATTGGTCAAAATTGCTTAAGTTGGTCAAAAGACTTGTTTTTATGCAATTTTAGGCTAAAACAACTAAGGAAATATCATTTCTAGCTAACAACAATTAAAATATAAAATTTAAGGCACTAAAATACTAGTTTCACTATTTGCTAGGGACTAGAATTCATTTCCTAACTATCTCTCTCGATATGCTATGCACTTTGCGTCAATAGAAGAATAACAATTAAATCCCAAAGAATCTAAGAAATATATCATTTTTGGAAAGCATCATAGTTTAAAATTTACTCTGGCTCGGAGCTACTTTCCTCATTTATTTGAAAACCGAGTGATTTTAATGCAAGACAACCAAAATCGATTATTAAAATAATCAAAACAATCAAGGTAATCAATATTCATTTAAAATAATTAATTTAACTAGTTCTAGAATATTTTAAAGAGTTATGAAGTTAATATTAAGCTACAAATGAAAGTTAATATAAACACGTAGTCAAATACCATTAAACACTAACATTTAAGATGACACTTAATTAATCACAAGACAATAAATTCAATTACTATAATTATTAGAAATAGATAATAATAATCTTTTAATTATTCAATATACCACTGCTAAATGCTTCCAAGAGAAATATTAAAATAGTGCAAATTGGTTGATTTAACTAATTAAACATTTAATCAAATGCAGTCAAGTGCTATTAAATACATGCCGGGTTCAGGTTATCACATCTTTCCCCCCTTAAAACAATTGCGTCCTCGCAATTCTTCTTCCAATAGAACTCAGTATCATCTGAAATCCAATTCTAACTAATCTTCATCGGTCGAAGAATCCCGTTGACACGAATATCCAAGAAGAATAAGATTCCAACCAAGAGCGCCGAGATAATACCAATAAAGACTAAAGCAAAGATATTGTAGATGTCATTAATACCACACAATAACGACAAGAAGAATACCTCACGCACGAATCTCCAATAGAAGTCTAACTATTACTGCTTGAGAATCCCCAAGCAAAAAGCCAAATTAAGGCTCAATCAAAGGTTCCATTTAGTGGTCCAAAGAAGTACCCCGCTGGTCATGAATTTCATAAAAGAATTCCCCGCTAAGAGTGCCGAAGAAAATATCAAGAAACCCAATCAAATATACTTCCAAAGTTCCAAAGAAGCCTTCCAAATAATAACCCCATGGAACAACCAATTAAATTCTAAGTTTTGCTATCAAACGCTGAGAGGAATATCAAAGGAAATAGCAGAGAGAATAGAATGTGCCCAATAAGACAATCAAGTAAATAACAAACATAGTTTCACAGATGGACGAAAACTCCAAGGATAAACACCGAACTGATGAACAATATACCGAGACCAAACTCTGAGGCCTCTTCACTATTTGCCAAGTGAGAACTTCATACAACTTTGCCAACAAGGAAAATACCAATAGAACACCTAATAAGAATTTCAAAGAATACCATAAGTAGTATTATACAATAAGTCTGATAGGAACTCCAAATACCAAACCTACTGGGGAACACTGAAGAGGATATCCAAAACAATGCTCCAATAAGAAAGTAGCCAAGTTTGCCCAATAAGTAAATACTAAATAAATGGCTACTAAGGATCCTAGAGAATGCCATTGAAGAATTTCCAATCAGGGATGCCAGTAGCACACCAATAAAGTCCAAGACACACATACCATAGATAATACTATGCAGTAAGGCCGATTAAAATCCCATTAACCAAGTCCACCGAGAAGTGCCAACAAAAGTCCCCAAAGAACACCCATTAAGAAAACCAAAGAATACTCCAAAGAATAACCAAATAAAACCCCAAGAGAAAGCTACTCTTTCACAACTGTTAAGCACATAGGAGGACCCTAGAGTTTCGCCAATAACTGAGCTCCAAAGGCAAATACCAACTCCCAAATAAAGGCTAATTAAATGCCATTCATTTCCAGCCAATCCATACACCTTGAAAAGCCAGCGGTGAACCACTTTCTTTAGGGGAGGAAGAGGACTTACTTACCATTTCCATAGGACATGTATGAATGCCAATATATCACAGTTATACACATGCCTTAAACTATTATGCAAGCAAGTTTACAAAACAGTTTATTCAACAAAGTCACTCAAGCACGGCAATCAAGTCAAGCACAACATAATCAATTCAAGACATTTTAAAACACACATTACAAGCAATACTTCAAGCAAATAACAATTCACGAGGTCGATTCGATTCATGATGCCAATTCAATACACGAATAGTCACTTCACTTAACACACACTTAACACATAACACATAACTATATCACATAGGAGCACACACTCAGGTCAAGACACACAATCTCACATACAAGCATACACTTTCAAGACACACTTAACAAGCACACATTCAAGGGTCACTACCCACCAGACCGAGGACCCTGTCCCGGCTTATGAGCTAAACAAGCTCTGATACCACCTGTAACACCCCGATCCTTCTCGAGACCGGGAGTTCTATCAATCAATCTAATCACAACCCAAACCAAACCCGGACATAAATTTTCAAGGAAAACGGACGGAGTCTCCCTTGTTTCTAGGCGAAATATAAAACCTGCGACATCATATAAGTGGACCAACACCGTGTCCAACCATACAAAACTACCTCAAGGCCATCCGAGCCTCGGTTCTCAGCAATTAAACTCAGCAAGTATACATACATTTCCAATTTAAAAGCTAACCTATCTATTTTCATTTTTGACAAGTACATTCAAACTGGACAATTAAACCATACTAAGCTACTGCGTAAAAAAACTATCATGCCATTCTAGTTCTTTTCCTTGGGACATTACAAACATGCATTGCAGTTAAGCTTTGCTAACTGATTACATAACTAGCTTATCGATTTACCTCAACTATTTAGCTAATTTAGATTACATTTCTTTTAACAATAAATACATACAATACATAAAAGCATACATCTTGCATCTTTGACAACTCAAGCCACATAGCACGCAAGACAACTCTTCAAGCACGAACTTTCACGAAATCACGAACTTCCAGCTAACATGACATTTCCTGAAATGTGGTGGTGAGGAGTGAGTATACATAACACGTATACTCAGTGAGGGCGAGACAGATATCGAATTGGAGAGAAAGAAAGTCGTGCAATGCCAATAAGATAGTTAAGCAATATAACTGATAAATAAGCAATCAAGATAAACAATCAATACAATAAGCAATTACTGAAAGCATTAACACAACCATTCAAAGCTATACCACACTCTAAAGGTTATGGATCACTCTTACGAGCAATATACCATGTCACGAGCGATACATCAATCTCGAGCTTGATGTTGACAACAATGACAATAAGCGCGCATCCACCTTATAACACCAGTTTAGAATACCCCAGGAGTAACCATCAATCTACGACCCAAATCTCCTTGGGAGGCAACCCAAGTGAGAAAAGGGAATAGCAGCGGAGCTAGAGCAACCAACACTGGCAACCCGAGTGTGAAACCCCACTTTTCTTCTTTAACTCGATTTACGTGTTTTATCTTGTTTTGCGTGCATTTGACCTATTTATGTGTTATATGATCTAGAATGTTATAATTTGGATGTCAATACTCCTAATATGTGTTAAATGTGCATTCATAAAATTTTCATAAAAAACGGGATCAGAAATTTTATCGTCGATTTTCAGTGAATAGTATTTTCGAAACACGTCCGCTAAAATTTTGAAACTGGCCTTTTTAACCCTTCTAGACCTAGACCATGGACTTTAATAGACCTGTGTTTGATTAAAACGGTTTTAAAATCGGCTTAAAAATTTATTAGGGTTTTTACACCGACTTTTGCACAAATCGAGTTATAAGCCGACTCGGGTAGAATTGTTTGATTGTAAAACTTCTTGTCACCTAAAAATAACCTACTTGAGCTAGCTTGGGTGTTGAATAATTGTTTTGAACTTTGGTGATCAAGAAAATGCATTTAAAGACAAGAAAACACAAAAAAATAATTAGTTTCCACTTTGACTTTCTTTTATTTATTTGACCTTTGCTTAATATATGATCAATACACATTAAAAACAAAGCAAAACACCACCAAAAACACACACAAAACTGTGGCTCCTTGGAGGAGAAATATGAAGGCATTTTCAAAGTATTTTCCTCATAGATTTTGCATTTCAAAGCCGAATTGAGTGATTCAAAGCTTGATTTCACTTGTTTGGCATCCATTCTATACATTTCTTGTATCAAAACACATCAAAGGTGAGAGAAAAATTATAGATCTCAAAACTCATATTTTGTGTTTATGCGTATAAATGATTATTGAACCGTTAGAATTGTAATCTGATGTTAGATTATTGCTCCTTGCATGTTAGGGATCGTTTAGTGGTAATACTACGAGTTTCTGTCGGATGTAGCATAATTTTTATTTTTCGGGTATTAAATTTTGATTAAATCGTTTAATGTTGAATTAATTGAGTTGTGATGATCGAAATCGATTTCCGTCGATTTCTAAATACTTGATAATTACGTGTTAGCGCTGTTGTAATGCCGAATTTTTGATTACATTGCTCGTCGGAAGGTCCAGAAAATTCAGCCAAGACGTCCTAGGGTTTTAGGGTTATCGGGCATGATTTGGAGGTGTTATGGTGGATTTCCAAGAGGGCTAATGTAATAGGTTTAATGGGTGAGTGATAGGAACGGATTTGGCAATGTTTGGGTTAGCAGAATGTAAGTTATGAATTTTTTTGAAGTTTAGGTTGTCATTCTTTAATTTCTTGAACGATGCCTTTAGATGATTGGGTGGTGTTTGAGTGTTGAATGGTGAGTTGTTGATGAGTAATTTAGGGTTTAATTGTGTATATAATGCATGTCCGGTTAGATGGCCTACTTTGTCATCTAACTAAGTTATTGTTGCTTAAATGATAATTGATGCTATCAATGTTGAATAAATGATGATTGAATGATGATTGATTGATGATTGATGATGATTATAGAGTCTTGGTATGTGTGTGCCACCTCTCGGGCAGCGTTGGGCTGTCGGGTTGATAACGGCATGACTGCCAGAGGCTACCCCCAGCTCGCATGACGGAGGTGTCATGGAGGGAGGGGCTAGTGAGGTACCTCGGGTGCGTGAGTAATGTGGAGTTATAAGAAGAACGGTTGAGATCGTGATGGCGTTTGGAGCTACACCAAATAGAGTATCCTTTATTGATTGGTTATATAGTTATGTGATGATAGTATTATGTATGTTATTGTGTGTTTACTGACTCAAAGGATTATTCCAAGGAGTTTAGTACGCCTTGCTCGAGATCTATCGGATCCTCGTTGGGCTTATTTTATATAAGCTCACTCTCTATTATTGCATGCATACAAGTGTACTTTAGAAGGACTAGGGGTATGTACCTCATGAAGAGAGAAATGTGTCGTATGTGGATGAGTCTTATGTGCAGGAGTCATTGCCATGAGATTATCTTAGTTGTTGTAAAATAATGTTTTGTATAATCTATTTTGAGATGTATGTTTAGCCTATGTATTAAGTTGGAACGGAGGCATATAACTATGATTGGAATGTTGAAGAATGATTATTGTGTAATATGGATGTGTTGTATGTTGTTAACTTAATTGAGGAGATGATTGTTGGGATTGTTTATGGAGTTTGATGTATGATGTTCTAGAGAGGTTGGTTTAGAGCCTCGGTGTCTTAATTACTGTCGTTATACTGCCGAAATTCCGTTGCGTCCTGACTGATCGTAGGTGGGGTCGAGTTGGGGCGTGACATTTAAGTGGTATCAGAGCTTGATTAGCTGTCAGCCGGAGTATCCTCGGAATGTGGGTAGTAGTCTAAGCATGCAAGTATGTATTAAGTGAAAGAAAAGTGAAACATATGTTAATATGTTTATGTGATTAATTTACTTATATGTCTAACTTTCTATGTGACTAGTATGCCTTGTGTGTTAAGTGAACTAATGTGGTCAATATGTTTTATGTGATAACGTGCTATACGTACTCAATGTGTTGTAATTAATGTGCATTATGTGATTAATGTGCATTATGTGATTAATGTGTATTATGTGACAATTGTGTTTTATGTGATCAAAGTGCCTTATGTGAAGTTTGTTGCTTATGTGACTTTAATTGTTTATAACTTACTTCTGTGATATAACCTGTTTATGTGATGTTGGCTTCTTATATGTTGAATTGTGTGTTATGTGATAATGTTGCATTGTATGATAATTGCGCATTACGTTATACTTGTCTTTCATATGATATAGTTGCATACATGTTTTAACTCGTGAGTGACCTTTTAATGTCTAGGGTGGTTGTAAGAGCTTTCGGAAATAGAGATAGGCCATGATTTTGAATTATTATTATTCTAGAAGTTTATCAGTTAGATTTTAATTGTTATGTTTATGGATTTTAGTTTCGGTTTAGTTGATTGATCTTGATGTGCCTTTACCGAGAATCAAGTTGTTCGAGGAAATAGCAATGTATCTTGATGATTCTAATTACTTTTGTTGCCATGTTTAACTTGTTATTACTTGGATATGGATCATAAGTTGAGGTTTCCATGAGGTTATCATTAGACACTTTTGGACTCTCAACTCAAACTATACTTCCTTGAGGTTATTTTAGAATGAATTTATTTGAGGAATTAGTGATGTATGTTTGTGAATGTAATGAAGTGTGGTATAACATGTGAATATTTCTACTATTTGGGATTGCTATATTATTAATGGGTATTTTGGAGTTTTGATCTTTAAACCTTGGAGACAATTGGAATGATTCCTGACTAAAGTTACTTTATTCGAAGATGTAATTGTTGGGAGATATAATTATTTGAGGAAATAAGAATGCATTTTGGTGACTGAACATTTACTTGCCTACATCAAGCTTTTGGATTCTAGGTGGTATGACTTTCTAAATTGTTGATTGGGGATTCTCTTGTGTTATAATGGGTTAGTATGAATCTGTATTGTGTTATCAGATTTTGGAGTCTTCATTAGTTAATCTTGTTGGGTAATCGGTGATTTATCTTGTTTAGTGATTGGTCTGGTACAGAATGTAAAATTTTGGAGTGATTTATCTTGTTTGGTGATTGTTATGACTCCTTAGGTTCTTTAGATCTCCTTAGTGTCTTGTTTTGGTAGGAGATAAATTATAGGATTTGACTTGTAGGTGTTCAAATGTGTAGGTGGTACTCTTTTTTTGTGCTTCATAATTCTATCGGTCTTATTATTCTTTTCTACTCTATTCTCACTTATTTGAGAGAGGGTTACACTTTTCTAGCCTACCAATTGTTTCTTGAAAGTTTTGCTTATTGGATTAATGGATCCTATACTAATTTGACTTTGTTTCTATTCTTAACATTCATATTTGCTTCTTATAGCAATGTCGCTTATTGGAGTTAAGGTTTGAGACTTCTACTTTTCATTCTATATCTCCAGCCATTCGTTTCAGTATTTTATTTCATCCTATTACTATTCATTTGAAAGTAATCTCTTTGTGGGTATACCATTTTACTTATTCGATTTCACTTGTTTGATGTACTTCTTACCTAAGTACATCATTGTTATTTTTGTTGATCTTTGTTAATCCTATTGTTTTATTATTAAATCCTGAGCCATTACTTTGCTTGTAATTGTTCACTCAAAGTACTCGACACTATCCTATTGTTATCATTTCTTATTCGTACTTCTTTGGTATTGCGTGCTGAGATACTCATTATCTTGAC
Source organism: Ehretia macrophylla (assembly GCA_037974665.1). Lineage (NCBI taxonomy): Eukaryota > Viridiplantae > Streptophyta > Magnoliopsida > Boraginales > Ehretiaceae > Ehretia > Ehretia macrophylla. Next base: position 73,143,486 of record CM075770.1, read on the forward strand.
ACTTATATTTTCTATTGAATTAATCATCTCTTATCTCTTAATTTCATTTCACCTCAAGTACAACTTACTCGTTGGTTCCTTGAACAATCATCGAGAATTGAAATATCTACTTGTTCAGGAATTTTTGTTCAACATACTCAGCACTGTTTTGACTCATCATCATCCTTTGTTCGTACTTATTTAATTGATAGGTGCTGAGACATTTCTTATCTTAGTTATCATGCTTCCTTATTAACTATTAGCCTCTTTATTCTCTAACCTGTTTGAGCTCTTGTTCACTTGATTGTTGGCTCGAATATGACATTCCATATTCTTATTTCCTTGTAAATTTCATAAGAGCCATATTCTGACCAATGTCACTTTTGAGATATTTCTTTGATCAGTAATCATTCATGTTATCGTAAATGAGTTTTTAAACCCTCGGGGTGTTCATAGAGCTCTTTTCTATAGTAAGGGATGATTGATAATTAGTGGTGTCACACTAAGACTTGGAGTTGCAATTTCTTTCATATGCAATATGATGTTAGGTGGGAGAGAATTATGAATTGAAGATTGTCTTGGAACTATGATCATCAACTTGCAGTCAACAGAGGTTGTTCTTTTGAGGTCTTTGGTTAGTTGTCATCCTAAGAGATAAATGAGAACTAAGAGAAGTATTATTACGTGTAACAATTAAGGATTTAATTGTCTGTCAGTTCAAAAATTGCGCGGACGCAATTGTTTTAAGGAGGGGAGAATGTGAAACCCCAATTTTTTGCTTTAACTCGATTTACATGTTTTATCTCGTTTTGCATGCATTTGACCTGTTTATGTGTTATATGACCTAGAATGTTATAATTTTGATGTCAATACTCCTAATACGTGTTAAATGTGCATTCATGAAATTTTCATCAAAAACGGGATCAGAAATTTTATCGTCGATTTTCAGTGAATAGTATTTTCGAAACACGTCCGCTAAAATTTTGAAACTGGCCTTTTTAACCCTTCTAGACCTAGACCATGGACTTTAATAGACCTGTGTTTGATTAAAACGGTTTTAAAATCGGCTTAAAAATTTATTAGGGTTTTTACACCAACTTTTGCAAAAATCGAGTTATAAGCTGACTCGGGCAGAATTGTTTGATTGTAAAACTTCTTGTCACCTAAAAATAACCTACTTGAGCTAGCTTGGGTGTTGAATAATTGTTTTGAACTTTGTTGATCAAGAAAATGCATTTAAAGACAAGAAAACACAAAAAAAAAATTAGTTTCCACTATAACTTTCTTTTATTTATTTGACCTTTGCTTAATATATGATCAACACACATAAAAAACAAAGCAAAACCCAACAAAAAACACACACAAAACCGTGGCTCCTTGGAGGAGAAAGATGAAGGCATTTTCAAAGTATTTTCCTCATAGATTTTGCATTTCAAAGCCGAATTGAGTGATTCAAAGCTTGATTTCACTTGTTTGGCATCCATTCTACACATTTCTTGCATCAAAACACATCAAAGGTGAGAGAAAAATTATAGATCTCAAAACTCATATTTTGTGTTTATGCGTATAAATGATTATTGAACCGTTAGAATTGTAATCTGATGTTAGATTATTGCTCCTTGCATGTTAGGGATCGTTTAGTGGTAATACTACGAGTTTCTGTCGGATGTAGCATAATTTTTATTTTTCGGGTATTAAATTTTGATTAAATTGTTTAATGTTGAATTAATTGAGTTGTGATGATCGAAATCGATTGCCGTCGATTTCTAAATACTTGATAATTACGTGTTAGCGCTGTTGTAATGCCGAATTTTTTATTACATTGCTCGTGGGAAAGTCCGAAAAAATCAGCCAAGATGTCCTAGGGTTTTAGGGTTATCGGGCATGATTTGGAGGTGTTATGGTGGATTTCCAAGAAGGATAAAGTAGTAGGTTGAATGGGTGAGTGATAGGAACTGATTTGGCAATGTTTGGTTAGCAGAATGTAAGTTATGAATTTTTTTGAAGTTTAGGTTGTCATTCTTTAATTTCTTGAACGACGCCTTTAGATGATTGGGTGGTGTTTGAGTGTTGAATGGTGAGTTGTTGATGAGTAATTTAGGGTTTAATTGTGTATATAATGCATGTCCGGTTAGATGGCCTACTTTGTCATCTAACTAAGTTATTGTTGCTTAAATGATAATTGATGCTATCAATGTTGAATAAATGATGATTGAATGATGATTGATTGATGATTGATTGATGATTGATGATGATTATGGAGTCTTGGTATGTGTATGCCACCTCTCGGGCAGCGTTGGGTTGTCGGGTTGATAACGGCTTGACTGCTAGAGGCTACCCCCAGCTCGCATGACGGAGGTGTCATGGAGGGAGGGGCTAGTGAGGTACCTCGGGTGCTTGAGTAATGGGGAGTTATAAGAAGAACGGTTGAGATCGTGATGGCGGTTGGAGCTACACCAAATAGAGTATCCTTTATTGATTGGTTATATAGTTATGTGATGATAGTATTATTTATGTTATTGTGTGTTTACTGACTCAAAGGATTATTCCAAGGAGTTTAGTAGACCTTGCTCGAGATCTATCGGATCCTCATTGGGCTTATTTTATATAAGCTCACTCTCTATTATTGCATGCATACAGGTGTACTTTAGCAGGACTACGGGTATGTGCCTCCTGAAGAGAGAAATGTGTCGTATGTGGATGAGTCTTATGTGCAGGAGTCATTGCCATGAGATTATCTTAGTTGTTGTAAAATAATATTTTGTATAATCTATTTTGAGATGTATGTTTAGCCTATGTATTAAGTTGGAACGGAGGCATATAACTATGATTGGAATGTTGAAGAATGATTATTGTGTAATATGGATGTGTTGTATGTTGTTAACTTAATTGAGGAGATGATTGTTGGGATTGTTTATGGAGTTTGATGTATGATGTTCTAGAGAGGTTGGTTTAGAGCCTCGGTGTCTTAATTACTGTCGTTATACTGGCGAAATTCCGTTTCCTCCTGACTGATCGTAGGTGGGGTCGAGTTGGGGCGTGACACCGAGGCTACCCAGAGAGGCCCATCACTCACGCGCGAGACACTATGCAATGCAAGACTCGATACAAGGCAATAAACGAGCGATAGCACAACAATACAAACTAGTAACAACAAACGAGATAACAAGAAATCACAATCAATAGTAACATTCTACTAACTTTTCAAGCATAACAAGCAATAATAAACAACAATAACACAAATTAAATAAGTATATCAAGCAACCCTAAGCATTCTATAGGCATAATATCAAGATAACAAGCAAAATCACAAATCGGCCCCAACTATCAAAACACTACCACTTCCAAACGAGCCACGAGTTCTGGAAACCGACTTCGCCAATCCTCCTAGGTCACCATAAGGCACGTCTAAGGATCCCGAAATCCTACTTTACCCTAGAATCCCCCTTTGCTTGTTTGAATTACAACTATACCAACCAAACACCCAACCAACGCCTTAATCGCACCAAAAGTGCTTCCATGGCCTTCCGAAACAATGCCATCATGCAAAATGAGAAAATGCCAAACTCGACCTAAACGACCCCGACTTTCACTAAGCCGTTTTTCTCATTTTTTTCCATTACGCAACCTAAACAAATCATGCATTTAGACATTCTAGCATACCTAGCACCTTTTCACATCAACAGACAGCATAACAGCGCAACTTTATCGTTTCAAGGGTTTACTATTCACAAAATACTATTCAATTGACATCTTAATTTGCAATCTCAACATTTAACCTCAGAAAATGTTAAAAAGGATGAATACACGTTCTACAATTGTCAAGGAATGTGAAACCCCACTTTTTCGCTTATCTCATTTTACGTGCTATAACTTGTTTTGCCTGAATATGACATGTTTATGTGGTATAGGACCTAGAAAGTTATAATTTTGATGTCAATACTCCTAATACGTGCTAAATGTGCATTTATGAAATTTTCATAAAAAACGGGATCAGAAATTTATTGTCATCTTTTAGTGAATAGTATTTTGGACGCACATCCGCTAAAATTTTGAAACTGGTCTTTTTAACCCTTCTAGACCTAGTCCATAGACTTTAATAGACATGTGATTGATAAAAACGGATTTCAAATCAGCTTAGGAATTTATTAGGGTTTTTACACTACTTTTTGCAAAAAACCGAGTTTTAAGCCGACTCGGGTAGAATTCTTTGAATGTAAAACTTCTTGTCACCTAAAAATAATCCACTTGAGATATCTTGGGGTTTGCATAAATATTTTTAACATTGGTGAGTAATAAAATGCCTTTAAAGTCAATAAAATACTAAAAATAATAAGTTTTACTAACTTAAACTATTTTATATATTAACTATTTATGCTCACACAAGTTACACACACTCACATAACACAAAAACACACCCAATTGCACACACAAGGCCGAGAGAAAGAAGGAGAAAAAGAAAAGAGAATTTTCAAGGTTTTTCAAAAAAAATTCAATGAAAAACTTGGTTTTTGTCCGTAAAACTTTGCACCGACTTGGATTCCGCTTGTTGGGCACGCACTTCACGCATCCCTAGGCTTTTCTCGCATCAAAGGTGAGAGAAAAATTTTAGATCTCAAAACTTGTCTTTTGCATTTTTGCGTATAAATGAAGATTGAACCGTTAGAATTGTAATCTGATGTTAGATTATTGCTCCTTGCATACTAGGGATCGTTTAGTGGTAATACTACGAGTTTCTGTCGGATGTAGCATAATTTTTATTTTCTGGGTATTTAATTTAGATTAAATTGTTCAAAGTTGATTTAATTGAGTTGCGTTGCTCGAAATCGATTGACGTCGATTTCTAAATACTTGATAATTACGTGTTAGCGCTGTTGTAATGCCGAATTTTCGATTACATTGTTCGTGTCAAAATCCAGAAAATTCAGCCAAGACATCCTAGGGTTTTAGGGTTATCGGGCATGATTTGGAGGTGTTATGGTGGATTTCTGAGAGGGCTAATGTAGTAGGTTGAATGGGTGAGTGATAGAAATGATTTGGCAATGTTTGGGTTAGTAGAATGTAAGTTATGAATTTTTGAATTTTAGGTTGTCATTCTTTAATTTCTTGAACGATGCCTTTAGATGATTGGGTGGTGTTTGAGTGTTGAATGGTGAGTTGTTGATGAGTAATTTAGGGTTTAATTGTGTATATAATGCATGTCCGGTTAGATGGCCTACTTTGTCATCTAACTAAGTTATTGTTGTTTAAATGATAATTGATGCTATCAATGATGAATAAATGATGATTGATTGATGATTGATGATGATTATGGAGTCTTGGTATGTGTGTGCCACCTCTCGGGTAGCGTTGGGCTGTCGGGTTGATAACGGCATGACTGCCAGAGGCTACCCCCAGCTCGCATGACGGAGGTGTCATGGAGGGAGGGGCTAGTGAGGTACCTCGAGTACGTGAGTAATAGGGAGTTATAAGAAGAATGGTTGAGATCGTGATGGTGTTTGGAGCTACACCAAATAGAGTATCCTTTATTGAATGGTTATATAGTTATGTGATGATAATGTTATTGTTGTTGTGTGTTTACTTGCTCAACGGACTAAATCCAAGGAGCATAGTGAATACTGTCGAGATCTATCGGATCCTCACTGGGCTTATTTATATAAGCTCACTCTCTATTATTGCATGCTTACAGGTGTTGCAGAGCCGGATTACGGGTACGTGCCTCCTGAGGAGGAAAATGTGCCTTACATGGACGAGTCATATGTCCCAGAGTCTTATCCATGATTCTGTGCTGTTATTTATCATGTACATTAGCTTAGTAGCATTTTCTATGCTTTATAGTTCTTGTTGTATAGGATGCTGAAAAGAATATAAATTAGTTGTTACTATTCTAGCAGCTTCTTTTGTCTATGGTTAAGTTGTTAGATGGGTCTCAACTTATTTTTGAAATGTATGATAAGGTTGATGTATTGTATGTTATGTTGGAATGGAGGCAGATAACGAGGACTGATTATTGTATATTATTGTTATGATGTATGTTGTTATTATTGAGGAGTTGTTGTTTGTATGGTTATGGAATTGGATGTTTAATATTATTAATGAGGTTGGTTTAGAACCTCGGTAATCTATTTACTGTCGTTATACTGCCGAAATTCCGTTGCGTCCTGACTGATTGTAGGTGGGGTCGAGTTGGGGCGTGACAAAGAACATTCTAGAAGCATCAAAACACTTTAAACAACAATCTACGGATACTTCTCAAAATTCACAAAGGTGACATACATAACATTTAAATGCGTAAATAACGTGATTCCCTCACCTTAGATGCTCCTAGACTCTAGGAAAACCTCGTAGGATGCCTCGGAAACCACCCCGCACGAGCTCACGCGAAGATTTGAAGATTTGAATTTGAAATCTTTTTTTTTCTCTCCTTCATATTTTCGGCCCTTCCTCACTGTTTTCAGCTGGTTTTTTTTTCTTTTTCTTTGTTATTTTGCTTAATAAAGGTTGACAAAGTTGGTCAAATGGTCAAGCATTGGTCAAAATTGCTTAAGTTGGTCAAAAGACTTGTTTTTATGCAATTTTAGGCTAAAACAACTAAGGAAATATCATTTCTAGCTAACAACAATTAAAATATAAAATTTAAGGCACTAAAATACTAGTTTCACTATTTGCTAGGGACTAGAATTCATTTCCTAACTATCTCTCTCGATATGCTATGCACTTTGCGTCAATAGAAGAATAACAATTAAATCCCAAAGAATCTAAGAAATATATCATTTTTGGAAATTATCATAGTTTAAAATTTACTCCAGCTCGGAGCTACTTTCCTCATTTATTTGAAAACCGAGTGATTTTAATGCAAGACAACCAAAATCGATTATTAAAATAATCAAAACAATCAAGGTAATCAATATTCATTTAAAATAATTAATTTAACTAGTTCTAGAATATTTTAAAGAATTATGAAGTTAATATTAAGCTACAAATGAAAGTTAATATAAACACATAGTCAAATACAATTAAACACTAACATTTAAGATAACACTTAATTAATCACAAGAAAAGAATTTCAATTACTATAATTATTAGAAATAGGTAATAATCTTTTAATTATTCAATATATAACTACTAAATGCTTCCAAGAGAAATATTAAAATAGTGCAAATTGGTTGATTTAACTAATTAAACATTTAATCAAATGCAGTCAAGTGCTATTAAATGCATGCCAGGTTCGGGTTATCACACCCACTTCTACTCTGGTATAGCCAACGGTTGAAGCAAACCTGCAGGTCGTTGATGCTCGGCTTTCACCCTCTGACAAGTGAAACATCTAGATACAAACTGAGCAACCTCCCTCTTCATGTTATTCCACCAATAATGTTGCTTCAAATCCCGATACATCTTGGTTCTACCGGGATGAATAGTGTGCTTAGAATTATGAGCTTCCTCTAGAATACCTCGCCTCAAGCTCGGTTCATCGGGAACACAAACCCTGTTCCGAAACCGAAGAATACCATCCTCATGCAGTTTAAAGTCAGACTGATCATCTGTGATCTGATCCTTGATCTTCTGAAGTTTAACATCAAGTTGCTGAGCTTCCCTGATCTGAGACAACAATAAAGGCTGAATACGGAGATGTGAACACATTACCCCAACCTGAGTTAACTCCGGTCTCCAATAAGTGAATTCCTCAAGAATCTCCCATTTCTTGACAGCCAAACAAGAAACACTCGCCTTACGACTAAGAGCATCTGCTACAACATTTGCCTTGCTAGGCAGATAATTGATAGAACAATTATAATATCCAAGAAGCTTCATCCACCTCCCCTGGCGCATATTCAACTCCTTCTGTGAGAACAAGTACTTTAGACTCTTATGATCAGTGAAAATCTCAAACCTACTGCCCCACAGATAATGACGCCACTTCTTCAGTGCGAATACAACTGCTGCCAACTCAAGATCATGAGTCAAATAATTCACCTCATAAGGCTTCAACTTTCTGGAAGCATAGGCAATAACTCGGCCATCTTGCATAAGAACACATCCCAAGCCCTCCTTGGATGCATCGCTGTAAATAACCACATTATTGGTCCCCTCTGGTAGAGCAAGAACTGGAGCAGTAGTCAAACTCTTTTTCAACTCCTGAAACCCACTCTCATACTTCTCATCCCAAGCAAAGATAGTTTGCTTCTAAGTCAACTTAAAAAGTGGCCCAACAATCTTCGAGAAGTCCTTTAAAAACCTACGGTAATAACACGCCAAGCCAAGAAAGCTACGGACCTCAGAAACATTCTCTGGCCTTTTCCAAGATATCACTGATTCAATCTTAGTGGGATCTACAGAAATACCGCTCTGTGTGATAACATGGCCAAGAAAAGATATGCGTTGCAGCCAAAATTCACATTTACTGAACTTGGCAAGCAATTGATGCTCCTACAGCTTCTGTAAGACAAGCCGTAGATGTTGCTCGTGCTCCGATTCAGATTTAGAATAGACCTAGATATCATCAATAAAGATTACCACGAACTGGTCTAAATACGGCTGAAAAACCCGATGCATAAGATCCATGAATGTTGTCGGTGCATTAGTTAATCCAAAGGGCATAACAACAAACTCATAATGCCCATACCGAGTCCTAAAGGCAGACTTCGGAACATCCTCCGTACGAATCCGAAGTTGATAATACCCTTGCCTCAAATCAAATTTAGAATAGACTTTGGCTCCCTGAAGTTGATCAAACAACTCGTCAATCAGTGGCAAAGGATATTTGTTCTTGATGGTCACCTGATTCAAACCACGGTAATCAATACACAATCTCAAGGTACCATCCTTCTTCTTCACAAATAAAACAGGAGCTCCCCAAGGTGAAGAACTCTGCTAAATAAAACCCTTCTCCAATAACTCCTGCAACTGAGTCTTCAACTCCTTCAACTCAGCTGGTGCCATCCGATACGCTGATTTAGAAATAGGTTGAGTACCGGGAATAAGATTGATCACAAACTCCACATCTCTCTCTGGCGGTAACCCTGGCAACTCCTCTGGAAATACATTGGGATATTCCTGAATAATAGGGACTTCCTCAAGCTGCAGCTTATCAGATGGCTTGTTGATCAAATAAGCTAGATAACCCGAACACCCCTTACTCACCAAATTAACGGCTTTAGTTGATGAGATAACAAAACTCGTCTTTGTACCCCAGTTCCCTACTACCTCAACTACTGGCTGATCTGGCAAACGAAACTATACTACCTTGGTTTTACAGTTCAACTGGGCATCATACCTAGAAAGCCAATCCATACCCAAGATAATATCATACCCTCGGATAGGAAATAAGATAAGGTCCGAAGGAAAATTATGCCCCTTAACATGTATTATACAATCCTTACATACTAAGCCAGTAACATACTTATCAGTCAAAGAGGTACTAATCTCAACCACATAAGGCAATCTTTCAGGTTGCAAATTAACACGTTGCACACAAGCAGGAGTAATAAAAGAATGTGTAGCACCAGAATCAATCAACACTTTAACAAGTTGATCAAGTATAAGGAAGTTACCTTCCACAATTGCAGTCTCCTCAGGCATCTCCTCTATGTCAACTGCATAGACCCGAGCCTGGACCCGCTGCTGCTGAGGTACACTAGCCGCAGGTCGGCCCTGATAACCCTGAGTCGCTGTCCGACCCTCAGTCCTTGAATACCTAGGGCAATCCCTCACCCTGTGCTAATTGCTGCTGCATCCTAAACACGTCCCTGCTTTCACCCTGCAAGCGGCCTCCACATGCCCTGTACGCTTGCAGTGTGTACACTACGGTGATGATGCACTAACACTGCCCCTGGATGAACCAAAAGCTAAAGGAACAGCTGAACCAGTCTGTTGCTGAGGCCTTACCAAACTAGGCCTATACTGGCCCTGAGACTGGGCTGGCCTGAATTGGGACTGAACCTGATATGACCCCTGCTGAAACTGAGGCCGATAATAACTCTGCTGCTCCTGTGGCCTAAAAGAACCCTGCTGAACTGGTGGCCTGTACACAACCTGCTGTACGGGAGGCCTATACATACTCTGCTGATACTACGGCTGATACGCCCTCTTACTGGGCTGACTAGAAACAAGCTGATCCCCCTTCCTCTTCTCTAGTCTATAAGCTGCCTCAAAGGCCTCAGTGAATACATCATACCGATTCAGAGCCATCACATCCTGAATCTCGGGCCTCAACCCTAACATGAATCTATGAGTCATCCGATCCTCATCAGCCACATACTTCGGTGCATAACGGGACAATCGAGTAAAGCTGGCCTCATACTGAGCCACTGAAGCATCTCCCTGCACTAAGGCTAGAAACTCTGCCTCTCTCCGTTCCCTCGCGATCCTCGGGACATACTTTGCTCGGAAAGCCAACAGAAAGGCACCCTAAACATACGGAATACCCTGAGTCGCCCAGCTAGTTCTCACTGTGCGCCACCATTCTTCTGCCTCATCATCTAACAAGTATACGACAAATGAGACTTTCTGCTCATCCGTATAGTCAAGAGGATCATAAATCTTCTCCAACTTACTAATCCACGCTTCAGCCTTCCGATCATCGGGTTCCCCCTAAAATCTAGGTGGATAATACCCTAAGAACTCTTTCAGGGTACCACGCCCGTGGTTTCCACCCTGCACATTCAACAACTGAGCCTGCCAAGCCTGAGTCTGGGCAGCCTGCCCTGCTAACAACTGAGCCTGTCCGGCCACTAACTCAGCAATCCTCTCCATAGCTGCCCCCAAACGGTCATCACCCCTATCACGGCCCGGTGCTGCATTACCAGGAGTCTCATCAGTCATCTCAGGCCTACCTCTGGTTCTCGGTCTGCCTGTCATTCTACTAATCAAAGAGTTAGCACAGGTTATAGCACGTAAACAGGTTATGAACAACTATTAGCACATAAACAACAAAGTCATATAAAACACATAAACAAATTGATCATATAATCACATAAGTACTAAATCACATAATCACTTAATCACTTAATCATTTAATCATATTAATACATAGATCACTTTTCTTTCTTTTCATACATACTTTCATGCTAAGACCATTACCCACATTCCGAGAATACCCCGGCTGACAACTAACATGCGCTCTGATACCACTTAATTGTTACGCCCCAACTCAACCCCACATACGATCAGTCAGGACGCAACGGAATTTCGGCAGTATAACGACAGTAAATAGGATACCGATGCTCTAAGCCAACCTCAAAAGACATCATACATCAACTCCACAAACCATACAACAAACAACTCCTCAATAAAATACCAACATACATCATAACCCTATTATACAATAAACATTCCTCGTTATACGCCTCCGTTCCAACATAATACATGAACCTTAATATACATTACAAAAATATATTGAGTCAATCTAGCAACCTAATTATAAACAAAAGAAAGGCTACTAAGACAACATCAAGTAATTCATTATCTTTTCAACATCTTTTACATTATGAACTACAAAGCATATAAAAGTCTACTAAGTTAATTTACAAGATAGTAAAACAATACAACATAAAGGATAAGACTCCGGAACATAAGACTCATCCACGTAAGGAACATTTTCCACATTCTCCTCTTCAGGAGGCACGTACCCGTAATCTTGCGAAAGAACACCTGAAAGCATGCAATAATAGAAAGTGAGCTTAAATAAAATAAGCCTAGTGAGGATCCGATAGATCTCTAAAATATTCACTATGCTCCTTGGATTTAATCGTTTGAGCAAGTAAACACACAATAACATCAATAATACTATCATCACATAATCTACAATGACCAATCAATAAAGAATACACTAGTTGGTGTAGCTCCAATCACCATCACGATCATAATAGCCTTCTTCTGACTCCCATAAACTCACGCTGTAACACCCCGATCCCTCTCGAGACCGGGAGATCTATCAATCAATCTAATCACAACCCAAACCAAACCCGGGCATAATTTTTAGGGAAAACGGACGGAGTCTCCCCTGTTTCTAGGCAAAAAGCAAACATGCGACAGCATATAAGTGGACCAATACTATGTCCAAACATTCAACCACCTCAAGGCCATCCGAGCCTTGTTCTCAACAAGCAATAAACAAGCAAATATACATTTCCAGTTTACAGACTAACCTACCTCTTCACATCTTTTACAAGTACATTCATGCTTTACAATTAAAATATACCAACCCATTGCATAAGTTAGACTATCATATATTTCTATCTTTTTCCCTTTGTCATTACAAACATACATTGAAGTTAAGCTGCATTAACTAAATACATAATCTAACATATCAAACCACCTCAACTACTTAGCTAGATTTAAATTACATTTCTTATAACAATAAATACATACAACATATGAAAGCATATAACTTTACAACTTCGTCACTCAAGCCACATAGGCATGCAAGACAACTCTTCAGGCACGAACTTTCATCAAATCACGAACTTTCTAGCTAACATGACATTTCCTGAAATGTGGTGGTGAGGAGTGAGTATACACAACACGTATACTCAGTGATGGCAAGACAGATATCGAGTTGGAGAGAAAGAAAGTCGTGCAATGCAAATAGACACAGCGAAGCAATAAAGTCAATAAGAAAGCATTCAATACAAGCGATAATATATTAAACATTCAAGAAAGCATTAGCACAACCATTCAAAGCTATACCACACTCTGAAGGCTATGGTTCACTCTTACGAGCAATATACCATTTCACGAGCGATACATCAATCTCAAGCTTGATGTTGACAACGATGACAATAAAAACGCATCCACCTTATAACACCAGTTTGGAATACCCAGGGAGTAACCATCAATTCTACGACCCAAGTCTCCCTGGGAGGCAACCCAAGCGAGAAGAGGGAATAGCTACGGAGCTAGAGCAACCAACACTGGCAACCCGAGGCTACCCAGAGAGGCCATCACTCACACGCGGGACACTATGCAATGCAAGACTCGATACAAGGCAATAAATGAGCGATAGCACAACAATACAAACTAGTGACAACAAACAAGATAACAAGCAATCACAATCAATACTAGCATTCAACCATTTTTTCAAGCATAACAAGCAATAATAAGCAACAATAACACCAATTAAACAAGTAACAGCAGTTCAAACACGAAAACAACAAATATCACTATTTAATCCCTAACTTCTAAAGGTAATTACGAGCAAACGAGCTACGGAATTAGGAAACCGATTTCACTACATTCACTCAGGCACTACAAGGCATGTTTCTATGTCACTAAACTTCACTTTCTCACCCGAGACCCGAAAGTCCACCTACTGCGTTTGAACTACAGCTATGCTAACCGGTCATTCAATCAACACCACAACAGCGCCAAAAGTGCTTCCATGCCCTCAATTACGAAACCCCCAACTCAATTCGAGCACGGTCAACTTTTGGTCAAACGGCCCCTTTACGTTTCTTTGTCTAATTTCCAATTTTAACAAAGGCCGATCCATTTTTATTTCACATTTTATCTTTCTATCACTAATGGCACCTATCCAAATCAATCAATCGCAATTCGGATCGAAATCCGAAATTCTAGGGTTTACTATTCATAATTCACTATTCATGTTCTTCCCCAATTTCAAATACGCATTTTCAACCGTAAAAATTACTAAATAACTAACAAGCAATGCTTTACAAACCCTAAGCAAGCTATTTGAACCAATAATAGGCATTATAACGTGATAAATATCAAATATGAGAAATTGACTCAAAAATCAAATTCGTATTAAAATGCACAAAAGCGTGAAAACCCTCACAGAGATTGAAGACCAAGACCCGCAAGGACCCGAGCAGTTCCACGCACGATTGTAGAAGAAAATGCAAGCAAAATATTTTTTTTCTCTTGCAAAGCTTCGGCCATGGGGGGGACACAAGGGTCATTTTTAGTTTTGTATTGAGTCATTATTGCCTTGTTTTTTAATTTAAAAGATGACAAGGGCATTTTGGTCATTTGCAAAATCAAACTTTAATTAAAAATAGTCAAATAAGCTTATTTTGATGTTATTAAATCTAATTCAAGTTAAAACAATGCAATTAAATGAAAAACAACTAAAACTAGTTAAATTAAGCTAAAAACATTTTTCACTAAGTCCGAAGAATATTTCTCTAACTCTTATTTTTAAAATTCTACAATCGAACGGTCAATAATCGAACGCTAATAAAGTGATGAGCAAAAATATAAAACTTTAATTATTTGAAAAGGAGAATAGTAGATTAGTTTAAAATTCACTCCGGCTCGGAGTTACTTTCCTTATTTATTTGAAAACCGAGTGATTTTAATGCAAAACAACCAAAACCGATTATTAAAATAATCAAAACAATCAAGGTAATCAATATTCATTTAAAATAATTAACTTAACTATTTCTAGAACATTTTAAAGAATTATGAAGTTAATGTTAAGTTGCAAATGAACAATAAATATAAACATGAAATCAAGTGCAATTAAATATTAACATTTAAGATGACACTTAATTAACCACAAGAGAATAAATTCAATTACTACAATTATTAGAAATAGGTAATAATCTTTTAATCAATTAATATAAATTCTTTTCGAATTCTTCTAAAAGAAATAGCAAAACAGTGAAAATTAGATGATTTAACTAATTTAAACACTTAATCAAATGCAGTCAAGTGATATTAAATCCATGCCAGGTTCGGGTTATCACACACGCACCCGAGGTACCCCAATAACCTGTCCTTCCATGACACCTCCGTCATGCGAGCTGGAGGCAGTCTCTGGTAGTCATGTCGTTATCAACCAGACATCCCGATGCTACCCGAGAGGTGGCACAGACATACCAAAGACTCAATAATAATAATAAACATCAATCATTCACAAGAGGAAAGTCTAGCAGAACTTCCTACCTGCCGGCATCAATCATCAATCAATAATCATCAATCATCATCAATAATCATATTATCATCATAATAACATCAATAATCAATTTAACAGCAAATAACTAAGTTAGATGACAAAGTAGGCCATCCAACTGAACATGCATTAAACACACAATCAAACCCTAGTTTACCCATCAACAACTCACAATTCAATCACTCAAACCACACCCGATCAACTAAGGCTCAATTCAATAATTTAAAGAAAGATAACCTAAACTTCAAATAATCATATCTTACATTCTACTAATCCAAACAACTCCAAATCAGTTTCAAACACTCACCCATTCGATCAACTACAATAACCCTCTCGGAAGCCAACCAATACACCTCAAAATCAGGCCCAACAACCCTAAAACCTCAAGGTACCTCGGCTGAAATTTCCAGATTTTCACCCAAACATTGCAATCAAAAATTCGGCATTATAACGGCGTTACCACGTAATTAACAAACTTTTAAAAATCGACGTCAATCGATTCCAACCACAACAACTCATAATAATCCTCAAAAAGCCATTCTATCAACTTTAAATACCCGAAAATAAATAATTTCGCTACAATGGCTCAAATCTCATAGTAATACACATAAACGATCCCTAGCATGCATGGAGCAATAATCTAACATCAAATTAACATTCTAACCGTTCAAAATGCAGTTATGAGCAAAAATATAAAAATGAGTTTTGAGATCCAGAATTTTTCTCTCACCTTTGATGCGATAAAAGCCAAGGAATGTGTGCAATGCATGCCCAACAAGCGGAATCCAACTCGGCACGAAGTTCTACGGACAAAAACTAGGTTTTTCTTTGAAAATTTGCTTGAAAACCTTGAAAACTCTTTTCTCTTTTCTCTTTTTTTCCTCTCGGAAATATGTGTGAAATTGTGGGTGTTTTTGTGCTTTTTGAGTGTGTGTTGGTGATATATGCATGAAAGTCAACAAGTTAAATGAAAGTCAAAGGTGAAACTTTAGTATTTTTAGTGTTTTCTTGACTTTAAATGCATTTCATTGATCACCAAAGTTCAAAAAAATTATTCAACACCAAAGATAGCTCAAGTAGGTTAATTTTAGGTGACAAGAAGTTTTACAATCGAACAATTTCACCCGAGTCGGCTTAAAACTCGATTTTTGTAAAAGTCAGTGTAAAAACCCTAATAAATTCTTAAGCCAATTTTTAAACCATTTTAATCAAACACAGGTCTATTAAATTCCGTGGACTAGGTCTAGAAGGGTTAAAAAGACCAGTTTCAAAATTCTAGCAGACATGTTTCGAAAATACTATTCCCTAAAAATCGATGATAAAATTTCTGACTCCGTTTTTTATGAAAATTTCATAAATGCACATTTTGCATGTTCTGGGAGTATTGATATCAAAATTACCACATTCTAAGTCACATAGCACATAGACAGGTTAATTCACGCAAAACGTGATAAGATAGAAAAGTGGGGTTTCACAACTACTACCTGGTTCTATCAAACCAGACACTTTCACTTTACATTAGGCATGTAAGACGTCTGCCACCTTTGAGTACTTCTGCCGAGTCATTGTTTCAAGGCCAGAGTCAGGTAACTATCTATCCTACTTATTTACTTTACTGGGCCTTTTCCATTCAATAGAATAGAAAGCCAAACGCATTGATTGCGAGGGAAAGGAAAAACCACCCAGTTGTCTTACAAGGCGCGCTATCAACATAGGCGGAGTGTTTTCACCTCCTGGTTGGCTTTGTCAATTCCTTGTTTCGTTTATAGAAAGGGACGACTGGAGCCGAAAAAGGAAAGAGACCCTTAGGTTTGTCACTTAGTTCAGGATCAGGATTGCCACCTTCCGATCTTTTGTCGAAAGAGGTTTCATCGACCCAATCTACTGACCCAACCATCTTGTCTTAGGCTTCTTTCCACGAATGAAGCAAAGGTTGCTTGAGAGTGAAACCTGGATTGACAAAGATCGACCAGTCTCAACTATGTTTCTAGGTACGGAGTAAGTCAACCAAAGGGCGAGGATTAAGAAAGAAGTTCTCAATGCTGAAATCAAACTCTGCTGGCCATTTCGTCGATAGCTCAAAGAACTTTTTGTTGACCTCTTTATCTCTTAGAAAGGCCTGACAAGGGAAGGAGAAAGAAGAATGTTCTAGTGCCTTATTTGTCTAATAATTATTATTAAATTACCCACACTCAAGAATTAATATTTGTTGCCTTCGATTCCATTCCTGACTAGCGGACAGAAAGAAAACTTTAATTTATCCTGCTCTACGATTAACTATTCTGTTTAAGGGATTAAGGTAGTGAAGGTTTGACTCCGGGTGAAAGCTTAAGTTAAGGAACAAAGTCTCAATCGATCTAAAAGATTAGGGACTCCCTGCATCGAGCTTCTTGCCCAACCCCACTCCTAAACTACCAAAAGAATGAAAATCTTTTACGGATTCTATCGCATCAAAAGTCTCGTATCGACTAACCTTGTATTCCTTTAGAATAGGTTTTGGTTAGAAGAGCTTCGGTGCTTTAGTTGCTTTGCCAGTCATAATAGTTACTGCTTGACTCAATAGGAGTTCCAAGGTAGTAGCAAATAATGCCCGCACACGTATTTCGAGACTTTTACACCCCTTTGGAACTTCTTTCTCGTGGAACTATGGTTTCAAAAGTGTCATCCAAGGGTGAACATAGATAATAAGAATCAAAGGGGAACACTTTAGTATTCGATTACAGGGATTTCATATTCCATAGTTAGAGTCTCCCCTATATAAAGAACATAGAGTTGCAACAATCTATTCGAAGTTTAGAGTTGTAAGGGTAAGGTACAGAACCAGACCCAGAACCAGATAACTTAGGCTTGATGGTAATTCACCCGTACCAACCTAGTCATAAGCCACAATGGATCCCCGATAGCCAACCCATAAAGGAGAGGAATTAGCAAGTAGGGCAATCTCTCGTGCAATCAGAATAATCCTTGAACCTTCTGAGATAAGAGCTTGAGAAAGACAGATCTCATCATAACACTTGTTTTCCCTAAACTATCTATCCTTAGAAGTAGGGCGAACAAAATTAAAAGAGGGAATTCTCTAATCTGATAGCCTTACATGAAACAAGCTTGCTTAACGCACTAGCTTTGAGTTTTGACTTAAAAGCTCTTAGAAGTTCAAACCCAAAAGACAAAGCGCATCGCTCTTACGCTCGTCAGTTATTCACCTTTTATAAACGAGTGTTGTGTACTATACTAATAGACTTGCTTACCGTAACCGCAAAGAAAGAACGGTTCTATCTATTTATCCATAAGGGCTGGAGCGCCTTTCGAATGGTATAGGTTATGACTTTGCTTCCGAAAAGATAGATTTGGCTCTGATTTACTAGCATCTACTACTAGAAGGAATTGCCTCACTTACTGCCTGCTCTTACTCCCATCGATATGCCCAGAGACAAGAACTTTCTTTCTCTCATGCCCTTTACCTTAAACTTGACAAAGATAGAATCTTTCACTTTCTCTATCGCTTTTATTGCCCGTAAAGACTCTATCTCTACAGTCGCCTTCTATTTCTTTTTCATGACAAATAGAGTGATCCGTTTTCATAACTAATAAGGCATAAAAAAAAGGAGTCTTGGTATTCGTTCTGACTTCTGCAAGCAAAGGAACAAGATCTGGATTTGACTAGGGCGTTACTATGCGAGTGGAGAGATTTAAGCGAGCTAATAGCAAGTGGACTTTGCCCCTCCCTTTCTTTAGACTTGCAGTAAAGCTGAACAAGTTTACTTAGCTTGCACTTGAGCTTGAAGCCTTTTTTTGAATCCTAAAGTAGCATTAAAAAATCCCCAAAGCTACAAGAAAGCCGAGACTAAAACCGCTACTTGCCCAATAGTACAACGCCTTCCTCACTTTCCTAGCTACCAAGCCTCTCTTCAAACCCTTGCCAGATGGACAAAAGGAAAGATTCTATGTGATACCGCTTGAATAACAATAATTAGAGTGAAATGCCTTAAAGAAAAAGCTTGAGAAACGGTAGGAATTACTACTGACGCCAGCACCTGATGAGCTTACCTTATTATTAAAGAAATGGGAAAGGGGGAATAGGAGGATAATCCATAAGATCTGGTTCTCTAATGTCGATTCTGAATCTGGCTAAATTATGATCTTGAAATTGCATTCTTCTCAAAGAAATATCCCCCAAAAAGGAATTCCATTGAGCTGAGTTTCAGACAAAGAAGTGCGAAAAGACTGGACACTGTTGCTACAAAGAGGAAAGACATCTTTTTTTTTCTTTCAATTAGAACTTTCTCACTGCCGATCACCTTCTCCTTTACTGAGCTAGACTTGATTTGAATACCGGTTTTATGACCTCTTCTACTGGGACCTGGGACCTGGGACCTGGGACCTAGGACCTGGGACCTGCTTCGTGAAATTCAGCAACGAGAGCCCTAGAGGGTTAAGCAAAACCAAAGGATTCAGGAGCATTGGAAGTTTCATTCTTGACAATCTCATGCTGATCCGTCGATCTTGGAAAGCCAACTGGAGTTTGACCCTCAGTTTTATTTCGAGTTGTCTCCCTCTCTTTTTCTTTGGCATTTACACCCCCTATTTGAGTAAGGTTGGAAAGTATCCTCCAACATAAAAAATGGATTCCACGCCGGTCGAGCGTGTAACACCCCGATCCCTCTCGAGACCGGAAGTTCTATCTATCAATCTAATCACAACCCAATTCCAAACCCGGGCATAAAATTTAGGAAAAACGGACGGAGTCTCCCCTGTTTCTAGGCAAAATGCAAAACCTGTGCAGCATATAAATGGACCAGCACCGTGTCCAACCATACAAACACCTCAAGGCCATCCAAGCCTTGGTTCTCAACAAGCGAACACAAGTAAATATACATTTCCAGTTTAAAAGCTAACCTATCTCTTTTCATCTTTTATAAGTACATTCATGCTTGGCAATGAAACCATACTAACCTATTCCATAAAATAAACTATCATACCATTCTAATAAACCGAGTTAAGTTAATTACATATCCTTTAAAACTAAATACATATAATACATGAAAACATACATCTCATAAAAGTAAAATCTTTACGTCTTTGACAACTCAAGCCACATAGCACGCATGGCAACTCTTCAAGCACGATCTATCACATAACTGTTAGAGATAATCCCTAATGCAGTATAGTTAGATGACCTATGTAGGGCATTTTGATGTAAATATATGTTTTATTAATGGCATTTTGAGTTGACATTCATATTCTCCGTCTTATATTGTATGAATGTGTCCTTATGTTTTTTCTTAGAAGAAATATATTCTAAAAGTTGTTTAGAATATCTTGGCGTATTTCTTTAATATGATTAGCATTAAAAGTTATTCATAGTCCTTAGATTATTCAACTAGGACTAGAATAATCAATTATGGACTATCATATGTAGTTACCTTTGATTAATATATGATATTAATTATAAAGGATGGCGAGCCTCGAGCCATAATAGTATGGGATGCGATTAACTTACATATGAATGATTATTAGTGGAATAGATCATTGAATGTGGCATGAGTAATAAATTACATGACTTTGGATTAATAGTTTTATTACTCGTTGCGATTGTGCAAGTAATCCTCTGACTTGAGAAATTACGGTTGTCTGATATATCGGGGTTTAGATTTTAGCATTAGGACAATACTTGTCTTTGTTTATAAAGATGGGTTACGGCCTTTTTGCAGTTTACTCCTTCGGTATAGAGATTGACAGGTAATTGTCAACACAGGATCTGTTAACTTCCGATAGGAAGCGATGTCCTATGCGATCTAATTTCGGTAGTTGAATGAGGAAGTCCTTGGCCAAGGCGTGATGATGGAAAGGAGTATTTCCATGAATGTCATCTCTTATTCTACCGTTTAGATTTAAGCATAGAATCGAACCAATGGACTTAATCATATCATGGTCCTTATTCAATCGGGACATATTAACGGAAGGATTGGACTGCACGTTAATTTGCGACTGTAAATAGATTCACAAGAGATTGACTTCATTACCGTATATATTGTCTTGATATGTTACTAGACGTCACTCTATAACGTGAGGGTATTCCGAGAATGACGGGGACATTCTCGCTATACGGTGGTGAATCTAGAGAGTCACACACGTTTGAGTATTATGAATAGAGTTTCTATAATGAGCTTACAAAAGGTTTGGAAACGTTAAGGAGTTAACGTTGTTGTATTTGGTCATTAAGTTGTAATGGGCCAAAACTGTAATTATTGAAAGTATTGGTGCCAAAGTATAAATATGGAAAGTTAATTTCCAATAAATTAATCTAATATAGATTAGGATTAATTTAATCATATGTATATATATTTATATATATATATATATATATATATATATATATAATTAGCAAAAGATGATGACATCCAAAGGCCAAGATTTGATCTTGATTAGAATCCATGGCTAGGATTAATATTTGGCAAGTTAGTGGAAAAATACATATTTTTCCACTATAATTTTCAGCCCAATAAATGTATATATTAATAGTTACACAAGACACAAAGTTGCATAGGAGACATAAATGCATAGAAGGCTACAATTTCATGACACAAGGTTGTCTTGAAAGCTTGAATGCATGGAAGACTTCAAATGCACAAGACACAAGTATGCATAGATAACATATGTGCATAGAAAGCAAGAATGTAAAATCAGAATTTTAACACAACAAAAAGAGCAAGAAAAACCAGATTTTAGGAAGTGAACACACAAGAGCAAAAATCTGAATTTTTTTTCTCTCTCTTTTTCTCTCCATTTTCGTCCATTGCTTGGGCAGATTTTTCTCTTGCTTTCAACCCTTGTGTAAGCTCATATTTCCATCCAAATAGCTAGTACATACATTTGGTTTGTGAAGGAGATGCTCTTGGATGCTTGTGTGGACAAACTAGTGCTTTTGCAAGGTGTGAAAGGCTTGTCATCATTCTTGTAGTGCTTCTTCATCTTCTTGGCTGAATCTTCAAGAGGTATACCTTGATAACTCTTGTTAATTCATATATATAGTTATATATGTAGTAGATTTGTTGATTACATGGACTAGACATAAGCTATTATGGTGAATACAAATGTTAGGATGCTGAAAAAATTTTGGAAACCTGTTTTTGCTTCCACCTAGCTCATTATGTATGTTGTGATTCACCTATTGCAATGGTCCTTTCTAGTGGTATCAGAGCCTTGTTTGTGTAGTCCATGTAGTCACATATCTATGCTTAAAGTTTCAAGAGTTTTGAGCACAAAAGAACTAGAACGCAATACTTGCATATTTGATGCTTAGAAGTTTTCTGAAAAATGTTTCTGCGCACTGTTTTTGCGTTACTGTTTTGACATAGTAAATGTTGTTGTTTGGGGCTGATTTTTGGATATGTTATGCTATAGAGATAGTAGAATATTTCATCCTCTAATATGCATCTCCTAATTTCGTGGTTAAGATTTTCATTTTTAGCAAAATCAGTAACCTCACTGATTCTCGCGCTATTCTGGACAGACTGCATAGTGTCTGCTCCGAGAGGCATAACTCAGTGAGTTTAACTCCTAATTGAGATCTGTTTGATTCTAAAACTATCTACACTCGAAGAGCTATCTCCCTGTAAAATTTCAGAATTTTTTGAGAACTATAGATATGTTAAATGAGTCAAATCAGTTGGTACGTGTGCAGCAGATTTATGATATGTCATAAAATTGAAAGCTATGACAAACTAAGAACTCAAATCGGACCATGAAATGATAAAGGATTTGTGTTGGGCCTTATTCAACAAATATATGTTTAAAATGGTTTTATTGAGTTATTTTCTGTGTTGTTTACCATGAAATGTTAAAAGCTCAAAATATGAAACTTGTTGCATTGCTTGTTTACTATCTAACTTGCATTGCTTAGTTGATGATGTATGTGATGCATTTACTTTGCTTTATGAGTTTGTGTGGATGAATGAATGGTGAATTTGATCATGGACTTGGTTAGTGGATGAATGATTGGTTGTAATTTCATTAGATGGCTTTGTAACTAATTTAATCATTCGTTTGGGTTGTAATAGAGACATAAGTCTCAATTTATTTTCTTGCACTTGAGAGAACCTTGTAGTGAGGCATAATGTATGTAAATCTTCAAGGAGTTTGCAAGAAGATTATTCAAGGCGTTTAAGTAGTTGGGAGGCCAGTGGATGTTTGGTGAAATCAAGAAGTCAAGACCGTGGAAGACAGTTGATGTGCTTACTAGGTTTAGGGTGTTTCTTGATTTAATTTAGTCCAAGTCCATGATCCAACATCATATATTTTGCATATTTGCTATTTTATTTGCTATATGTGATGTTAGCTTATTTAATAGTCTTATGTGCCTATGTGAGATCTTATGATGTTTCAAACCTCCCTACGTGCAAACTCACATTAGATTTAAATGGTAAAAGAGTTTATCATAGCCCATCGCCATCCTAGAATTTATCAACTTAAAATGGTTATTTCTTGTCTAACCCAAAGGTAGAAAGATATAGCTCACAATAAGTTTCAATGAGATTCTAGCATACATAGTGATGTAGTTGTGTACCAATATCATGTGGCCAAGAACACACTAAAGTTGAGGTCATAGGATTCAAATTGTCGCATAACGTTTAGATGGCGGATTTGATCTAACTAAATCACTTAGTCAATAAGGCACTAAAGCTGAGATTAAAGTGATTTGGGGGCTAAAATTGACCATATCCTATTTAGAGAAATAGATAACAAATTGTTGTTAACTCTTGAACGCATATTTCAATAATGCACTAAAGCTGAGAGATATCCGTGTTAAGAGAAATTGGTCACCTACTAATGAGTCTTTTAGATTCACGATTCTCACTTAGGGAGTGTGAGATTCGATAAAATTAGTGAGAGTACTATTTAATTTTAAGTCCTTATTAAATAGTTTTTCATGTTTATATTAACTTGCAATCTTATTTTCTGCATTATATTTCCTGCAGTTTATCATGGCTTCTTTTTCAAACCCGTTATCTCGCATTCTTGATAAGAATATGTTAACTGGACCAAATTTCAAAGACTGGTTTCGCAATCTTCAAATCATTTTGAGAATGGAAAAAAATTTATTATGTTCTGGAAAAGGCCCCCCTGGCTACACTGCCCGCCACTGCCACCGAGGCAGAACGTGAAACTTATGAAGAATGGGTTGAACATGACTTAAGGGCTAAGAGCTACATTCTCGCTTCTATGAATAATGATCTGCAGCGTCAGCATGAGAATATGTCTGATGCCGCTAACATGATTCGGAATTTGCGAGAATTGTATGGTGAGCAAAGTCGCGTTGTTAGATACGAGATATCTAAAGAATTGTTCAGGGCTCGGATGGATGAGGGTTCCGATGTGAGCAAACATACCCTCAGGATGATTGATCTGATCACTCATCTTGAGGAGTTTGATTTCACAATGGACTATCAGCTCTAGACTGATCTAATTCTGCAATCTCTGCCACTGTCGTTCAGCCAATTCATCATAAATTTTCAAATGAACAAGTTGGAGGCTTTTTTACCCGAGTTGTTGAACATGTTGACCACTGCACAAGGTCAAATGAAGGGTAAAGGAAAGGAGACCGTTCTTGCTGTTGCTTCTTCTTCTGGCTCTAAGTCGAAAAACAAGAAGAAGAAGAAGAACAAAAAGAAAGTCTCTACTCCAAAGACTTCTGGTGGGGTGGTTAAGTCAAAAGGGAAAGTTGTCACCCCTAAGGGGACATGTTATCACTACAAGAAGGATGGTCACTGGAAAAGGAACTATCCTTTGTACCTTCAAGAGCTGAAGGAGCAGCGAGCTAAGGTAGCTGCTGAGAAAGGTAATGATTCTTTTGCTTTTGTGATTGAGACTAGTTTGTCTATTAGTCATCGTTATACTTCTTGGATTTTGGATTCTGGTGCTACATCTCACATTTGTGTTTGTAAACAGATTCTAAATGATTCGAGTGCGCTTGGGAAGCGGCAGGTTGTTTTGAAAGTTGGCAATGGTGCAAGTGTTGCGGCTTTAGCTAAAGGAGAAGTGCATGTAGATATGCCTACAAGGCATGTCTTGATTTTGAAAGATGTTTTGTTTGTACCTCAAGCTATTAGGAATATAGTGTCTATTCCTAGGCTTACTAAGGAAGGTTATGAATTTTCCTTTATTAGTGACTTGTGTAATATTCTCTATTGTAATGAATATATCGGCAAGGCCATTTTGGTGAACGGACTTTATAATCTTGACATGAATGAATGAATGCATATATATTCTACTTCCACTTCCACTTTAAAACAAAAACGACCTAGAGATAATCAAATCAATCCTAAACAATTATGGCACTTAAGACTTGGTCATATCAATGATAAAAGAATTGCAAGTATGGCTCAAAATGAACTTATTGGTTCATTGGGATTTGAGCCCAGCCCTACATGCGAATCATGTGTCCTTGGTAAAATGACTAAGTCACCTTTTATTGGACAAGGTGTAAGAGCTACTGAATTGTTAGCATTGATACATAGTGATGTTTGTGGACCATTTAGAGAAATGGCTCGAGGTGGTTATTACTACTTCATAACTTTTACCGATGATTATTCACGATATGGTTATGTATACTTAATGAAGTATAAGTCTGAAGCTTTTGAAAAATTCAAAGATTTTAAATATGAAGTAGAAAACCAATTTGGAAAAAGTATTAAAACTTTACGATCTGATCGTGGATGTGAATACTTGAGTACTGAGTTTCTTGACTATCTCAAAGAACTTGGTATAACATCACAAACAACACCACCTGCTACACCACAATTGAATGGGGTATCTGAACGTAGGAATCGTACATTAATGGATATGGTACGATCTATGATCAGTTACACTGATCTTCCCATTTCATTGTGGGGTCATGCACTTTTGACAGCTATCTACTTGTTGAATAGGGTTCCCACTAAAGCTGTTCCTACTATTCCGTATGAGATATGGGTTGGTAGGAAACCAAGTCTTAATCACATTAAGATTTGGGGTTGTCCTGCTTTTGTTAAGAAACTTAAGACAAATAAGTTGGAAGCCAGATCTGATAAGGGTAGGTTTGTGGGATATCCTAAGGAAACTAAAGGATATTATTTCTACTTTCCTAGTAATCAAAGGGTTGTGATTAGTCGTGATGCTATCTTTCTTGAAAAAGAGTTTGTTCAAGAAGGTGGTAGCGGGAGAAAAATTGAAATAGAGGAAGGGTCCTCTCAATCACAAACATACCTGAATCAAGATCCCGAACCTATTTAGCAGATTCCAGAACAAGTCGTCACACAGGTTCCTCGTAGATCTAGTAGAATATCCCATTCTCCTGAACGATATGGGTATCTTCTTGAGGAAGCACAAAAACTACTTGTGGTAGGGGATAATGATCATATTGATGATCCAACTACTTATGAGGAAGCGATACGTGATATCAATTCTGAGAAATGGAAGCAGGCAATGCAAATTGAAATGGACTCCATGTACTCCAATGATGTTTGGACCTTGGTAGACCCGCTTGAAGGAATTGTACCTATAGGTTGCAAATGGGTCTTCAAGAGAAAACTTGGAGTTAATGCAAAAGTTGAGACTTTTAAAGCAAGGCTAGTTGCAAAAGGTTTTTGTCAGAAACAAGGTGTTGACTACGACGAAACATTTTCACATGTAGCCATGCTTAAGTCCATTCGCATTATGCTTGCTATTGCAGCATACTATGATTATGATATTTGGCAAATGGATGTCAAAACTGAATTCTTGAATGGATATCTAGATGAAGATTTCTATATGGAGCAGCCTTTGGGTTTTAAATTCAAGGATTATAAAGTATGTAAGCTTAAAAGATCAATTTATGGTCTTAAACAAGCTTCTCGGTCTTGGAACATCCGATTCAATAATGAGATCAAAGAGTTCGGTTTCATAAGGAATGAAGATGAACAATGTGTTTACAAGAAGGTTAGTGGGAGTGCGACCACTTTTCTGATCTTGTATGTTGATGACATTCTCATTATGGGAAATGACACGGGTCATATGATGTCCCCGAAAATTTGGTTAAGTAATAAATTATCCATGAAAGATTTGGGAGAATCTACTTATATTTTGGTGATTCGTGCCTAAAGAGATAGAACGAAAAGATTAATTGGCTTATCTCAGAGCATGTACATAGAGCGGATCTTGAAGAAATTCAAGATGGAAAGTTCAAAGAAAGGTCTCTTGCCTATGAGGCACGGTGTGCACCTTTCTAAGGAAATGTCTCCTAAAACCAATGAGGAAAGACAACGCATGGATAAAGTGCCTTATGCTTCCGCCATAGGCAGTCTCATGTATGCTATGCTATGTACACGGCCTGATCTTGCTTACGCAGTAAGCATTACGAGCAGATATCAGTCCGATCCAGGTGAAGGACACTGGATTGCTGTAAAACATATCCTGAAGTACTTGCGAAGAACTAAGGATCTTGTCTTAATTTATGGAGGCAGTGAACTCCGTATGGATGGATACACTGATTCAGATTTTCAATCTGATAAAGATGATAGAAAGCCTACATCTGGGTTTGTCTTTGTATGCAATGGAGGGGCAGTCTGTTGGAAGAGTTCAAAACAGCCGGTAACTGCTGATTCCACAACTGAAGCTGAATACATCGCTGCATGTGATGCTGCAAAGGAAGCAGTTTGGATAAAGAAGTTCTTGATAGAGCTCGAAGTGGTTCCATCCATTGAGTTACTGATACCGTTGTATTGCGATAACAATGGGGCTATTGCACAAGCTAAGGAACCGAGATCTCACCAAAAATCCAAACATATTGAAAGGAGGTTTCATATTATTCGAGAGATTGTAGCTCGAAAGGATATTAGTCTACAGAAAGTTCCTACATTGGATAATGTAGCCGACCCACTTACCAAGCCTATGAGTCAGTCACAGCTAGATCATCATCTTGAGAAGATGGGTATGCGATACCATAGTATGATGCGCTAGTTCTATGTAATGTAGCATTAGTGCAAGTGGGAGATTGTTAGAGATATGCCCTAATGCAGTATAGTTAGATGACCTATGTAGGTCATTTTGATGTAAATATATGTTTTATTAATGGCATTTTGAGTTGACATTCATATTCTTCGTCTTATATTGTATGAATGGGTGATTATGTTTTTTCTTAGAAGAAATATATTCTAAAAGTTGTTTAGAATATCTTGGCGTATTTCTTTAATATGATTAGCATTAAAAGTTATTCATAGTCCTTAGATTATTCAACCAGGACTAGAATAATCAATTATGGACTATCATATGTAGTTACTTTTGATTAATATATGATATTAATGATAAAGGATGGCGAGCCTCGAGCCATAATAGTATGGGATGCGATTAACTTACATATGAATGATTATTAGTGGAATAGATCATTGAATGTGGCATGAGTAATAAACTACATGACTTTGGATTAATAGTTTTATTACTCGTTGCGATTGTGCAAGTAATCCTCTGACTTGAGAAATTACGGTTGTCTGATATATCGGGGTTTAGATTTTAGCATTAGGACAATGCTTGTCTTTGTTTATAAAGATGGGTTACGGCCTTTTTGCAATTTACTCCTTCGGTATAGAGATTGACAGGTAATTGTCAACACAAGATCTGTTAACTTCCGATAGGAAGCGATGTCCTATGTGATCTAATTTCGGTAGTTGAATGAGGAAGTCCTTGGCCAAGGCGTGATGATGGAAATGAGTATTTCCATGAATGTCATCTCTCATTCTACCGTTTAGATCTAAGCACAGAATCGAACCAACGGACTTAATCATATCATGGTCCTTATTCGATCGGGACATATTAATGGAAGGATTGGACTGCATGTTAATTCGTGATTGTAAATAGATTCACAAGAGATTGACTTCATTACTGTATATATTGTCTTGATATGTTACTAGACATCACTCTATAATGTGAGGGTATTCCAAGAATGACGGGGACATTTTTGGAATAGATTAAAAGGGTTTAATGGTCCCTCATCGCTATACGGTGGTGAATCTAGAGAGTCACACACGTTTGAGTATCATGAATAGAGTTTCTATAATGAGCTTACAAAAGGTTTGGAAACGTTAAGGAGTTAACGTTGTTGTATTTGGTCATTAAGTTGTAATGGGCCAAAAATGTAATTATTGAAAGTATTGGGGCCAAAGTATAAATATGGAAAGTTAATTTCCAATAAATTAATCTAATATAGATTAGGATTAATTTAATCATATGTATATATATTTATATATATATATATATATAATTAACAAAAGATGATGACATCCAAAGGCCAAGATTTGATCTTGATTAGAATCTATGGCTAGGATTAATACTTGGCAAGTTAGTGGAAAAATACATATTTTTCCACTATAATTTTCAGCCCAATAAATGTATATATTAATAGTTACACAAGACACAAAGTTGCATAGGAGACATAAATGCATAGAAGGCTACAATTTCATGACACAAGGTTGTCTTGAAAGCTTGAATGCATGGAAGACTTCAAATGCACAAGACACAAGGATGCATCGATAACATATATGCATTGCAAGCAAGAAGGCAAAATCAGAATTTGAACACAACAAAAAGAACAAGAAAAATCAGATTTTAGGAAGTGAACACACAAGAGCAAAAATCTGAATTTTTTTTCTCTCTCTTTTTCTCTCCATTTTCGTCCATTGCTTGGGCATATTTTTCTCTTGCTTTCAACCCTTGTGTAAGCTCATATTCCCATCCAAATAGCTAGTACATACATTTGGTTTGTGGAGGAGAAGCTCTTGGATGCTTGTGTGGACAAACTAGTGCTTTTGCAAGGTGTGAAAGGCTTGTCATCATTCTTGTAGTGCTTCTTCATCTTCTTGGCTGAATCTTCAAGAGGTATACCTTGATAACTCTTGTTAATTCATATATATAGTTATATATGTAGTAGAGTTGTTGATTACATGGACTAGACATAAGCTATTATGGTGAATACAAATGTTATGATGCTGAAAAATTTTTGAAATCCTGTTTTTGCTTCCACCTAGCTCATTATGTATGTTGTGATTCACCTATTGCAATGGTCCTTTCAATAACCACGAACTTTCTAGCTAACATGGCAATTCCTGAAATGTGGTGGTGAGGAGTGAGTATACATAACACGTATACTCAGTGAGGGCGAGACAGATATCGAGGTGGAGAGAAAGAAAGTCGTGCAATGCAAATAAACAGTTAAGCAATATATCCAATAAGAACATCAATCAATATAATCAAGAATACAATAACAATTAAATAAAGCATTAACACAACCAATCAAAGCTATACCACACTTTGAAGGCTACGATTCACTCGAACGAGTAATGTACTGATCATGATTTCGATGACTTTAACGATGACGCGCCGGCTTACCCACCTTATATCTTCCGTTAAAGTACTTCGGACATACTCTATCAATTCTACGACCCAAAACTCCCTGGGCAGCAACCCAAGCAATAACGGGAATAGGACACGGAGCTAGAGCAACCAACCTTAGCAGCCCGAGACTACCCAGAGAGGCCTGTCACCCACGCGCCTGACACAATGCAATGCAATACGAAGAATATAACGATAATCGAGCAAGGCACTGGAGTGCAGATTAGTATCAACATGCGATACAATAAGCATTTACAATCAATAAAGTAACAAGAACAACACTAACACGCATTATCAACAATTGATATACAATTCAATCATAATCAAGTATAACGAGCATAATAATCCACAATAAGCATTATATAAGCAAGCATTATAAAAATCAACTAAAACACTAAATGACCCCAACTTTCTCAATGCTACTACTTCCAAACGAGCTACGAGTTTTGGAAACCGACTTGACCACTCCTCCTAGGACACCATAAGACACGTCTAAAGACCACGAAACCTACTTTACCCTAGAATTCCTACAAAGCCCCGATTTTCCCCTTTGCTCATTTGAACTACAGCTACCTCAACCGATCACCCAACAAATGTCATAACTGCACCAAAAGTGCTTCCATGGCATACTACGACAATGCCTTCACGCAAACTGATAAAATACCAAACTCGACCGGAACGACCCCAACATGTACCAAGTCGTTTTCACCATTTTTCCATTACACAATCCAATTAAACCATACATTTAAGCATTCTAACATATCTAGCATCTTTCTACATCAACAGAAAGAAAAACAGAGTAACTTTTATGAAACATGGGTTTACTATTCATATTTTACTATTCCATTCGCATTTTAAATTACAATTGCTATATTTAACCGTAGAAAATGCTAAAAAGCTACAAATACATGTTCTACCATCATCAAAGAATATTCTTTAAGCGACAAAATAGATAAAATAACAACCTACTGCTAAATCACAAAAATTAAAGTTTAGATACAATAACTTCAAATGCTCAAATAACGATGCAACCCTCACCTTAGATGCTACTAGACGCTAGGAAAACCATGTTGGAAGCCTCGGAAACAACCCCGTGTAAACTCTCACGAAGATTTGAAGATTTGAAGTTGAAATCTTTTTTTTTCTTTTCTCCTATGGTTTCGACCACCATCTCTTTTTTTCAGCTTTTCCTTTGTTTTTTTTATGCTATTTTGTCTATTAAAAATATGACAAGCTTAAATGGTGAAAGGTCAACGGTCTTGGCTTGGTCAAATCTAGCTATTTTGGCATTTTTAACTTAAAATAAAGCCTAAAACTACTAGTCTAATATCCTAACAACTAAATACTAACTACTAAAATACTAAAACTCCAAAATGAACACACTAAATAGTAGTTTTCACTATTTGCTGAGGACTAGAAATCATTTTCTAACTATCGCTCTCGAAATACAATGCACAAAATGACGAAGAATGAATAACAACTAAATATTATGGAATATAAGAAAAATATAATTTTTGAAAAGTAACATAGTTCAAAATTCACTCCGGGCTCGGAGCTACTTTTTCATTTAATTGAAAACCGAGCATTAAGGTGCAAGAAAATAAAACCAAGTAACATAAATATAAAAAGTAGTTGATACTCCGTTAAAATAATTAACTCAAGTATTATTTAATTACTTCTAAAAGAAATATGAAAATAATGCTAGAAATGAATGTTTAACTAAAAATAAACACGAAATTCAATGCTAACATTTAAGATGACACTTAATTAAATGCAATTAAATGTCATTAAATGCATGCCGGGTTCAGGGTATCATATCCTTCCCCCCTTAAAACAATTGTGTCCTTGCAATTCTTCTTCCAATAGAACTCTACATCCATTGAAATCTAATTCTGACTAATCTTCATCTGTTGTTAAGTAAGATACTGAATAAGACAGCCGTAGGAAAATCCAAATAGAAATCCCAACCAAGAATGCCGAGAAAATACCAACTAAAGACTAAAGCAGGGATACTGCACATAAAATTAACATCACATATTAATGACAAGAAGAATGCCGAATGAATACCCCACATACAAATCTCCAATAGATGTTCAACTATTATCGCCCGAGAACTCCCAAGCAAGAAGCCAACTAAAGGCTCAAATGAAGATTCCATCTAGAGGTCCAAAGAAATACCCCACTAGTCATGAATTTCATACTTCATTTGCTTTATGTACTCATTCGGTTTTCTAGTAGTAAGATCTGGCCTTTGGTATTAAGATTGAATCAGTGGTCAACCTGTGCTTGAATGACGACATTCCAACAAGAAACCTCTGATTCCGAAATGGTTTACTTTGTAGGCTAGTGAACGAGCTAAGTAGTTCGGACCCTTCCTAATCTGATATTATATCGGGAGACTCTATAATCTTCCTTTTTCTTCCTTTCGGGACACGGGGAAAAGAAATCCTTTTTCCTCTTCCTTTTTGGATTACAAAGGGAGCTACTTTAATAGAATTTCTTTATTTAAGGGTGCGGATGATCCTTTCCCCGCTCATTCCCTTATATAATTGTTGTGCCTAACCTTACCGCATTCGAGAGTTTAGAAGTTGAGATTGAATCCACTGACTTTAAGACCCGATCCAATACCCGATCATACGGATTCTCCTGTTGCCAAGTCGATACGACCAGACTCTGATCCCTCCACTGAAGCCAAAAGTGGAAAAGAAAAAGAGGCTCGAAGACCTGAAGTCGATCTGCGATATAGGTGTAACTCCCCGAACCCAACCCCACGCTAAAGTCAGGCTCGGACCCGTCACTTGAACAGAGTCTCCTCTGTACCAAGGACAAAACTGTTACCTGAAAACATTCACTCAAGACATCTGAACTAAAAGCAACAACTTATCAACAATAACTTCAAAGCCAAAACACAATCACAAGGCCATTCGAGCCTTGGAGCAACAATATTCTACTAAAGCACACAAGCATGAGAGATAAGTTGGTTTTAGTCATAAGTAAACGAATACGATAAAATTCTAAGTTCCATGTGAAGGTTAACAAACACTCCAAGCATGCAAGGGAGATTAAAGTCTAGAATTCATTATTACAATCCAACAACTTTCTTTAATATCCTAGTACACACCTACTAGACATATATATACAAGACTCCAAAGTCTCAAAATACATTAATAACAAGAACTCCACGCAAGAAGCACATAAAATCCACCTCAGCACACAAGATCACGGATTCTGATCTACTTGACCTTCTTCTTCTTCTCCTACTTCTAACAGTTGGGGCTTCACCTCAGCTTCTCCTGAAACATTTCAAATGAGGAGTGAGCAACAAAGTTGCCCAGCGAGGGAGGTGATGCAACATGCCCACGTGCAATATGATGTGCAACACAAGTAAACATATACACGCCACATAAACTAACAAGACAATAAGTCAAACTATTAATCACTTTAAAAAGGATACGGTTCCACTTCCAAGACTTCATCCACGAGCCACGATCCACGAGTATCACGAACATGCCAGCAAACCCCAAACACCACAATTGGGATACTCCAGATGTATCCCGATCCTACGACCCTTTCTCCCGAGGTAGGTCCATGCCCAGCAGGTAAACCACGCCTCTGGGGTAGTGGAGTATGCCTCAGCGAGAAAGGGAATAGGCACCATGGTAGTCAAGGGAGCACGGCAAGCCCGACGCCGCCCGTGTTTCTCGACGCTACCATGTCCGATATAGGTTGCGCAACCCAATACAAGTCACAAACAATCAATATAACACGTAAGAGGGACGACAAAGTAGGCCACCCTTACATATATGCACGATAAAAGTTCATATAAGCACGATATTAACTTTAATATACCAAAAGTAGCAATCAACACAACTAATTCTAATAATCTACTCAAATAACTTAAATATATCCTAAATATTCAATGCAAGGCATTACTAACACACAACAAGTTTCAAATGCAACTAAAATGGCTAAACACTACATTTCCCCTTTCTTTAACAGAGCTTTCTTTCTCCTAATCATGGTTCGAAATTCCCAATCATACCCTAGTCTTTCTATATTCCTAATTAAGCTCAAAGGTACCTTTTAAAGTCACTAAAACTCATTTTTGAAGCAAAAGTTCGGGAAGGCCCCGAACGGGTTTGAACTATAGCCATACTAACCGAACCCCATTTTCGCGAAAGGAAAGCACCAAAGGTGCTTCCTTAGCTCAAGGATACCCAAATCGATGCCCAAACTTGCCCGGATTGCTTAACGTATAAAACCCCTTTTTTAAAGTAAGCTAATTATGCAATTAAGGTCAAATTCGAGTGATTCAACCTAACGTGGCTTTTCAACTAACTTCCCTAGGGTCTAGAGCACCTAATTGAAGCATCAATTCAAGCCAATTAATAAATTTTTTCAAAACCCTAATTCTATGCACTATTCATCATCTCTTTGATCAATCTCAACAATCAACCATTAAATTTGTTATCAAACCACAAAAGTTAGCTCCATAGACATTAAATAACTCATAGGAAGCATTCATAACAAGATATATAGCTATAATTGACAAATCAAGAAATTTAAACATATGCACATAAACTTTAAAATCAAGAAAATGAGACTCCCTCACAATTTTTGAAGATGGAGAAGCTTGTTGAAGACTCTAGGTTGCTCAAAATCCTCCCAAGATCAATCTAAGAGCTCAAGTGCAAGATTGAAGAAGCAAAAATCCTCCTTTTCTCCCTTGAGTGGGTCGGCCAAGGCTTAGGACATAGGGGTCATTTTTGCAAATGTTTTGATGACTAATGTGTTCTATTCTATTTTATTTCATGAGATAGTAATATTATATGTAGTATATAATTAATATTCTAAGCTAATTAATCTCAAAAACTTAATCAATTAAAGCTAATTGCTATTACAAATGCATTTTAATTAATAACTAGCACTATTCTAACGTAACACTATTCAAAGTTCACGGAAAATATTTTTCAAACGCATACTCCTAAGCTCGAAAGTTCAAAACGAAAATTTCTTGGTTCCTTTTAAATGTCAGGTGACCTAGGAAAAATTTAAAATCAAGCTTTTGAAACAGTCAAAAATATTATGAATAGTAACCCACAATAAAATCAATTAAGCAAGAAAAATGATGCACGTAGAAATGCGCACATAGGTATGCAACGATTATAAATAAATTCTATGGTGAAATTCTCGGGTGTCACAATAGGAGTACTCCGCCCGGGAGCTGCACCAAGGGAGTGACCGAGCAAGGGCTATGATCAGAGCCAAGCAACCGCATGACTTGTTGCATGTACTCCTTTTTCTCTATACCCAAGGTTTTTAAATAAATATTAAGCTATGATTCGTAAGAAACATCCGAACTTCCAATCTCAAGATAGGGGGCGGCTTCAGACCCTCAAACTGAACCCCGTGTGACTCTCTAGCTTGCGTTCGCTAACTGAAATGATCTGTCATCCAAGCTAACTTCACTTATTTCCTAATTATATTCTAGGGTGTTAGGATGTCCCCCGTGGGGTCATCTGTCCCATCCCTACTTTCTATCATAGCAGTGAGACAGACTCTCTTACCAAACTATGTTCTAAAGAGAGTCTGTTTTCTGGCGAGATAGTCTGTTTTGAGCGCCCATAGATGTCGAACCTCTTGAACAACTTCCAATTAATTATTTAGTGGTCACCTAGGCTAGCCCGGATCCATCTCAAACACTTACAAAGAAGGCAAAGTCCCCGCTCACTCAACAGCTAAACTTGAAGCAAGCCTGAAGCAATGTAGGAAGACCTTCTATCCCTCCATTAAGGTCAAACTTCTCTATGTACCCATTGTTTGTCAGACCCAATTTCGTAGACAAGTGTCTGTCTCCCATTTCACAAAGGAACTAGCCATTGGATATCTTGAATAGGAGATAGAAGGAAATGACATCGTGCCCTAAGGCTTGATTGGCTAACCCGAACAAAGTACCCTAATAAAGGAAAGAGGCATTTAGGACATCAATCCCAAGGGGGAAGAAAACTAGCACGAGTGAGATGTCACTTATTAAAGCTAAAGCCAGAAGAAAAGATGCCAAGATCCACAAGCACTCTTAAAGCTTGGTGAGCTAGGTTTAGTGATTGGGGCGTACTTCTCTTCTATACGATAACACCAGTCCCCTTCCTCTTCCAATTGATTGATGGAGATGGGGTTAAGGAAGGATGAGAGGAGCGCACGCCTTCGATAGTCAAATATGGAAGTTGATGTATTAGGATTGACTTTCCAGGATTTCTGAAAAATGTCGCACCCGCTTTTGTTCAACAGTGCCCTTCTCTCGCTACTGTGCTGGTGGGTGTAACGTATGGTCCTAGAATAAAGGACCTTCCCTCACAGGACGAAAAGTTTGTTTTTATACCCCCACTCACTACCTTGGCTATTGTAGCTTTAGTTCAAAATAGAACTCTTTCCCTTTGTCTATCCCTTTATCTAATAAAGGGGCAGCCAACATTCATTTTGTTGTCGTGATCGTTAGTGCATTCATAAAGCGGCTTAAACAAAAGCTAGATCGGCTCACCGAACACCAACCAAGTCGTAACTATATTCCTTAATTTCAAAATGGCAGCATCAGTGTCGGCTAAAGCAAGGGTAAGATTAAACCGTCGATCAAATGGGGGCTAACGCCCGCCCAGTGACGGAAGGTCAAAGAAGTTGGTGACCTGTGTTTTGGTAACACTACAAAAAACAAGATGTTTTGTGATGGCCATTAATCATCACATTTTTGTCACAAACAAGCAAATGTGATGAAATTGTGATGACATGTCTGTTGTCGCCAAACACAGCGTCACTAAATCATTTTTCGTCACATT
Organism: Ehretia macrophylla; assembly: GCA_037974665.1. Lineage (NCBI taxonomy): Eukaryota > Viridiplantae > Streptophyta > Magnoliopsida > Boraginales > Ehretiaceae > Ehretia > Ehretia macrophylla. Next base: position 73,180,611 of record CM075770.1, read on the forward strand.
TTTGTGGCCTTTTGACTAATTTGCAACGACATGCAAAGCTGGAAGTGTTCATGAAATGTTCGTGGCAAATGAGACTAATATGCCACAACATGTAATTGAGGTCATTTCGCGGCAAACTCGTGGGAAGTTATTTGTCGTAATTTCATGGCTGAAGTATAGCATATATTTCGTGGTAATATCGTCATGTTTCATGGCCAAATGTTGTCACAAATTCGTCCCAAACAGTTTTTGTCACAAAATCGTGACAGTATTTCATTCTTTTTGCCCAAATTCGTGACAATTGTCAAATTGTTTTGGTCACAAAATCGTGACTATATTTAATTTCTTGTCACAAATTCGTGACAATGTTTAAATTATTTTTGTCACAAAATCGTGGCTATATTTCATTCTTTTTGTTACAAATTCATGGAAATTTTCAAATCTACTATTCTAATGTTGCTTGTAATATCATCTTGTTTGTCCTACTAAATTACAAACTAACATCCATAATTGAATCTCGAGCAATTTATGAAGGCAACCCCATAATTAAATTTCAAGTAATTACACAACCTACACATCCATTCAAATGAACACAATTTCACACCAAAATAGTTAAGTATACATAATAGTCACTATTCAATAGAGTTACCTTCTTCAAACATACATTCTAAAAAAATTACCAAATGTGCATCTATCATAACATCATCTAACTTGTTTGTCCTACTATGATAAGCTCCAAAAGAGAATTTGTATGCAAAAAAGTTTTCAACATTCTCCATTGTGGCACTCCATCCTTGAACTCTTCAGTTAAAAATGAGTTCAAACATCTCCATTGTAGAATCCAAAGTCTACTATTCTCACCATCTTCAAACAATCCATGTCTTATATCTACAAATAGGAAAATAACCAAACCTAAAGCCTAATACTCAACCAAAAGAACTCTTCAGTTAAAAATGAGAATGAAAGCGAAAACAAATTATAATTTTCACTTGTGATGATAATAAGTCAAAAGTGCACCGAATTGCCCTCAATTTTCAAAATGCGAGAAAGACTATAACATAATCCAAAGTATATACAAGCAAAAGGAAAAGTGAAAATGATCAATATATATCCAAACCAAGAAGAGAAAAAGCAAAGGCCCAAAGAAACAAACTAAGAAAGATAAGATTATTAACAAAAGAATTCAAGGAAGAAGAAGAGTTTTCTTCAAGCTTAGAAAGCTTAGGAAGCGGAGCAAGAGCGTAAAAATGATAAGATAAAATAAACTAATCTTGATGACTAATTAGGAACTGTGTTACGTATTTAAGACATACAATTTTAATTTCAAGTTTTTGTTGTTTGTTCACTTAGCTTAGCTTTTGACTTTTGGGAAGGGAAAATACCCTATACAAAAGTTGCAACTCTTTCGAAGATGAGTTTGGTGATTATTAAAGGCCTAGCCGTCATTGGATTAATTTTGCTGAAAAAGCATTCACATCATTTTAGTGGAATTCAAGCCTCAAGCTTAAAGTTTAGACAAAAAATGGCATGTTTCTTATAAAATAAATTCCTCACCCTTACTTTGTTTATCTATTTTTCTAAATTTAGTAATATAATTTTGATTCATTGTATATGAGTAAAAAATGTGTTTTTATTCTTGACACCCAAACAGGTTTTCTATTTTTTTGTTTTAAAATTATTCTTGTCATATATTCTCGAGGCACGATGTTTCTGGGGAAAAAACAAGTTTATCTAGTATTCTTCTTCTTCTTTTTTTGCTCGGCATCTAGTATTCTTCTTTACCAGTTACTAGTGTTGCAGAATATAACAGCTAACACAACATACTCATAATTGATAATCTACTTGTGACTAAACTAAAGGATAAGTTAGATAGCACTTTACCTAACCTAAATTCACAATTGTCTCATTCGTCTTTGGCTAAAGATAAAAATATAAAGAATCCAATAGATCACATTTACTAAAATAACTAAGATTTATTATCATTCTAGTAATAATAAGGATAGATATAAACAAGCCTTCATGTAATTTCAATCATTTATGTCTGGTCCAGATTAGATACAAGCATTCTGTTAGAAGGACAAAGTCATAGCAGTTGACAAATCAAACGTCAAAGACTCAAAACGAAGGCATAAACTTAACTGGACCAAACCAATTTCAGGCAAATAACGTGTGAAAGAGCACTCACCTTTTCTAGCTCATACGACATTTTTAAGAAGATATACAAATTAGAGACCGACATATATAACTTTAAACTTAGAACTTGAGCACAAAATTTTCAGCCATCAAATCAGTACTGCTCCAAATTCGAACGTAAATTTCATGCTGCCAAATGCAGCTAGCGTCAAGAAAACTATACTAGATCTTTTTTGTTAAGTAAAGCCACTTGTACTAATGTAAAAACCTGACAATTACAAACTCAAACAAGGGAACAAACTCTCAAACCAACAGGAAACACGAAACCTATACTATATTAAAAGAAAACAACGGGAAGCTAAACTGAAGCACATGACCTAAAGTTTACCTTAAGACTATTAGAGAAAAGCACACTCTGCTGCATTGAAACCTCATCGTAATTGGAGGGTTCTCAAGGGAGTTGTATTGAAGCAATTGTTGAACTTATTGTCTCCATCAAGAACTAAATAGTAGCAAGCAAGTCCTTATCATGCAACAAACAAGTCCACAAGTATGAAAAAAAAAAAGATATTAATAAAAAAGCAAAGAGAAGTGCAACTCTATCTTTTGTTTTAATTGTTAGGAAAAACAACTGATTCAAAGACAAGTCCATCAGTTCAAACCAGACAAGGACAATAAGAAAATCAAAGATAATGTTTTATCATCGTTTATGCAACTATCCCAGAATAAACAAAATCAACAAAACTGAAATTTCACAACATTCAAAAGAGCTAATCTTGTCTGAAACTTAACCAATACACCTCTTATTCTCATTCACAAAAGCATTCTCCTAGAGAAAGCAAAATCAAAAATTAATTCCTTAAAACCATAATAAAGTTGCAATCATTCATAATCCCTCCAACCCCACCTCCCAAAAAAACAAAAAAATAAATAAACAAAATAAAAAATGAAATAAGAAAAATGGGTTACTGAAAATGGCTTAAAAAATTCAAGAATCGACTCCAACTTCAAAAAAAGTTTGAATTTTTATAGTACCTTAAAGCTACAACTTACTCTAACTTTGAAAGCAACATCAAAGATATAATCGGTTTCAGCCTATCTTACTGTCTAGCCATGAGGCACTTGTGTAGAATCAGTTTTAGCCTCAACAAAATACAATGGTGAAAATACGAGGCTCCAGTGGCGTGAGGCTCTGATGGCACGAGCTTCGATGGCACGAGGTGGCGGGGTTGCAAAGTGGCAGTGTTGCTAAGTAGTGATGGGGTGTGGGTGTGTGTGTGGGGGTGGGGATGGCTGGTGAAAATTGGGTATAGGTGAAAAAAAGGGTTAGGTTAATTGACCCCTTTTCCACCAATGTAATTTTTTTAATTAAAAAAAAAAAGAAGCAAACCACGAAAGTGTGACAAAACTATAAATATATAATTTAATTTTTTAATATCATCACAAATTCATCATAAATATTGTGCCTATTTTGGGACAAACGTTTTATTCCCGCTGGTAAAATGAAATCATCATAAACACGTAGTAGATTGCCATGAAATTGCGACTTAAAGATCTAATTTTTACAAAGTGTCACAGTTTCGTCACAAATATTGCTTGACATCACAAACTCGTAGCAATTTTACCATGACCATGCGACAAATTGGGTTTCTTATTTCTTTTCGAGGCCAAATTGTCGCACTTTGTGATAAATTTGTGACGTGTTGTAGTGCCCGTCATATAATCTTCATAAATTCCACATAATTTGATCTACAAAAATTTTTGTAGCAAATTTGTCCCATTTTTGCAATGATTTCTTGTTCGTCACAAAATTTAATGGCAAATCAGCTTCTTTTTTGTAGTGTAAATAGTCGCCCAGGCCTATCACTGCGACCCCCTTTGTAAGGAGGCACCCCTTCTCTCGATGTTATGGGGTTATTTTGCAGAGTTTCTTAGAGAGAGTCTTTGGGGAGGTAAGCACCTTACTCTGTCTCGTATGCCCCACCCCTACGCTTTTTAGGGCATCCGGTGACGGGTCTATGAGTCAAGTAAGGCACTTCCCTCTCGAGAAGAAGGTCTTGAAAGAGAAGTTTATTTCCTCTTTTCCCTTTAATATTCTATAGGATTGCACACGTGCACCTTACTATCAGTGTCCAAAAAAAGAATCTTTCTATAATAACACAGAATGGGATCATCACCAGGTCCAATAGACAAGATCTTTCCAGCCAGACTGAGTTATTCCAATAGCGCATATCCAGCTTTATCGTCGAAGATTACTACATCATTTCCTCTTGTCGAAATATATACTTCATTTAAGAATCTAGAAAAGGCTATCCCAAGAAACCTTTTGGGAAACTCACGATCGAAGATGTCTATTAAGACTATATTGAATAAGACCGTCGTAATTTCACCCACAGGTGGCATACAGCCAAAACTTATATCTGACCTATGATTTCCATCATCATCAATGATAGGGAGATTCAGTAAAGATGAAATGAGTTTATAAACTGAACCATTTCCAGCAAAAGGCTTAACCTTATCTAAAATTAGACTGATTGGAATCATCCTTAATGAAGCCATTAAGTCAAGCTTGTACAGTCTATCCACATTTTCTATTTGTTTCAGACTGTAATAAAAGGTATGAAGTAACTCGACCGATAGGGAGAAGGAATCCACCTCATTTTTGAATCGGTAACCTTCTTTTGGTAAGCGACCATTTGAAAGATGAAATAACATTTGGGATAATCCCGTTAACACCAATACATCCTCTTTATCTGGCATAACCACATTAATCATATCTGGATCAAAGCCAGTCCCAAGCATGATATCGGGACAATCTGGTAGCGTATCACGTAAAAACTGAGTTAAACTTTCCTTCTTTATGAACTTCACTTTTAGTGGTGATAGAACATATAAACCATATACTATTTTTTGTTGAATAAGAGCTAATCTCTCGCAAGACATACTAAAATGAAGATTCTCCATCAAATCTTTATAGATAAAGTCAATATCAGCAGACAGCTGCACAAGTGAACATTCTACAGTTCTATAATATCTAGTATTAAGAATGGTATGGTAAGGAAGAAAAAATGAACTATGAATAGAAACTAGACTACTCTTATAAAGTGTACTTACTCCAATCATAATCATCCTATAAATGTACATTAATAGCATCTGAAATGTTAGGAACTATACCGATCGCTAGAAAGAAAGCAACCATCAAACCTAAACCTACAACCTTAACCACATGGCCGCTAATAGGGATTGTTATCTCCGCAAAAGGTTGCTAATTCCCAAAGGCCGACTCCACCGATGCTAAAACGTCGCTTGTTTCAACAAAACCAACCCTATGATAGCCTGGCGCATAATAATTCATATTAAAAAATTGATCATACGACTCTATATGTACGAACACGCTGACACCATTGGCTAGGGCTGAGTCTGGCATAAACCCGTACCATACTGTACAACCAATGCCCAAGCTGACCAAAATCAAGAAACGCCCATACTTACCATCATAATGAGTAGTTACCTCAACCAATATTTTACTTCACTTTTCAGAGATCAAACCATGCAAACCGGCACCAGAACAGCTATAAGAAAACAAGAAGAACTCAGAAAGAGGTCTTCTATTATATGATAAACCAAGTGAATTACTTAAAAAATAAAACCTATTAAAGGATTCTGGGAACTTCAATTCTTGAAGTAAGAACTCAGACTGATCAGGAAGAAAGCGAAAACCAAACCCCATATGAATGTCATACGACTTGAATGATGATTCTTCAAGAAAATGGCTAGGGAACTCTATAAAAAGAACTCGTAGTTGGTCAATAATATACTGGCTCCAAAGTGAATATGTCCAACTTCATAATAAACGATCTGAGATACCAAGATAACCATAAGATGGAGGTTGACTCATAGAAGAAGATGAAGACGAAGGTTTCACTAGACTCGTAGAATATGATGATGGTTGGACCTCACTCGTAGAAGACGAAGAACTACTAGTGTCCTCATCCAAAGTTAGTCCGTCGAACTCCTTACATAGAGCAAACATTTGGAGGTTATCTATCTCACTTAATAGATTACGTTTCGATATTTTATCCATGTTCCTTATCATTCTTTTTTGTCGAGTAAATACTAGGGATTTTCTAGCATCCTTATGGAGGGTCGTACCTGCTCATATGTTTTTACATACTGTTACTCAAACCATTCAGGAGTGACTTGGTTTTTTGCTTGGTCCCTTGTATTTTAGTACATTGTGTCCATCTATTGTGATGTAGAAATAGGATTTCAGTGCTAAAAAGTAGCATTTCATGACTTTGTCCTCTAGCTTAAACTTACCTAAGACAGAAGAAGAAACTATTTCAATAGGTAGTGGCTGATCACGCACAACTGAGTCTGTGTCCGTGTAGTAGCTATCATCTCTTGAGATATAAGGGTAGATATAGATCCTAGCACAAGTAGTGATCGCAGTAGCTAGTTGGACAATTGAGTTCTTAAGTGGGTTCCAATAATCTAGGCTAGTCCCGGTATTTCTATGGTAGGCAACGACGTATTTGTTCTCTCTAAGTATCTCACCGAATATTAAGTCACTATGCTTGATCAAATGTTTGTATCGATCTTTATCGCAGACCTCGATTATCGTGCTTTTAGGGTTAATGTCAAATCTATCGTATAGCGAATTCATATGGATCTTATACACATAGGCCATGGCATCATTACCTTCTTTCCTTGCCTCTAACCTGCTCTCAAAGAGTGAGCTAACAACCTCCCTGAATGGGCTTTCCTTCATCTCAAAGAGGTAGCCTGAGATTGGGAGCACAGTGTAGCGTAGGGCTCTTGCATACTTTAACTCCTCACTATAGTAGACTTCAACAAATTCCCCGGTTGGAAAGATGATAGTCTTATTCTTTTCTCGATAGGGTAGAAAGGGCTTGATAGTCTTCGGACATACCACATATGTCTCAATAAAGCCGCACAACTTGTCTAAATCCTGATCTTCTAAACTACCATGCCAGACAGGCTTACCTCTAGGCATTAAAAATTCTTTCATTACAAAGGGATAGAGAGAGTTTACATCATAGTAGTATAGGTCCTCGCCTTATGGCTTGTATGTATTTGTATGACCACCGTAGTAAGGACGCCTTATAAAGTTGTCTTCATTCTGGTTTGGGATATGGATTGGCCAATTAGAAGCATCTTAGTATTTCATATGAAAGATGCTTAGAGCCAGTGAGGAAAGGGTTGTCTTGTTTTCTATGTCCACCTTGTATAGCTTCCGATATATCTCTTGAGCTTTTTTCATTACATCTCCAAGGAGAAGTATGTCCTACTTCATATATTCTAACAAGTTTTTTTTCATACTACCCATAGTGGACTTTATCACATCTTCATATAGGATAGAGCCTTTCGGGCCTAGACCCGAGCATAGATTCTTTGCTAAGGCGCTAAGTTTTCCTGGGAGTAGATTCAAGGAGTCTCTGAAGCGGAATAACAACTTCTTACCAGAATAGACAGCTAATTCGTAAACCATACGGTTCCTTATAAGTGGTTTTAGCTTGTAGCTCTTGTGATGACATGATAGGTGCTTAAGCAAGAAAATTCCATCGAATCTAGAAAAGTTGTAGAAGTAAATAGTTAAAGGTTCTTGTTCTTGTCTAACAATTGTTGAGATCCTTAATACCAAGTCATAAAGTACCTTAGTACTCCTTTCTTCAAAGGAATCCAAGATTATAGAGTAGTCTTCACTAAAATAGGTATGAATCATAAGATCATTGATTTGTTCACCGGGACAACCGATCAAGAGACCTGCATCATAAGGATGATGAGCGTCATCTTTCTATAATGGTAGAGTCTCAATATCGGCAACTATGAATGGTTTCAGCTCACTGCAAGATGGTTTGAGTATTGTGATATGGGTTGGATAACTACACTTACGATTTTGAATCTCTCTAGCTGTTATTCGATCGATCTCACTCAATCCACCTTGAATGATTGATCTAAGTGAGCTATCTCTCTGCTCTGAAGATAGGGCGGGTATATCCATCTTTTTGCCTTCCAAATAGACTCGGATCATGAGTTGAAGAATATAATATCCATCATAGATTTCTTTATATATAGTAATATATCGATATATATGAGCATAGACCTCACTCTTTGGAATTAACTTACAATCTTGATAAGTCAAGAGGATAACACTATTTAGCGTAAATGAGATATCCATTCTGCAAAATTGCCTCATGGTATATGAAACTGTGAACTTAGCATAACCAAATAAGAATGGGTAAGCAAACTGGATTAAGAGATCCATGGTTGCAAGACTGAATAGGTCTATATCATTAACAAGAGGGTAAGACTCGTTGAAGTGATGTGAAGCTATGATTAACCCAGCATGCGGATCTAGTCGTTTTGTTCATTCAATCTTTTGATACAAGAGATTCAATAACAATTCAGTAGTTGTGTTGTCTCTAGTGTATGCTATCATCATCATCATTTTAATAGTGCATGCTGTTATTGGTCATTTCTTTCCCTACTAACTTTAACTTGAAGTTCCACCACTTATTCTCATAAGCTAGCCAACAATCCCTGGATTTTAAATCACCGCATACAATACGAGTATAGATCTCGTAAGAGGTCAGTATTACTGAGATCATTTCTTCCCAAGTTTTTATCATCTTCTTGCTTATGTTCTCAGTACATTAGCCTTTAAGTAATAATGAAGAAGATCTTTAGAGATTGCCTTATGCTCAAAGTCTTGCTCTTTAGGTACTTCATACTCCCCTTTTTCAATTGGATAAATTAGATTCATATAAATGAACTCGTTGATGATTGAAAGTGGAGGGCCCATGCTACGAAAGACTCTACTATAAATCCTTTGTATATTATGGCTATATAGAGCAGTAGTTAGAAATTTGTCCTGCACTGTGTATATAGGCACTTGTATTTCATGAAGAATATGATCTACTACACTTATTGCAATATATGCATCCTTCTGATGGATGAAGTTTACAAAAGTAGAGACTAAAGTCTTCCTACGATCTCTCTTAGAAGTAGGAACTTTGAGACTCACCCGACGCCTCTTCTTAAGAATATTATTATGAATTGTAATATTTTCGGTCATCATTATCATATAATCATGTATTGTGGTAAAGTAAGGGACTCTATAGAAAATAGGGCTATTCCGTGAAGACGCAATCTAGCCTATATTGCTAATCAACTGGATCAGGCTTTCCAAGCCCTGATATTTAGTCCTCCATAACTTAAAGCAGATAGAGGCAACATCGAAGCATTCCTTATCAGTGATGAAATGAGAGAGATGGTCTTTTATATCGCTGATCGTGCTATTTAAAGTTTTGCTAGAGTTAATAGGCATAAAGATACCTTTGACTAGCTTACGAGTGAGGTGATTGCAAACTATCGTTGATAGATTCTCATTTTCCTGTTCTGCTTTCATGAACACCTTGAGCTCTTTGAGGATTGAAGAATAAACGTCTTGGATTTTTCCATCTGGAGATGGGATGATATTCATTCTCTTTGCCAAAGGTTTTATCCATCAAAAGTAACTAGAGATTTGATATGCACTCACTGAGGCGTCTTGGATAATAGGAATGCTTGAAAGAAGGTCCCATTTCTTACAGATGAAAGCCCTTAGATTGGCCATGAACTGAAATGGGTGTTTAGCATCCCGACCATTCACGATAATCTTATCGTCTAAGATCTTTAAATTCTCATTGCAGTCAAAATTCTCATCATTTATACCAAAAAGATTTATTGACCAGTTAATTGCCCAGCTTTTTGCCTCCTTGGCCGAGTCGAAAAACTTGTAATAGAAGGCAACTGCTGCAACAAATATTTGTTTTTTGATATTCTCGTCGATAAGACTGCAATCAGCAAAGATGATCAGGCTTTTTGCTAGATCACGCTCGTGGAAATGTAAGACCCCATTGTGGTCGATTCGACCTCGAAAGTCGAGAAAGGCTGGCAAATTCAAATGAATACCAACCAAGGCAGTAGCCAGCTTGATAATCAATTGCTCAAACTGAGCACGCTGTATGTTCTTAGAAAAAGTATTTAACATCTCGTTAAAGCTACAGATATTATTAATAACATTATCCTTCATGTCAAACTCCCTAAGTAAGGGGAATACATCTTTTAGATTCACAGAGGCTATAAATTTAGGCATGAGATAGCCATATGATACAAATAAATCCTCATTATTCAGAATCTTATTCAACCAATCAGTGTTCATTTTAAAGGCCTGATGCTGCGGCGTATTCATTACACGGCACATTTTCTCGCAATTAACTTTTCCAAAAATATCTATATTAAAATGATTTATGTTTCTAGTACTTAACAGGCGGTAACGATCATAAATTTCACCGGTAGTCCGACTTAAGCAACCCCGAGAGAGTTCGGACGGATTTCTAGGGCTTTGACCTGGCGAGCAAGTACTCGACCAATCTATAGGTTTGCATACCATAGACAGGTTGAGCTTGATCGGTAGTAATGAGCTATCAAAGTTGCAAATAGCATAGAGAAGTCTTGGAAGATAGTAATCTTCTTTCTTCTTCTTCACTCGAACTCCCCTGCTTAAAGCATTTAATGTGAACAAACCCCTTTTTCCATGAATACAACTAAGGCAGAACTGAACGGATACATCAACTCCATTTTAGATATTTTCTTATCCTTACTAGACATTTGAGCTTCATCATCCTTGGCTTTGCCTATTGAAAAAAGCGGGATATCAATCCACTATGATTAATAAATAAGAGGGATTTCTTATCTTTCAAACTTCCTACTAGGTTAGTTGAGAACAAAGTGAGAGGAGCGCAACCAAGTGGCTAAGGCATGAGTCTGCTCTACTCCTCTTTGTCCTGCACCAAAGTAGCTTTATATAAGAAAGTGAAAGATCTGATTGTTATAGACGACTAGATCGAGGGAAGACAGCTGAAACCGGAGAATGAGGCAAATTTTCTCTTTAAGGCAATAAGTTTGCAGCCCTGGCCAATGTGGAGATTGAGAATCCTGATCCTAAACCCTTATCTCAACCCCCGGACCCATCTACATCCGAGGCCCATAGTTTGCCAATTGGCAACCTAACTCATCTTAAAGATACCAACATTAACATTGAGTCTGATATTGGTACCATAAGGGGTAGGATCATGAGTCCTAGGAGGATCATTACAAGTTTGAATGCAAGAAACTCAAGTGAAAATGAGGTTAATGAAGCCACCCGTGCTGGGTTGATGAATTGAGATAGTGTTTAATTTCTCTTTAATCCTTTGATCATGATTAATCAATTCTCTTTGTTGGCATGAAATATTAGAGATGCAGGCAATGATGAGGCCAAAAGACATGTAGCGGATTTGTGTCGTGAGCATAGACTTGATGTTTTCTTTGTATTGGAAACCCATGTACCTTTTGAGAGTGTACAGAGTTCTTGGGAGTGGGGTACAACTCTACCGAGATTATGGATCCTAATGGCTTTTCAAGTGGGATATAGGGACTATGGAAATCTCATCGTCTGTATGTTCATATTTTTTCTCCATGCACCAATGCATCACTTTTATGGTTAATGGGAACAGTTTGAACCCGTGGATGTGTTATGCAGTTTATGCAAGTGCTAGTACTATGATTCAGAAACAATTGTGGAATTATCTAAGGGACTTATCCACTCAGTATAATCAGCCCAGGCTTTCTTTCTTCTCAAATAGCTCTTTGAATTCTAAGACTTCTAGCACTGGATGTCCTGCCTTTGTTGGCGAAGGTGAAATCTTCTCACTCGGACTAAGGTATGTAAACCCTTACCTGATCCAATGAATCGATTGAGAATGTTAGTGTCACATTCCGACACTAGCATACAGAACAACCACTGCACTGACTAGGCTTATTGCCATAGATTACCCTATACTTGTTCTAGGGAACTGGACTAGTCTAGTCTTTCTTCTCTGGCCAGCAAGAACGGGAAGCTAAAGCTTCTCCTGATCCTGATATACTTGGACCTTAAGATCAGTATTTCCCAAGCATGATAAAGGGAAGAAATAGGAATGGAAGAAAGAGATTGGTTGGTGACTTATCTACTCCAATACTTTTTTACAACAAGCCTTGATCAGGACGATGAGTGAGTGGGGGATCTAGGTGCATGCATCCAAGCAGTAAGAGCTACTTCTCGCGTTTTGGATTCTTTACTTACTTATCTTGGATGTTAATAATAGATCGCTTTTTATGGCATATCATTGTCATTTTCCTAGTGAATGAAATGACATGGTGAATCATTGCATGTAACCTCTGGTTTCCAAACAAGCTTATGTTCTGGTTCCTTCGCCTACCTCATCTATAGGCATTTCTATCCGCTCATGGGTCTCCTGACTATAATGGTTGGGCTTGGCTCTACTATTTGGTTGTGTTGCGTGAGCCTCCAAGCAAGCGAAGGTTTTCGGGCTTAAAGGTATGAAGTAACTTGACTAATAAGGAGAAGAAGGTAGACGCTCGACCGATAAGGAAATGGTGGATAAGAAGTTCTTTTTTCGCTTCGACTACCTGGAGGGAAGGCCTGACTTGCTAATGATACTGTAGCTCGATCGCCCCATATTCTCGTCAGCTTCTAATGGTAAGCCCTTAGATTAATAGAAAGAAGGTAGGTAGGGCAGTCGAATAGCTTCCTCATAACCTAACAACTTTAGTGGTGCATTAGCAAAAAGATCCAGGAAAGGGCTTAAGTGAATTCACGGGTCTTTACTCAACTCCTAAATAAGGGCTCCTATTTTCATTCATGCCCCGGTCGGTTAACAAAAGAAAAGAGAATGAAAATCCCAAGATGAGGCATCCTTTTGTGAACGAGCGGACTCAGCTACGTAGAACGAACGCTAAGATATTTGAGGTGTCGACATTAAGCCACCTGCCCCAGGTTCGGGTGAAAGAGAGTTTTTTCCATCTTAAGAAGCGAGGAAAGGCGATCATACCAAAATAAGCTTCACATGGATCTCTTACAGTTCCTACTTCACTGTAACTATCATTTCCTACTGCTTTTTTCATTTCTTTCTATATACAAAAGAATGAAGATTGGCCAGATAAGCTACTAATAGGAGCTTCTTAAGGTATAGAGTGAACGAAGCCCTCTACGAGAGCGATGACAATATATGCGTAAGGCGTAAGCAACAACATGACTTCCGGCATGTCATGGGATAGAGTTATAGAAAAGTAGACGAAAAGGTGGCTGGAAGTTATCTATCACAATAAAGGGACCCACTAGCCAGAGTTTATAGCCTGGGGTCGGGTATCCATTAACTAGTCTACGTTTTGAACCTACGATTCGCCCACATGTACAACTATCGAGAAGTGGATTTTCCAAAGGGCGGACACCCATAGGAACATTAAGGGCCTTGAGACCCGGAATGAAATGTACCCAAAGTGGATTTTCGAGTGCATTAATGCCCAGGAAGGAAGTCAGGCACTCATCTCAGTCTTAGGGACATGCCTAGAAGAAACTGCTGGTGTCAAGTTTTCAGGAATTGAATTAGGATTGTCTTGTGCCATAACTAATTGCACTAGGAGAAGAAAGCCAGTTTATTCCTATTCCCTTTAAGTCAATGATTCATTTAAAGCCTTTCGCTAGCATTACAATTGAATAAATGGCATCAGATTCATTAGCTGCAGACGCATATGTCTTCGAGCCTATAGCCACACAGAGAAAAAATGCAATTGAGAATACAATAAACTAGCAACGAATGAGAGAAGGGCTTCCCTACGCCCAAAGATGCTTTTTGCCCAAGTCCTCCCTGGACAATCAATGGTTATGAACTAACAAGGTCAATGCACCTACTTCCCCGGGGCACCTTATTAAAGAGTGATTTCCCTAGGGGCTATGCCCTCCTAAGCATGAAATGAGACTGTTGTGATTTCACTTTTTATTGAGAAAAGTTCCTGGCCTGGAAGACCATCTTTAAGAGAGAATGTTCTTTGCCGAAAGCAATCCAGGGCTCTCTCAACCCAAGACAAAAGGTCAAGAGGTCGTGTCCGTATGGTTACCACCTAAAGCGGATAGTTTTTACTACTGTAAAATCGAGGTGGAAATCTCTAAAATCTTGGGATTAGCAGGTTGGCAAAGTCAACTTCCTTATGGATTAGCTGGTAAAAGAGTGGATTAGAGGTTTGAGTGGGGAATGACTTAGACTAGAACGAGCACCTACAACTAAGGGGAATGGAATAATGATTGCCAACGTGCCTTCGACTGCTGAGAAGTGGATTCAAACTTCGGATACGCATCCCTACTAATAGAAGGGGCGGAGACCCGCACATCACCGAACCAGGAGTTACCTAAGAGTGAATTCCTGTCCCTGAAAGATGTAGCTATCTGACTTTTAGGAGTAGATCTACGAGGAGCTGGGAATGTAGTATATTAACTATTTCATTTTTGTTTCATTAGCTGTGATGGCTCTTTTGATTAGGCTAGGCAAGCTAATCACGCAATCCAGCTTGCTTGTAAGAGAAAGAAATTTGTCTGTCCTATGGGAGAAATTATGACGAATCCTGTACCTCCCCCAGTAGCGGTGGAGGAGCCATCGAATGTTATTGTCCAGTTCTCATCTTTCTCTACAATAGCAACTTATTCTTCATAGGGGAGTTCGATATCAAGAGTATTAGACCCAAGGTTGCCAAGAGCCAGGCATTCTATGACCTCATAATCAACTTTTTGATTTAGTGAAAATCGAACTAACAATTAACTAGGCAATAATGGTAACATTGAAAGCAGATGGCATAAAGATGGAAAGCGATTTGGCTTAAGGGAATGAAGGAACCCTAGGTCTTGGGAAGGAAGAATTTCACTAAGTTAAAGAAGGCAATGCAATGAATCTTCTTCACCTCGAATGGGAGTTTGCTCTTTCACCCCAAGGGTGAGAAAAATAGGAAAATATTTTATATAGAGGAAACTCTTGTCTCTCATTCTTGCCCAAGAGTAGGTTAAGTCTATGTTTCCAAGACAGGCAAGCAGGGAATGCTAACTTAATAGGGATAGCGAAGTCACCTCCATTCTCAATTTCTATTGCGACAGAGATAGCTTTCCTTATTGGGATTTCTTTTTGATTGTCTTCCTGGTCAATCAAGCTTTCGACGAGTGACTCTTGCTTGACGGGCCTCCAATAGTTGGTTAATTCCGGCTCATTCGATTAGTTCGTCTTTCTTCCCATTCCCCCATCTTCCTTATGTCGAATATCTTTAGCCCTAATGACATCCTTCAATTCCCCTACTTTAAAGAGACAGATCCTCATTTCCCATTCATTTTTCTATTTAACTGGTGATCAAGTATCGACAAAAGATCTTATTAGCTTAGGGGCGTAGTGATAACTCGAGACCTTCCTCTCTTAGGCTTACCAGTATTAACTAATTACAGAATCTACATATTCCTAGAAGCCCAGCAAGACGTGATAAAGACCTGAAAGGCGAAAGAAGCCCTTCAAACGAAAGTCCCACAGCTGATTCTGAAGCAGCTTGTATTGGTATACTAAGAAGAATGGTGATGCTTTCCTTCAGTCAAGTATTAGCTTTCGTTCAAAGCCCTGCTACTGTTGCTGATTCTCACATTTGTCACTTTGCGCATTCTCTATCATCAATCTGATTCTGGTCATGTCTTTCTCCTAGTGCAAGAAGTTACTTAACAAGCATTTCTATAATAGCTTATTCTAGCAAAACAACCTATTTTATGTTAAAAGAGAGAACAACTAATTCAATAGCAACAGAGTAAAGGGATGCAGATTCAATGTGGATCTTCTTTGCTCTGATTCAATTGTTGATAACGTGAAACCAGGATAGAGCCAAGTACCGGGGGGATAGAACTCTCAAGTGGACAGCTGAGATAAAAAGTCGAAAGGGCTAACAAGGGATAAGCATTCACTAACAAAAATCTGATATACACGCTAAATTAGGGGAGTTGATGATTAACATGAGTCCTGAAGATGTTCTGGCTATAGCCAAAACTTTACATGGAGAAAGCGACAATATCCTTTCTATGGAGTTCCTTTTGAATGATTTGAACATAAGCAAAGTACAAGGTGAAGCCTATACGGATGCTCTGAATCTAGCGGGGCTGGTCCCCATCCCCAGCCCACTTGAGCAATTTTCCATTCTCCCATTGATTCCTATGAATATAGGAAACTTTTATTTCTCATTCACAAATCCATCTTTCTTTGTGCTACTAACTCTCAGTTTGGTCCTACTTTTGCTTCATTTTGTTACTAAAAACGGAGGAGGAAACTTAGTACCAAATGCTTAGCAATCCTTGGTAGAAGTTATTTATGATTTTGTGCCAAACCCGGTAAACAAACAAATAGGTGGTCTTTCCAAAAATGTTACACAAAAGTTTTTCCCTTGCATCTCTGTCACTTTTACATTTTCATTGTTTCGTAATCCCCAGGGTATGATACCTTATAGTTTCACATTTACAAGTCATTTTCTCATTAATTTGGGTCTCTCATTTTATATTTTTATTGGCATTACTATAGTGGGATTTCAAAGAAATGGGCTTCATTTTTTAAGCTTCTTATTACCCGCAGGAGTCCCACTGCCGTTATCACATTTTTTTAGTAATTCTTGAGCTAATCCCTCATTGATTTCATGCATTAAGCTCAGGAATACGTTTATTTGCTAATATGATGGCCGGTCATAGTTCAGTAAAGATTTTAAGTGGATCCGCTTGGACTATGCTATGTATGAATGAACTTTTATATTTCATAGGACATCCTGGTCCCTTATTTATAGTTCTTGCATTAACTGGTTTGGAATTAGGTGTAGCTGTATCACAAGCTCATGTTTCTACGATCTCAATCTGTATTTACTTGTTTGATGCTACAAATCTCCATCAAAGTGCTTATTTATTTATAATTGAAAAAAAGCGAGAAGCGAGTTTAGGAGCTACTGAGTTCACGAGCTAAAAGAGCGATAATTTCTCCCGGATCGAAAAAAAATGATTCTGAGCACGTCTGGTCAAAGTCTATCTTGTCCTTACCACAAGTCACTTTCCTTGACTAACAATAATTTAAGTTTTGCACATATCCGCAGGTTCTTCAATTTGCTTTCTCCTTCATAAAGGAAATAAGTAAGGTGGTATACTATATTTATCCGCTTATTGGAACTCCTTCTAATGACCTATGCATTATGTTATCACTTCCAGTTGGATGACCCATTAATCCAATTTGAGGTTTGAAGACGCTCGACCAACGGGAGATGAAAGAATGCTCGATAGAGGTTTGAAGATGCTCGACCGATAAGGAGAGGAAGACTGGTAGGAACTCTTTCTATTTTTTCTTAGGGGCTTGGAGCAGATGAAGCCTTCATTCTTTCTTCTTGGTCTGCTTTGGCTCCTGATCTTGAGCTCGCTGTTCTTGGCCTCAGACTTGGCTTCTTCTTGGAGTCATTTCCTTTTCAATAGTTTAGGCCTTTGCCCTTGGCCTGGTCTCGACTCCCCCTGGATAAGTACTTTCAATCTAGTAGGCTAGCTGCCTGTGTCGCCCCTAAATCTTGGACATTTTGGCGTAGGTTGGAGCCCCTTCATGAAATCGAAGAGCCTTTCCCCTCCTTACCAGGTGAGTCACCTCATACCTTTGGTTTCGCTTGATTCGAATCATCTACGTCGAGCCACTGCTTACGGCCTTCTTTAGTATGATGACCTCGCGCCTACTCTCTAAAGCTTACCACCCCTATATATTAGTAAAGCTTGAATGAGGGGCATGTGCAATAGTTTTCTTTCTTTCTCTTGCTTGATTGTTTCAATGCCTATAATTTGAGAGATAACAGGAAAGCCTTCTCTCAAATTTGAAGATATGACACAAACTCTTCATCGAGATGTCAGAACGTTAGACAGCTCTAAGGTTTTTAATATTCGGTAGAAGGCAGGTTGAAACTCTGCTCCAACCAAGTGAAACTAAGTGTTTGAAAGAGTTCACGATCTAATCTATGGGGTCTTAACCCTCAGAGGACAGCTAAGAATGTCCATTAATATAAGCGGACCGATGGGGTCCTTTTCAAGCATGAATAGAACGATCTATCTAAAGGGGTTGTGCAACCGTCAGAGATGACCCTATCTCTTTGATGAATGTGGTATCGAGGTTTAGTTCATTTGGAAAAAAGGTCAGTCTGAGGGGAGAACATTCAAATGGTTGAATTATTGACTTCACTTCGATCTCTTCGACTGAACCTAAAGGAGACTTCGATCATTCAACCTTAGCTTCTAAAGGAATCATGTCACTTGGAATTTCAGAAAGTGAATATTCTCTTTCAGATCCTGGCCTTGGTAGAACTTGTCTTTAATTAGAATTTTGATTGAAAAGATGTTAGGCCGCTTCCTCATATGCCTAAGAAGCAGAGGCAATCTCGATTGAAGCCAATTCCAAAATTTCCCACTCAATCTTCTAGAAATAATACTCGATCAAAGGGGAGCATAAGCAAGTTCAATGCTTCAAACCTCTGTAATCGATCGATGGGAACCTTGAAGCTGTCTGGGATAGAAGCAAACTCATATTAAGCACTGCTGCATCATCAACTGGTACAAGGAGAAGGCAGGATAAGGAAGATCAATCCATTTCAATTTAATAAAAGCATTGCCTTAGGATGAAACCTAAAAAGATAGAAAGACCGCTCACTTGAAGAAAACTCTTTTAGAGCCTGGTACTAGCCAAGCCCCATCGATTCGCAACAAGAGTTGGTTATGGAATAGAATAGTCTTTTGGTCGTCTTTTTCATTCTTGAGGCCGGTAGGCTTTATATTTATAGCAGACCTATCTTGCTGACAGCTAGGATATTACATATATAGTTGCACTTGCCTTCACTTAGAAACTCTACGCCCCCTATTAGAGTCAAGCGTGCTGTCGAAACTAGATTCACTCGTTCTTGTCTCCAACGACTAACCTATTCTAGAGCAATCTGGCGATTAGCCTATCCCGCACTACTCGAAGCCTTTGTAAACTCATTGTCGGGTTCTATCGTAGTGGAGGTTTCTCTGAGGAGATCCTTGTGCAAGTAAAGATTGCTTCCAATGATCGGGAAATAAGAAATACAAAAACCATTGCTTGATTTCCATACCTCCGGATAAGCGGAAGGATCTATGTCCATCCCCAACTTCCTTTCAATCCACATCAACAAACTTAGGCTTTCTTTACTGGGAGTCATCAAAGGAGGAATGGACATACGCTGGTTTGCTAAGCCAAGGAAAACCAAGCACCGCTTGGTTTTGATACTCAAGCGACCCGCCCTGTTAAACATCGATGCAAAGGTTAGATTTCACCACCTCTATCTACCCAACTAGTCCTATTTGATCTATAAAATTGAACCTTGAAACCTTATCACCCCCAGAAAACCCTCCATCTCCAAGACCCTTTACTAGGTTGGGCAAGCTTTGATGCCCCTACTCCTAACAAGTTGTTGGTCGGGATCGTGGAACTCTCGCTTGAGAAGTAAGTAAGCTGGTCGTTGTTTGGTCATAAGGATAATCGAAATCATCTAGGAATTTCTCCTGGTTTGCTGTTATCTGCTCTAATAGGCAAAAACAATCTTCCTTCCCACGAACTCTATACACAACATGCCTGTCAGAAACAACACTGGATCAAATCTTAGTCGATTCCATCCATTATATAGACTAGCCTCGGGAAAGATAAGAGGAATGAATCCCATAATAGTCAAGTAAAAAAAGAAAGCACCTATCTTTTTTTATTAATAGGAGTGGGTACTCCTTTTTGATTTGAGGACTTTTTCTTTATTTAATCTTGAATTGAAAAGGGCGGGCTGCCACTGGTCTTTCTTTCCCTAGAAGAGGAAAAGTGCGCTAGTACTAGGAATCCAGGGTTTCGGGTTCTTTCCCTAGTTTCATTTTGATATTCAGACTTGAGCTTAGCCTAGTTTGTTATTATTAGATTTTTGTTTTGGCTTTTATTCAACTACACTCACTCCTCAAAGGAGAGGAAAATTGAAACTCAATTTTCTTTCATTCATTTGAAGTCGGTTGAAGCCCAAGCATCTGGTGTCAACGGTTCTGCCACTCCTGAATCAGATGATGTCTTCTAAGCCTTTCAGTCCATTACCGTTGAACAAGAGTGAACAGTGATGGTGGTGTCACTGGTTTTGAATTTCCTTCCCTAGTCCCAAAGCTTTCTGGTAGAAATGCCGCTGGTATTGAATTCCTTCATTTAAGGAAGACTAATATAGAGGGTTTTCCCGCAATCAGATGTGAGTGGGTCTTGGAAGGAGGTGAGTCTCGCCTCATCGGATGTGGTCCCCGATCTCCCAAGCAAATGTTGTCGTGTCCTCTCTCCTAGGAAAAAGAGAAAATCAAGATAGAATGCCGATCCTAAAAGATAAGAAGCGGTACGCGTCACTCCTTCCGCATGATGCATTTGTTCCCTTCACAAGGATGGGTCTATTAATGGAACCTTTTACTTTCCACTCACTATAAGAAAATCCAATTGTCTCGGGGATTACTCCTTTGTTTTTCCTATCCGTATGACAGACACCCGTACATGCTGGTATCTAGTCTTCTCCACCTAAAAAAAAAGGGTAATAGTTGTTGGTGTCCGCTCATAGCTTGTTTTTCCTCAATATGTATATCACTCCGATCTCCTCTTTCTAGCTCTACACAGGCAAATCCAGTTTTGAGGGGGAAGTCTGCTTTCTCATCCAAAGGGCAAGCAGGCTCCACGGGTTAGCAGGCTGCCCTTAAGTGATCGGGACCCTCATTTCATGTAACACAAAGAAAAGCAGTTGCCATTCATGTTCACTCACTCAAGTTAGGGATGCAACGAAAACGCGAAACTAAAAGCATATATCCGGAATAAAAGTCAGCTGTGGAATCGCCCACCAAAATAGAGAATCTGGTTCTTTCTCCCGAGCCACAAGCCAAGTCTTCCACTTCAAACACATCCTAGTTGGCTCTCCCGACGACCACTTATAAGAATAAGCGCTACGACGAATGGGAACACAGCTAGATAGACATTCCACCCCTATACCTCAAAGAAAAGGCAAACGCCGTCTAGTCTATGACTTAGAAGATTGAGAATCCTTTTTCTGATAGATAGAAAAAGAAGAAAAGTAGTCTCCCCTTAAATGGCTTTGGGCCCGGTTACACAGGAAATTGGAAGTAGTGCGCTACCCGCTAGGTTCAATTAAATCAATGGATCAGATTCCTACTATCCCAGTGGGGATAAAGATAATCAAGTTGACCTTCCGAAGAGATTTTCCTTACAATGGAAGGTACGATATGTAGATAGACTGATGGACATTCATTGGCTTGACCGTAGTGACACGAATTCCCACTGATGCCACCCTAACATCCAAAAGAATAAAAACCAGTATCAGGGTATGAGAATTACTTTCTCCTATAACAAAGGACATTTAGTATTGAAAAGTATTGACACTTCTGCCTTCTTGGCTAGAACCCTCAAAAATAGAAGAAAGGACAACCTAGCTCAACTGATTGATTGGTACCATAGCCTCGTGTGTGCGGTAATGGGCAAGGCAGCCTCAAGAAGAAGATGCTGATAGCGAGTGATGTACTCCTAAAAGTCCATTATATTCTTTTTTCGTGAAAGATGGGGTAGCAGGTCTTTTCTTGTTCTTAGGGGGCGGAGGGTTTTCCTAAGAAGATGGAAGTGCTGGCAATCACAAGGGGATTGTTGCTTATTCCCGATTCATGGGTGGGTAAGAAAGATAGTCCAGAAAGACTAATTGAGAATGGGCCCATAGACCAAGATATCGATCCAACCCAAAGTCAGGGAAGGAAATCCGGATGAAAGGGAAAATTCCTTTGATTCTTGCTTAGCTGACTAAGGGCGAATGGGGCGGGCAAGGAGAGCAGTGTGAAGCCCTAGTTTTTTTTCTTTACCTCAATTTGCGTGTCTTTGCCTTGATTTGCATGATTTGACTTGTTTATGTATTATATGAGTTAGAATGTGCTAAATATGTGATTTATATTCTTAATACATGCTATGTGTGCATTTATGAAATTTTCATCAAAAAGGGCAACAAAAATTTTATCGATGATTTTTGTGAATAGTATTTTAAACACCTGTCCGCTAAAATTTTTACAAAGGTGTTTTAAATGTCTTAAAACCTAGTCCTCTATGTTTAATAGACCCATGTTTGATAAAAATTGATTCTAAAATGGAATAGTAATTTAAATAGACTTTTCGGGCGAAAAGTAGCATTTTTGAGCCAAATAGTGATTTCTTCTAAACTCGATTCTTGCATTGACTTTTGTTGACCTAGTATATATTAATATAAATGTATTTATATGTGGTATTAAATGATTTTAGATTAATTGTGCATTCAAAAGACATTTGAAAATAAATAATATGACTTTTCACATTCTTTTGTAGAAATCGCATTTCTAGCCGAGTCAGGTGAAAGTCTTTGCATGATAAAACTTTTGTTACCTAAAAATAAACTACTTAAAATAGTCTAAGTGTTAAATTAATGTTTCGAGCAAGAAATAGTCTAAAATGGAATTAAAAGACAAGAAAACACTAAAAATAACTAAGTGTCAACTTTGACTTTCTTTTATTTGGTTGACCTTTTCTTAATATATCATCAACACACACTAAAAGCTCACAAAACACACTCATTCTACACACACATTACCTAAAATCCATGAGGGAGAAGAAAAAAAGGCATTTTGAAGGTTTTTTCAAAACATTTTTCACATAGATTTTGCAATTCAAGTCCAAATCACTTCATTCAAAGCTTGATTTCACTTGTTGGGCATCCATTCTACATCTTTCTTGCATCAAAACACATCAAAGGTGAGAGAAAAATTCTAGATCTCAAAATGTCATTTTTATGTTTTTGCATATAATTGAATTTTGAACTGTTAGAAAGTTGAATTGATGTTATATTATTGCTCAATGCATGCTAAGGATCGTTTATATGCGTTTATATAAGATTTGAACCGTTGTAGCATGAATTTTTATTTTCGGGTATTAAAAGTTGAGTTGTTGGCTATTTGTTGAATATTTTGAGTTGTAGTGGTTGGAATCGATTGCCGTCAATTTGTAAAAGTTTGTTAAATACGGGGTAGTACCGTTGTAATGCCGAAATTTTAATTGTGATGTCAGTGTGAAAGTCCAAAAATTTCAGCCTCGGTGCATTGAGGTTTTAGAGTTGTTGGGCTTGATTTGGACGTATTTTGGTTGGTTTTCGAGGGGGATAATGTAGTTGATTGAGTGGGTGAGTGATAGGAACTGGTTTGGAGTTGTTTGGATTAGTAGAATGTAAGTTATGATTATTAGAAGTTTAGGTTGTCTTTCTTTAAAATGTTGATATATGCCTTTAGATGATGGGGTGGTGTTTGAGTGATTGAACTGTGAATTGTTGATGGTTAGATAAGGGTTTGGTTGTGTGTCTAATGCATGTTAAGTTGGGTGACCTACTTTGTCATCTAACTTAGTTGTTTAGTTATTTATTGATTAATTGATGTTGTGTTGTTTTGATGTTATTAATTGATTGATGATTAATTGATTATTGATTATTGACTATTGATTATTGATTATTGATGAACCGGGAGATAGGCAATTTTTCTAGATTGTCCTCTTGTGAATGATTGATTATGGTTAATGATTGAGTCTTGATATGCATGTGCCACCTCTCAGGCGGTATCAGGGTGTCAGGTTGAAAACGACATGGCTATCAGAGGCTACCCTCATCTCGCATAGGCGGAGATGCCATGGAGGGCAGGGCTAGTGAGGTACCTCGGGTGTGTATGTCATGGGGGTGATAAGAAGTTGGTTGAGATCGTGATGGCGTTTGGAGCTACACCAATTAGAGTATCCTTTATTGAATGGTCATTATAGTTTATGTGTTTATATTGTTATTGATGTTTATTGTGTGTTTACTGCTCAAAGGATGATTTCCAAAGAGTATAGTAAATACTGTTAGAGATCTATTGAATGCTCACTCGTCTTGTTTTATATAAGCTCACTCTCAATTATTGCATGCATATAGGTGTTACATAACAGGAATATGGGTACGTGCCTCAGGAAGCTGAGAATGTGCTTTATGTGGAAGAGTCCTATGTGCCAGAGTCTTGTCCTTGATATCTGAGATGTAGTTCTCTTTTGTTATATTATATATTAAAACTAGTTGGTTTATATTTATTTAGAAGTTTATGATATATAAGATGTTGTAAAGATAATGGATTAAATGTTGCAAGTTTAGTGGTCTTGTTTTGGAATATGATTAGGCTACTATATTGGTTATAGTCTATTTTAGGAATGTATGTTATATAGTAAATGAATGACGTTGAAACGGAGGCGTATAACCTATGGATGCAATGGTAAAGAATGTTTATTGTATATTGTGGTTGTGTTGTTAATTGATGAATTATTGTGGAGTTGGATGTATGAGTTTCGAAGAGGTTGGTTTAGAGCCTCGGTGTCCTAATTACTATCGTTATACTGCCGAAATTCCGTTACGTCCTGACTGATCATAGGAGGGGTCGAGTTGGGGTGTGACAAGCAGCATTGCTATAGGTTTGATTCATCAATGTCGGTATCTTAGTCAGAGATTTCTTTTGTCCTAATACCCCTTGGCAGATGTTGTTTTTTTACCTAGAATAGCCCCATAATACCCAATTGAGGTTTGAAGATGCTCGACTGATAAGGAGAGGAAGAGTTTCATTTCCCTTTCGTCAAAAACATTTCAAAAGGGGTATGTGACCAGAAGCTTCTTCAAAGCCATCAGGCATGGGCGGTAGGTGAGGGTCCGAACGAGAAAGTACATGCGAAATCTAGCACCATCACAAGAGGTATGAGACTAGAGACGAGGACACTTTTACAATTGGCTAGATCTCCGTTCATAGAATGCCCCTTTCTGAACTCCCATAGTAGGCAGGGTCAAAGTTAATTTGCTGGTCATACATCGATCATAGAAGTGATCTCCTTCATAGCATAGCATCCTCCCTTCTTCTTTGATTAGTCAGTAATTGCCATCAATAGTAAGATGAATCAACTCTCCTCAATGATAGAACTAGGAATGTGGAATACCAGGACATTTATTTAGATCTTGCTTCCGTCTAGTGGATCCCCCTCTCAGAGGTTGGGATTAAGAGAGATATTTCGTAAATCATTAATAAATAAAAGGCTCTGAGATTGCTATTTAAGGGCCTTCTCCTGGGCATTCTCTTAAGCTTAAAAGCAAATTAACCACTTAGCCCCTGAATTACTCTTGTTAACTAGCCTAAAAAGGCCTGTAAATGGCCATAGGAAGAACACATTCATTTGGCAGTTGGGCTAAAGAGATATGAAGAATCGGTGAAGAGAGATCTTTTATCTTATTTATTTTGGGCAAATCCCTTGTTTAAGGCCTCGAGACTGAGTACAGAAATGAAAAGGGTGGGCATGAGAGAAAGAGTGATGATAAGGACATCTAGTCTAAGTGCTTATGGTTATGCCAAAAAGGTCCATACCCTTGAATCGAATCTTTAGGGAAATAAACCATTCCCTAACTGAGACTAAAAAGATAAAAGTCATGATGGAAGAGCCAGGGAAAGTTAAACTACTTCTATTGGCTCGAAGCCTAATTCTTCCAATCTATCCACTTACCGGCTTGCTTGTGACCCTACTAGAGGTGAAAGCGTAAGCGAAAGGGATTGCCTTGGTCTCATTACCACCCTTACAGCTATTGAATCAGCAACACATGAATGTCTAGAATTAGCAAGATCCTCAACATCTATCGCATGTGCTGCATTAAAGGACCGATCCACTACACGGCTAATATTTGTTCACTAAACCAGAACTGAGACCAGAAAGCCTAAACCCTTACTCAGTCTTAAAAAGTCATCAACAATTGTTGGGTGAAGGCGATGCTACCAAAGAGGTGTTCTCAATCAAAAACGTTTATCAAACCCTGTAAAATTGGCATAGATCTGCTCTTGTGGTTCTGTCTTGTCATTCCACTCTTGACCTACGAGCCTTCTTGCTTAATATAGCTCTTGGAGCTGCATTAGTGTAAGGAAGCCAATCAACTACAGTCAAATCTATCGGGAGAAATAATCAGTCTTGTTCTTGATTGTCGCTACTACTATATATATAAGGTTGGGCTAATCCAAATTTTTGGGTCTTTTGCCGCCAATAAGGAAAGGTAACTTAAAGTCCTCTAATGAAGCTCTTTTACAAAGAATCTTCTCTTGCTGAGTGAGCTGAGGCCCTAATGGATCTTAGTTCTTTGTAATAAGAGTTGGTGATAGCTTTGTCTACCAAGTCGATTAAAAAGGTCCATACCCTTGAATGTAATATTTAGGGATATAAACCAAATATCCTGCCAAAATAGTTTTACCCTCTCCATCTTCACTCACGGATAGCCCACTTTGAATTCAATGAATGGACTCAAGGAATTGAAGACAGATAGGATAGATACTGCCTCTTACTTGCCAATCCAATTATCGATTGGTAAGCAAACCGAGTAAGAAGACACTTTCTAATGATTTGCATTTGCCACTGGCTGACTTAGTCACAAAGTAGAGATCCACATTTAGCTCTATCTTACGAAGCATAGGGTCTACCATTCAACAACTAGAGCGGTCCTCTTGGAAGGATCTTGATACCCTCACCTATGCTCTTGGCTTTTGCCTCTCACTGATTTAGCTTACGATTGGGTCAGTATGAAGCATTGGCTTTTTGCCTTAAGCTCGCCTCTGACTGTCCTACTTTCCCAAGTCTATTTCGAATATGGATGACCTACTTTTTTGACTAGCTTACTACTGGATCGCTTAGTTTTGGGATGATTGATGCCTTCCAGACATCAGCATTCTATAAGTACTATTTTTGTTCCCTGTCTTCTTTCCAACAGGAAAGACTTGGCTACCTAGCACCTTCTTTCCTTATCTAATGATATAGATAGAAATGTCTTTCTTGCCTAGCCTTAGGCTAGGAGAGTGATAATTGACTAAGGACTGATTCAAGCCCCTCACAAGATGACAGAGTAGACTTCTAAGCAAGATTATGTATAGACTGAAGTCTGAGCGCTAGGGTGCTAGGGCCTGCTTTCTCTCTGCCCATTGCCCATACTTTTAGTAATTATATGCTATTAAGCCCTAAAAGCTTCTCTTTATCCCATGAGAAAAGAAATCCCAAACTAGGAAAGACAGAAAAGGCTAGCTGCCTTTGCCTCAATCTAATGCTAATGCCGGCCTTGAATGGGCCTTGAATGTCGTCGGAGTGAATGGGATTTGAGGGTTATCCCTATAGGTGAGCTACTCCAACCTACTGATTCGCAATTATCTTCAACCGACCTGGGGTTCGCAACTATTGTACCTATGCCCTCTTTCTCATTCCGATACCCAAGACTCATCATTAAAGAAGTGGGTTGGCATTGGCTGACTATCTTGAATGATCAAAGAGTTTTCTACGCTATCACTCTATCGTTAAGACAAGCTTACCATAGGCCCTGTTTTCTTAGCTTCTCACGCTGCCTTCTAATATAATAGAAATGGTTAGGTTGTTTAGATACTGTTGATGATAGTGCTTACTTCTAATCTTTGCTATCTAAACCATACCCTTCCACAATGAAATATCTCACGGAGAGAGGTTATGTTCTATGAAATAAGAAGGTTGACGAAATCTAGGCGAATGAATAAAGGGAAGTGAAGGCAATAGGAAAAGGACCGTTAGTTGCAAGATTGGGGCTTTGCGCCAAGTCTTAAAGAAATGAGAGGGCCTTTCTAGAAACTATAGTTTAGGACTCTTAAGTACGAGTTAATGATTTAACAGCCGTTTTCAGGGCTCTTTCTCGTGCAAATAGAATACTGATAGTGAGGGGCAACTAGAAGGCTTGGAGTGAATCCTGATGCGAGTGCAAGGGTGATTTCGGTCTTTTGCCAGTCCTTCTCTAGGCATAAAGTACAAGACATTTGGTTTTCCTCATGGGTCAGGGCCTAAGTAAAGTAGGCTAGTCGTAAAGGGAAGAAATTGACTAAATGGCTTATAGAAAAGGCCACAGTGGAGAGGGAGAGACGTCGGGGAAGGAAGACCTTTACTTGACCTCTCCCCGTAACAGGCTGCCGGTTGCTTAGACAGACGGAGGGCTTGTCAACTACATATTCAAATTAGCATTAAAGTCCTACCTTAGATGATATGCCTCGCTGAGCTCTCTCTTGGGCTGTGAAAGCGGTGCGAAAGAAGTTGGGCTACCCTGCCTTGAGAGCTTCCTCAGTTACTAAGTCTGTGATTTCATTGTAAGTAAGTATTTGCTTCCATCTAGAAATGCTCTTTCATGATTGTATGTACGCAAGTTCTCGCGCATAAGCATAGCCATATGATGAGTTGAAGGCGGGCATCCTTTTTGTGACGCCCGAGATTTAGCCATGCATTCAATTACTGTTGCATCCCTTGTTTGGGCATTTACTTCTATGCTTTACTAACTGACTTCTGTGACTACTATTCACTCTATTTTTTAACTGCGTTCTATTAGTGAATTAGCATTTTTATTAAATCATATTAATTGTTAGAGTAGTAGGAAAAATGTGCAATTGAGCTAGAAGCGATAGGAGAGCTCATTTAGAAAATGCTTTTAGTAGTTAAATGAATAGTGTTACGTAACATAACTTAAAGATTTAATTAGCTAGCATACATTTTACTACCTAGGCTCTTTTTAAGCTAGCCAAACTCATTTTAGAAGTTAACATATGCACCTAACATAGGCCCCAACTTGTTATAACCTCTCACAACTCAACTTAACTCATCACATAACAAATAAAAAATAAAAAATAAAAGCTGAAAAAACACTGTGCAGAACCCGACAGCCTTCCTTGTCCATTTGGGAGAAATTTTGCTCATCAACTCCTCAATCCAAGCCCCTACAATCCTTGAGCAAGTAGATTAGGGTGTGTACAAGCCTCCTAGGTGCTCCTACATGCATTGGTGAGGGATTTCACGGCTTATTTTCGCATTTCTAAATAGTTGCTATTTTCTTGATTTGTTGAAAATATGTTCAAATGCTATTGTATGGACTATCTATGCTATCATACCTTGTATATTAATGCTAGAGAACATATTTGAGCCATCGTTTTGCTTTTTAAACGGTTAGAATCGTTAGTTTGATTTAGGAGGTGAATAGTGATATTTTTCTAGGGTTTTGTGTAATTGCTCAAATTCGCTTAATTCAACACTCCTAATAGATGCCTTAGGTGCTAATGAAGGTAGTCTAATAGCCCGGTGCACTTGCATTGATCTAGAATCGCATAAAACGTGAAATAGCCGACTTTAACAAAGGGCTTTCGGGGTTAATGCGAATCCGGGTGGATTTAGGCTTCACTTCTAGTATTCTTAGGCTACCCAGGTGCTATAGAAGCTTTGATAACCCTTGTTTCAAGCCCGGATAAGGTATGTGTAGTTTAAAGCCATAAGAGGGAATTTGGGGCTTTCGGGGTAATTGCGGGCGTTTGAATGAGTTAGAGGGTTGGAAGGGTTCCTTGAGGGTTAGTTAGAAGGTTGGGAGAGTTTCCCTTGAAAATTGAATCATTAACTTTGGTTTGGAAGAGAAATAGTTTGGAAAACAAAGGGGTTTAGGTACAATTTCGATTGACTCACGCTTCTAAGCCCATGGCTTGACTTCTTGGGTATTTATATGTGGTTTCAAGTTGATTTGGAGCGTTTGGTATGATTCTATGCTTATCTTGTATACGTCCCTTTGTAAAACTACTTATTTGCTTATATAATTGTTTCTATTCTAACTGCATCGAGGTCAACCTACTTTGTTGATCCTCCTATGTGTTATTGCTTATATTATTGATATTAACTTTCCATTGTAAGTGCATTGCATAGTGGTTGCGCAACCATAGTGTCCGGGGCGGATGTGTTGAATATCGGCTAGGCGGCAGAGGGCTTGCCGGTGGATATTCAAACTTCGTGCCCTAGTCCCTCATTCGCCTGGTCCAGAGATTTTCAGGGGATGTTGGGTCGTAGGATTATCGGGATACATCCGGAGTACACCCACTGGAGTGTTTGGGGTTATGCCGGCTTATCGTGATCGTGATCGAGGTTCGTGGATCGTGAATGAAGACTCAGTGAAGATTGGTGTATAGGGGTTATGTGAAATGTATCCTTTTTAAATGTGTGGTTATTTAAGCTATCATTGGTTCTTTAATTGTCTAATTGTTATTGTTATTTAACTGTATTACTTGTTGCATTGCTCACCCCGGGACTATATCCCTCACTGGGCAACAGTGGTTGCTCATACCTCGATATATGTTTCAGGAGACGCTGAGGGTGATCCCCAGCTTGTTGAGGTAGTAGTAGAGGAGGAAGAGGTGCAGTTAGAGCCTTTGCCCTAGTTGCTGTGTGTTGTTCTGAGGTGGCTGTGCCTTCTTGTTTCTAATTGGTACTTGTGTATCTATTTTGTGGCCTAAGGGCTTTGTTTATGTTGGTTGTGTAAGAAGTTGAAGGATAGTTGGTCGTAGTGCAGAATTGGGAATCTATGCCTTGTAATAACTTATGTTTCTACTTTTATTCACTTTGCATGCTTGGGAGTGAATAGCTTAATGTAGAATGTTTTATCTTCTAAGTATGTTTTAATGTTATCCTAGAATGGCATGGCTAATAGCCTATATTGTAAACAAGTTACGTGCATGCTTGTGTGGTTTTGGAACTGTTGTTTGCTTCAAGGCTCGGATGGCCTTGAATCTTTAAATATATAGCCATGAAAAGTTTGTTTACCTTGTAGTTACCTTATTTGAGAGTTTACAGGTTTTTAGAATGTCCATGGTACAGGGGAGACTCTGTCCGTGTGTCGAGTCCGGACTTAACCTTTAGCTTGGGGGTTGGGTCGTGGCGTGACATTTAAGTGGGATCAGAGCTATAGATTGCATGGAGCCGGGTTAAATTTCTCGGTCTGTGGGTAGAGATTTGTTATGTGACTTTGTGATTGCATGATTCTATGATTTTTGATTTGCCTAAGTGAAATTTAAATTAGGAATGAACATGCTAGCATGGAAATAGAATATCAAGAGTCTAGAATGTCAAGTATGATCTAGTGACTTATGTGTACTTCAAGAATGTAGAATTTTTATATGAACTTCTATATACTTGACTTTATGTGAATCTATTTGAACTTTTATTTATGTGTTTACTTATGAATTGCATATATACATATATATATACCTGTCATAATACTTTGCATTCTAGCTATTCGAGATGGGGCCCCGCCGTTGTATTGAGAATCAGAATGTCGATAGAGAACCGGAAAAGGTTCATGGGCAAGAAGCCGGATTGGCAGGTAATGCACCCCCAGTTTAGGAACCGTGTACGGCACAGATCATAGCCACAATGGCCACTTGTATGAACACCATCGCCCAATTTGTGACACAGCAGGGTCAGACAAGGGTTGTTGGAGGTAATCAGGCTGCGAGAGCCGGGGGTAGTAATACTACCTGGGGTAACTTGTATGACCGGTTTATTCATCATGGGGCCTATACTTTCTATGGAGAACCGGATGATATGAAGGCTGAAATGTGGCTGAGGAAGTTTGAAAGAATGGCAGCAATACTCGAGTGCCATGATGATAGGAAGATCACTTGTGAAACCCCACTTTCCTGCTTATCTCGTTTTACGTGCTATACCTCGTTTTGCGTGCATATGATCTGTTTATGTGCTATAGGACCTAGAAAGTTATAATTTTGATGTCAATACTACTAATACGTGCTAAATGTACATTCATGAAATTTTCATCAAAAACGGAGTCAGAAATTTTATCATCGATTTTTAGTGAATAGTGTTTTCGAAACACGTCCGCTAAAATTTTGAAACTGGTCTTTTTAACCCTTCTAGACCTAGTCCACGGACTTTAATAGACATGTGTTTGATGAAAACGGTTTTAAAATCGGCTTAAGAATTTATTAGGGTTTTTACACCGACTTTTGCGAAAATCGAGTTTTAAGCCGACTCGGGTGAAATTGTTTGATTGTAAAACTTCTTATCACCTAGAAATAATCCACTTGAGATATCTTGGGGATTGCATAATTATTTTGAGCCTTGGTGAGCAATAAAATGCAATTAAAGTCATTAAAACACAAAAATACCAATTTAAATTAACTTTGACTTTATTAAATTATTGACCTTATAAGCTAATATCATCAACACACACTCAACACAACACAAAACACCACCACAAACACACACAAGGCCGAGAGAAAGAAGAGAGAAAAAGAAAGAGATTTTCAAAGCTTTTCAATCCAATTTTTCAAAGAAAAACCTAGTTTTTGTCCGTGAAACTTCGCACCGACTTGGATTCTGCTTGTTGGGCACGCATAGCACGCATTCCTAGGCTTATATCACATCAAAGGTGAGAGAAAAATTATAGATCTCAAAATGTCA
The DNA here is from genome assembly GCA_037974665.1 of Ehretia macrophylla. Lineage (NCBI taxonomy): Eukaryota > Viridiplantae > Streptophyta > Magnoliopsida > Boraginales > Ehretiaceae > Ehretia > Ehretia macrophylla. The sequence goes on from CM075770.1 coordinate 73,213,043, forward strand.
TTTTTATGTTTTTGCTCATAAATAAAAATTTAACCGTTAGAATTGAAATCTGATGATAGATTATTGCTCCTTGCATGCTAGGGATCGTTATATACTAATACTACGAATTTCTGTCGGATATAGCATAATTTTTATTTTCCGCGTATTTAATTTTGATTAAAATGTTCAAAGTTGAATTAAATGAGTTGTGTTGATCGAAATCGATTGCCGTCGATTTCTAAATACTTGATAATTACGTGTCAGCGCTGTTGTAATGCCGAATTTTCGATTACATTGTTCGTGTGAAAATCCAGAAAATCCAGCCATGACATCCTAGGGTTTTAGGGTTATCGGGCATGATTTGTAGGTGTTATGGTAGATTTCCAAGAGGGCTAATGTAGTAGGTTGAATGGGAGAGTGATAGGAACTGATTTGGCAATGTTTGGATTAGTAGATTGTAAGTTATGAATTTTAGAAGTTTAGGTTGTCATTCTTTAATTTCTTGAACGATGCCTTTAGATGGTGGGTAGTGTTCGAGTGATGAATGGTGAGTTGTTGATGAATAATTTAGGGTTTAATTGTGTATATTATGCATGTCTGGTTAGATGGCCTACTTTGTCATCTAACTTCGTTGTTTGTTGTTTAATTAAATATTGATGATATATTGATGTTATTGATTGATTATTATTGAGTTCGGGAATCGGACACTTTCGTTGCTGATCTCCCAATTGATTGATTGATGATTGATTGATGATTGATGATTATGGAGTCTTGGTATGTGTGTGCCACCTCTCAGGCTGCGTTGGGCTGTCGGGTAGATAACGACATGATTGCCATAGGCTACCCCCAGCTCACATGATAGAGGTGTCATGGAGGGAGGGGCTAGTGAGGTACCTCGGGTGCGTGAGTAATAGGGAGTTATAAGAAGAACGGTTGAGATCATGATGGCGTTTGGAGCTACACCAAATAGAGTATCCTTTATTGATTGGTTATATAGTTATGTGATGATAGTATTATTTGTGTTATTGTGTGTTTACTGACTCAAAGGATAATTCCAAGGAGTTTAGTAGACCTTGCTCGAGATCTATCGGATCGTCACTAGGCTTATGTATATAAGCTCGCTCTCTATTATTGCATGCTTACAGGTGTTGCAGGTCCGGATTACGGGTAGGTGCCTCCTGTGGAGGAAAATGTGCCTTTCGTGGACGAGTCATATGTTCCTGAGTCTTATCCATGATTCTATGTTGTTTAATGTCATGTATATTAGCTTAATAGACTTTTATATGCTTTATGGTTCTTATTGTAATAGATGTTGAAAGATGATGATCCAAATGATGTTAACTTAGTGGTTTTCTTTTGTCTATGGTTAAGTTGTAGATGTGTCTCAACTTATTTTTGAATGTATGATAAGGTTGAGGTATTGTATGTTATGTTGGAACAGAGGCAGATAACGAAGACTGATTATTGTATATTCCGGTTATGTTGTGTTTTGTTATGTTGTTGAGGAGTTGTTGTTTGTATGGTTATAGAATTGGATGTTTAATGCTATTAATGAGGTTGGTTTAGAACCTCGGAAATCTATTTACTATCGTTACGCTGCCGAAATTCCGTTGCGTCCTGACTGATTGTAGGTGGGGTCGAGTTGGGACGTGACATTTAAGTGGTATCAGAGCGCATGTTAGTTGTCTGCCGGGGTATTCTCGGAATGTGGGTAATGGTCTTAGCATGAAATATGTGTGAAAAGAAAGAAAAGTGAATTATGTATTGATATGACTAAATGATTAAGTGATTATGTGATTTAAGTACTTATGTGATTATGTGATCAATTTGCTTATGTGATTGAAACTTATGTGATCTATGTGCTTTATATGAGTTTGTTGTTTATGTGTTAAAAGTTGTATATAATCTCTTTAGGTGCTAGAACCTGTGCTAACTCTTTGATTAGTACGTTGGCCGGTAGACCGAGAACTCATGGTAGGCCCGAGATTGTAGATGAGGTCCCTGGTAATGTGGCACAGGGCAGTGATAGGGGTGATGTCAGGTTAGGGTCAGCAATGGATCGGATTGCAGATTTGATGGCTGGGCAGGCCCAGTTGTTAGCAGGTTAGGCTGTTCAGACTCAGACGTTGCAGGCTCAGATACAGAGTGTATAGGGAGGTAATCACGGTCGAGGTACTATGAAGGAGTTTCTGGGGTACTATCCTCCTAGATTTCAGGGAGAGCCTGATGATAGGAAGGCCGAGTCGTGGATTAGTAAGTTAGAGAAAAATTTTTATTCTCTCGGGTACACTGATGATAGGAAGGTGACTTGTGCTGTCTATTTGCTTGATGATGAGGCAGAGGAATGGTGGCATACTGTGAGAGCCAGTTGGGAGACCCGGGGTGTTCCGTATGTTTGGGATACCTTTCTGACTACTTTTAGGGATAAGTATGTCCCGAGGGTTGCACGAGAGATGAGAGAGGCTGAGTTCTTGTCTTTGGTACAGGGGGATTCTACTGTGGCTCAGTATGAGGCTACATTCACTAGGTTGTCCCGGTATGCACCGGAGTTTGTAGCTGTGGAGGAAAGGAAGACCCGTAGATTTATGTTGGGATTGAGGCCAGAGATTCAGGATGCAATGGCTCTGAATCGCTATGATATCTTCACTGAGGCTTTTGATGCAGCTTCTAGGTTGGAGAAGAGGAAAGGGGATCAGATTGTCTCCAGTCAGCCTAGTAAGAGGCCATATCAGCCACAGGGCCAGCAGGTTATATATAGGCCTCCAGTACAGCAGGTTGTCTACAGGCCACCAGCCCAGCAGGGTTCTTATAGGCCACAGGGTCGGCAGAGTTACTATCGGCCTCAGTTTCAGTAGAGGACATATCAGGTTCAGACTCAGTATAGGCCAGCGCAGTCTCAGAGTCAGTACAGGCCTAGTGTGGTGAGACCTCAGCAGCAGGCTATATCAGCTGCTTCATCAGCTTCCGGTTCTTCTAGGGGCAGTGTTAGTGCCACATCATCGCAGTGTAATTACTGCAAGCGCCCAGGGCATGTGGAGTCCGACTGCAGGGTAAAGGCAGGGACATGTTTGGGTTGTGGTAGCATCGAGCATAGGGCGAAGGATTGCCCTAGATATGCGAGGACTGAGGGTCGGGCTGCGACTCAGGGTTACCAGGGTAAGCCTACAGGCAGTGTACCACAGCAGCAGCGGGTTCAAGCTCGGGCTTATGCAGTTGATATGGAGTAGATGCCTGAGGAGACTGCAGTTGTGGAAGGTAACTTCCTTATACTTGATCAACTTGTTAAAGTGTTGATTGATTCTGGTGCTACGCATTCTTTCATTACTTCTGCTTGTGTGCAACGTGTTAAATTGCAACCTGAAAGATTGCCATATGTGGTTGAGATTAGTACCTCTTTGACTGATAAGTATGTTACTGGCTTAGTATGTAAGGATTGTATAATACATGTTAAGGGGCATAATTTTCCTTCGGACCTTATCTTATTTCCTATCAAGGGGTATGATATTATTCTGGGTATGGATTGGCTTTCTAAGTATGATGCCCAGTTGAACTGTAGAACCAAGGTAGTACAGTTTCGTTTGCCAGATCAGCCAGTAGTAGAGGTAGCGGGTAACCGGGGTGCTAAGACGAGTTTTGTTATCTCAGTAACTAAAGCCGTTAAGTTGGTAAGTAAGGGGTGTTCGGGTTATCTAGCTTATTTGATCAACAAGCCATCTGATAAGCTACAGCTAGAGGAAGTCCTTATTATCCGGGAATATCCTAATGTATTTCCTGAGGAGTTGCCAGGATTGCCGCCAGAGAGGGATATAGAGTTTGTGATTAATCTTGTTCCCGGTACTCAACCTATTTCTAAATCGGCGTACCAGATGGCACCAGCTGAATTGAAGGAGTTAAAGACTCAGTTACAGGAGTTATTGAAGAAATGATTCATTCAGCAGAGTTCTTCACCTTGGGGAGCTCCAGTCTTATTTGTAAAGAAGAAGGATGGTACTTTGAGATTGTGTATTGATTACCGTGGTTTGAATCAGGTGACCATCAAGAATAAATATCCTTTGCCACTGATTGATGAGTTGTTTGATCAACTTCAGGGAGCCAAAGTCTATTCTAAATTTGATTTGAGGCAGGGGTATTATCAGCTTCGGATTCGCACGGACGATGTTCCGAAGTCTGCCTTCAGGACTCGGTACGGGCATTATGAGTTTGTTGTTATGCCCTTTGGATTGACTAATGCACCGGCAGCATTCATGGATTTGATGCATCAAGTCTTTCAGCCGTACTTGGACCAGTTCGTGGTGATTTTTATTGATGATATCTTAGTCTATTCTCAATCTGAATCGGAGCACGAGCAACATCTATGGCTTGTATTAGAGAAGTTGCAGGAGCATCAGTTGTTTGGCAAGTTCAGTAACTGTGAATTTTGGCTGCAACGCATATCTTTTCTTGGCCATGTTATTACACAGAGCGGTATTTCTGTCGATCCCACTAAGATTGAGGTGGTGATGTCTTGGAAACGACCGGAGAATGTTTCTGATGTCCGTAGCTTCCTTGGCTTGGCGGGTTATTACCGTAGGTTTGTCAACGACTTCTCGAAGATTGCGGGGCCACTATCTAAGTTGACTCAGAAACGGACTATCTTTAATTGGGACGAGAAGTGTGAGAGTGGATTTCAGGAGTTGAAAAAGAGGTTAACTACCGCTCCAGTACTTGCTCTACGAGAGGGGACCGATAATATGGTTATTTACAGTGATGCATCCAAGGAGGTCTTGGGATGTGTTCTTAAGCAGGATGGCCGAGTTATTGCCTATGCTTCTCGAAAGTTGAAGCCTTATGAAGAAAATTATCCGACTCATGATCTTGAGTTGGCAGCAGTTGTCTTTGCACTCAAGAAGTGGCGTCATTATCTGTGGGGAAGTAAGTTTGAAATTTTCACTGATCATAAGAGTCTGAAGTACTTGTTCTCACAGAAGGAGTTGAATATGCGCCAGCGGAGGTGGATGGAGCTTCTTGGAGATTATAATTGTTCTATCAATTATCTGCCTGGAAAGGCAAATGTTGTGGCAGATGCTCTCAGCCGGAAGGCTAGTATTTCTTGTTTGGCTGTCAAGAAGTGGGAGGTTCTTGAGGAGTTTAGTTATTGGAGACCAGAGTTGACTCAGGTTGGAGTGATGTGTTCACATCTCCGTATTCAGCCTTTATTATTGTCTCAGATCAGGGAAGCTCAGCAACTTGATGTTAAACTTCAGAAGATCAAGGATCAGATCATGGATGATCAGTCTGACTTCAAACTGCATGAGGACGGTATTCTTCGGTTTCGGAACAGGGTTTGTGTTCCCGATGAGCCGAGCTTGAGGGGAGGTATTCTGGAGGAAGCTCATACTTCTAAATATCCTATTAATCCCGGTGGAACCAAGATGTATCGTGATTTGAAGCAACATTACTGGTGGAACAACATGAAGAGAGAGGTTGCTCAGTTTGTATCTAGATGTTTGACTTGTCAGAGAGTGAAAGCCGAGCATCTACGACCTGCAGGGTTGCTTCAGCCATTGGCAATACCAGAGTGGAAATGGGAGCATATTACGATGGACTTCGTTACTGGTTTGCCGAGAACACCGAGGGGTAACGATGCAGTTTGGGTTGTCATGGATCGTTTGACGAAGACAGCTCATTTTATTGCGATGAGGATGGGAGATGAGGTTACAAAGTTGACGGACCTCTATCTGGATCAGATTGTTAAACTTCACGGTATTCCATCTAGTATTGTCTCTGATCGAGATCCTCGATTTACTTCTCGTTTCTGGGAGAAACTTCAGGAGACTTTGGGTACTCAGTTGAACTTCAGTACAGCGTGTCATCCACAGACCGACGGTCAATCTGAGCGGACTATTCAGATTCTGGAAGATATGCTTAGGGCTTGTGTTCTGGACTTCGGGAAGAACTGGGAGAAACATCTACCACTTGCCGAGTTTGCCTATAACAATAGTTATCAAGCTACTATTGGGATGGCACCTTTCGCAGCTCTTTACGGTCGTAAGTGCCGTTCACCTTTATATTGGGACGAGGTAGGAGAGATGAAGACTGTTGATCCGACTATTATGCCAGAACTTCTTGAGAAGATTGAGAATGTTCATTTAATCAGGCAGAGAATGCTTACGGCACAGAGTAGATTCAAGAGTTATGCTGATAAGCGTCTCGAGACTTGGAGTTTGCAGTTGGAGATCGGGTTTTCTTGAGATTGTCTCCTCGAAAGGGGTTTGCTCGTTATGGTAAAGGTGGAAAGCTGAGTCCGAGATTTGTTGGGCCATTTGAGATTACTGGCAGGGTTGGCAAGTTGGCATATCGGTTGGCTTTATCGGAGAACTTCTCTAATGTCCACGATGTATTTCATGTGTCTAATTTGCGGAAATATAATCCGGATCCTTCTCATATTCTTGAGCCAGAGCCGTTACAGCTTTGAGAGAATTTGACTTATGACGAGCGTCCGATTCATATTCTAGATCAGATGGACCGAGAGTTGAGGTCGAAGAGGATTCCGATGGTAAAGGTGTTGTGGAAGCATCACGGCATTGAGGAAGCTACGTGGGAGAGACGAGATCAGATGCAGCAGCAATACCCAGATCTATTCCGTACATCAAGTAAGAATTTCGAGGACGAAATATCTATAAGGGGGGGAGAATGTGAAACCCCACTTTCCTGCTTATATCGTTTTACGTGTTATACCTCGTTTTGCCTGCATATGATCTGTTTATGTGCTATAGGACCTAGAAAGTTATAATTTTGATGTCAATACTCCTAATACGTGCTAAATGTACATTCATGAAATTTTCATCAAAAACGGAGTCAGAAATTTTATCGTCGATTTTTAGTGAATAGTGTTTTCAAAACACGTCCGCTAAAATTTTGAAACTGGTCTTTTTGACCCTTCTAGACCTAGTCCACGGACTTTAATAGACATGTGTTTGATGAAAACGATTTTAAAATCGGCTTAAGAATTTATTAGGGTTTTTACACCGACTTTTGCGAAAATCGAGTTTTAAGCCGATTCGGGTGAAATTGTTTGATTGAAAAACTTCTTATCACCTAGAAATAATTCACTTGAGATATCTTGGGGATTGCATAATTATTTTGAGCCTTGGTGAGCAATAAAATGCAATTAAAGTCATTAAAACACAAAAATACCAATTTAAATTAACTTTGACTTTATTAAATTATTGACCTTATAAGCTAATGTCATCAACACACACTCAACACAACACAAAACACCACCACAAACACACACAAGGCTGAGAGAAAGAATAGAGAAAAAGAAAGAGATTTTCAAAGCTTTTCAATCCAATTTTTCAAAGAAAAACCTAGTTTTTGTCCGTGGAACTTCGCACCGACTTGGATTCTGCTTGTTGGGCATGCATAGCACGCATTCCTAGGCTTATATCGCATCAAAGGTGAGAGAAAAATTCTAGATCTCAAAATGTCATTTTTATGTTTTTGCTCATAAATGAAAATTTAACCGTTAGAATTGAAATCTGATGATAGATTATTGATCCTTGCATGCTAGGGATCGTTATATACTAATACTACGAATTTATGTCGGATGTAGCATAATTTTTATTTTCCGGGTATTTAATTTTGATTAAAATGTTCAAAGTTGAATTAAATGAGTTGTGTTGATCGAAATCGATTGCCGTCGATTTCTAAATACTTGATAATTATGTGTTAGCGCTGTTGTAATGCCGAATTTTCGATTACATTGTTCGTGTGAAAATCCGGAAAATCCAGCCATGACATCCTAGGGTTTTAGGGTTATCGGGCATGATTTGGAGGTGTTATGGTGGATTTCCGAGAGGGCTAATGTAGTAGGTTGAATGGGTGAGTGATAGGAACTGATTTGGCAATGTTTGGATTAGTAGATTGTAAGTTATGAATTTTAGAAGTTTAGGTTGTCATTCTTTAATTTCTTGAACGATGCCTTTAGATGGTTGGGTAGTGTTCGAGTGATGAATGGTGAGTTGTTGATGAATAATTTAGGGTTTAATTGTGTATATTATTCATGTCCGGTTAGATGGCCTACTTTGTCATCTAACTTCGTTGTTTGTTGTTTAATTAAATATTGATGATATATTGATGTTATTGATTGATTATTATTGAGTCCGGGAATCGGGCACTTTCGTTGCTGATCTCCCAATTGATTGATTGATGATTGATTGATGATTGATGATTATGGAGTCTTGGTATGTGTGTGCCACCTCTCAGGCAGCGTTGGGCTGTCGGGTTGATAACGGCATGACTGCCATAGGCTACCCCCAGCTCACATGACGGAGGTGTCATGGAGGGAGGGGCTAGTGAGGTACCTCGGGTGCGTGAGTAATGGGGAGTTATAAGAAGAACGGTTGAGATCGTAATGACGTTTGGAGCTACACCAAATAGAGTATGCTTTATTGATTGGTTATATAGTTATGTGATGATAGTATTATTTGTGTTATTGTGTGTTTACTGACTCAAAGGATTATTCCAAGGAGTTTAGTAGACCTTGCTCGAGATCTATCGGATCCTCACTGGGCTTATGTATATAAGCTCACTCTCTATTATTGCATGCTTACAGGTGTTGCAGAGCCGGATTACGGGTACGTGCCTCCTGAGGAGGAAAATGTGCCTTACGTGGGCGAGTCATATGTGCCTGAGTCTTATCCATGATTCTATGTTGTTTAATGTAATGTATATTAACTTAATAGACTTTTATATGCTTTATGGTTCTTATTGTAATAGATGTTGAAACAGGATGATCCAAATGATGTTAACTTAGTTGCTTTCTTTTGTCTATGGTTAAGTTGGAGGTGTGTCTCAACTTATTTTTGAAATGTATGGTAAGGTTGAGGTATTGTATGTTATGTTGGAACGGAGGCAGATAACGAAGACTGATTATTGTATATTACGGTTATGCTGTGTTTTGTTATGCTGTTGAGGAGTTGTTGTTTGTATGGTTATAGAATTGGATGTTTAATGCTATTAATGAGGTTGGTTTACAACCTCGGAAATCTATTTACTGTCGTTACGCTGCCGAAATTCCGTTGCGTCCTGACTGATCGTAGGTGGGGTCGAGTTGGGGCGTGACAGGTTTCCTCTTTGCTTTGCTTAAGCCAAACTTCACATTAAACACAAGTATTGGACCACTTTGTGGGGCGAGTTTGCTATTGCTAGAAGTTAAAAAGGAGTAGTGATAGGGGCTTTGGGCATTCCCCCAGGGCATAACTAATTAGTTGCCTATTCTTTTTTGTCTAATTTCATTCCTATCTCTCAAGCTAAAGATAAGGAACTAAGGTACTAAGGTAAGCCTAACCAGCTTTATTTGAACAACAGATTCAGCCATTGAAGATCTACAACTTATGATTCCACTAGTAGTATACTAGATGCAACCTATTATGTGACAAGCGATTCTGGCTATAGCACCAGCCCATTCCCTTACTTCATTTCTTTTCTTAGGACATTCTCTTCTTTTTCTTTAACTACGTCATTTGCTTTCACTAGCACTGGTTAGGAGAATAGTAAAAGTTCCTCCTATCCCACCGACTAATCGAACTATTGCTTCTGTCTTCGTCTTGATGGCAGCTATCTTTCTAAACAGGAGAGAAAGAAAGCCCTAAACTCAGTTACTTTTCAAAGACACAACTTAACCACACTAAATTAGTCTAATGGGATGGGATCTTCTACCTTGATTATATCTCTCACGGGATTCATCTAGTATTTCTGGATGGACTGGCATTGAGCATGTCATAAAGGACTTCGCTATTCTCACAGTCAGATTGCACATTGAAATCTGAAGTCAACTATCAAGACAGGACTATCTTATCTATTTGATTTGCTGACAGTTGTACTCTCTCTCCTATTAGTTGTCAGTTGCAATATTTACTTGTTTGTCTTATCTTATTTCTGAATTGCTTATCTTACCTTCCTTGTCTTAGCTGTGTAGATATTCTTTCCACTTTCAGTTGATCTTCTATGTGTCAATCAAAGAGAACGAAGTGCACTACACTTAGCTCTCTAGGTTAACATCTAATCATGTCCACCTAGCATCCCACATTCCCCAATGTTGTTTTAGTATTGGGTACCAGGTCTTTCGATGAGCTTACTAGAGGGAGACAGATCGATTAGCCGTGAAAGGGCCCTTTGCCCTATGGCTCGTACTGTATTCCTAGCTTGGAGATTGTCAATGTTTGGATGACTGAGCAGCTTTGTTTGAATATTTGTGAGGGAGCCTTCGTCTGATCGGACGGTAACCTGAATCCAATCCTTTACAGAAAAGATTCTGATTTTGCCCAAAAATGGGAATATTAGAGGAGATCAATTAACACAAGGGTGGCATTCCCACCACCAGTCCTAGATTCAATTCAAGAGTTCCTTATTTCTTTCATGAAGTTCATTCGGAGAGGACAAAAGCAAACAAATATCAGAAAGTGGAATCTTGGAGAGTGTCTTGCCTTCAATTCATTCGTCGTAGCTATCATGCTTGCCATTTCCATTTTTGAACTTGTTTGAGGTGAGATTTCCATGTTCCAATCACTTCTCTATGCCCACTCTGTTGCATTGCACACGAAGGTCAAATGACCGACCAAACTAGTTATTGTCGGGGACTTTAATTTGAAGTTTGTCTTGCTTGCCTGCTTAGGTTTGTCACTGGGGTGGAAGCGCTCTATTTGCCTGTTTGATTTTGATTAGCTAGATGATTGCACTAATGGGTGATGGAAATAGCGATAGCATAGTTAGAGTTTTTCCTTTGTGAGCGCGAAAGGTACAATAACAGAATAACAGGATTTCATGCATGCTTTGAATTGGTTGAAGAATGAGACTGGTTATAACAATGCCTAATGGCGTTGGTTGAACATGCCGTATGTTTTAGGTCTTTTCTAGTTTATATTCAATCAATGCATCCGTCTGGAGCGTATGTGCTGTGATGGATGAGAAGGCTGCTGAGGCGATTGATCTAAGGAAATGACGTTAGTCTTCTCTTCTCTCTCGTCACTACCCGGAGGTGGCGTTAGTCGGAGTCTGGGGACGTGAAGAAGTCAATAAAATGCAGGCCGGCCAAGAACGGAATTCACGCTGCCTCTGCGAAGTTTCAAATACCTTAATTAACCTTCCTCTAACACTACTCGCCGTAACAATCCATTTCGGGATTCGTGCTCTCATTCTGAGTTAAAGGAGCAAGCACCAAAGCAAAAAGCATGCGGTGGTGTGTACCAAATTGAGTTTGGTGGAGTTAGTGTTAAGTCCTTCTGAACGGACTCCTTTGGCTGTGTCATTTCATCCTTTCCTCCTCTAGACCGTCCAATTCAACTAACATAGCTTCAGTAAACTCGAGTGGGGTCAATTGATGTTGGAAGGCCACCCTTAGTGATGGCAGAGGCACAACTCCATACAGGTTGACCTATGACCATAATCCTTAGTCCTATAGTTATAGTAGCTAGGGCGGGAGACTTTACTTTATAAGGAGTGAAATCACCTGGTATTAATAGATCGGAGTGAGGCAAGCACCAAAGCACCTTCCTACAGTACACCTTCATCTGAGATACGCACCTACTGTAAAGCAATCTTGAATAGTTAAAGTAGTCTTTATCGGCGACAAGCATATAAAGTACCCAATAGCTCGAGGAGTAGGCTTCGCGATGCGGAACTCCATTCCTTAGGTTCGGAGGTCAATAGGTGAATAGGTCCATAGGTCCATATCTTACGGAGGTCAATAGATCAATAGGTTCATAGGATAAGCCTTATGTTGTAGGCCCTTGCCTAGTGGATAAGAAAAGATGTTCCTTTCGATGAGGAGGTCCAGTTCCCAAAGCTTCCTATTAGTAGAATCCCTAAAAGCGGAAGAAGTAAAATGGTAAAGGTCCCTTCCCTCAGTTACTTCTTTGCCTTCTCTTACCAATGGTTTTTTAAAGACTGCTTCGTCCCACCATCTTTATCCTATCTTCATGTCCTATAATCTCTACTATTGAAGCTATTGATAATCCCCTCTTTGACACTATCAGATTAGCATCAGCTAACTCTCTAGGCAAAGCCAATAAGATCGAATAAGAGGAAGTTTCATGTGCTTTTGGGAAATATCAACAATATTACAAAAAGAAAAAAAATGCAACCCCTAAAAAGTGCTCAGGGCATGAGATGCAGCGGTTAGGACCCTCTTGTCTTCTGCACCAGTTCCTGATTCAATTGCCTAAGAAAGGGCTATGCAAAAGGTAGCTTCAATATTCCTTTCGGCGGGTAGTTTTCGTTGAGAGTGAGGGCCGAATGGATAGAAGAAGCACGTGACTGGTTGGACGCTAGGGAATAGAAAAGGGTTTTCTAATTATACTACCACCGAAAATAAGTAGCATTTGGTAAAGCCAGAATGGAACGGAGAAAATAGAGTGGTTTCTTGAACTCTTGGGCAAAGGTTTCACAAGAGGCGAGCGGGTGGGCTACGAATAGGCATAGGATGGCTATTTCACATTTCCCGTTCTCCTTATTAGCTACGGATGGGAAATCCGTGGCATATCTTCATCAATCGGGCAATTAAAGTAGCGATGGTTTTTTTCTCTTTGTGAATTCGAATAGAAGGTAATGGATAGTTATAAAAAAGCCCATTCGTACTAGAATTTCTAAGACGGCTCAATTTTAACCATTTCTTGCAGGTGACAAATGATGGATGGTTCTAAATCTATTGCGAGGTAAAAAATCATGAGGATTTGATCAGCCCTGCTAAAACATGCCTGTGTTAGTAGCCGGCTACCTTTTCCTATATTGGTAAGCAGAAGTTCGAAAGTGGTGGTCAAGTACAAAGGATCTTTTTTCATCCTTAACAGGATGGTACTGTACCTCTTGATCTAAACCAGAATCAGGGAAGACGATCCACCGATACTGACCAATCACGATGAGGTCTATTCCATAGCATGCCCTCGTGAGAAAGTCTAGTATAGTAATGGCTCGCACCTCTGGTGTCTGCTGCTAAGTCATACGTTCAATCGAGAGAGGTACACTCTTTCGGCTTTGAAGGAGTAGGCACCATTAAAGTAAGGGCATACGCCTTTTCTTCAACCATGTGTCGAACGAAAGTAGCAAGGCTTCCTACTATGAAAGTTACAAGGTCAAGGGATAAAAAGCAACTGGCTAACAATCCACTGAGCAAGATAGCTCAAGCTTAAGACTAGGAGTTTCCAATGGAGTTAGTGGCCTCATTTTTGGGACATCCAAAAAAGCCATCCTATTCAAGATTCCCGTACTTTATTGGGCCAAAGGTCTCTCCTTGATGGATCAATTGAACAACTTTACAGATTTTGAAATAATTCTGAACCACTATAGAAGTGAACGACTTGTCACGAACTATATTGTTTGTTCGACTGACCGACTCGAATCAATTGGGCTTCGTTCCGGATAGTGTAAAGTCATAAGCCTTTCTTTCTCCTTGGGTCTTCACTTGTCTACTTTCGTTCCACTCCTTTCCAGCTCATTTCCAGTTCAACAATTTAAACACTGCGTCGGGCGGCATATGGGTCTAAAGAACCGAACTGTCTCACCATAATTTTCTTCCGGTTAGCTAAACTTCTCCTGATAAATATGCATCTCACTTGAGTAGTAAATCATATGAAACCTTAACAAATGGTGATCTACTAGTTGATTCAAGGAGGATCCATTGAAGAGTGTCTATTGTCCCGGTAGGGAAGAGTATAATCTTTTTCAGCACCGATACAATATGACAGAGTCATTTAGAATTCGTTAGAATACGAATTAGATGAAAAACGCTCTATCGAGGCTCGAGTAAAGAGGTAATTGAACAGAGGGCCGTAGTTGGGTCTAGAGAGAGTGTGATAAGAAATTACACTAAATCATTACATATCCCATCTAGAATAGGTAGAAAGGGGATACAGAAAAAGAAGGGCTTTAGCGTTGAAGAAGCTGGTAGTTTTTCCTTACCTGTCAACAAGATTGGCCTGGGTGGATTTTTTTTCATAGCTATGTCGCTAATGTGATACCCCAAACCCGACATGTACTTAATAGCATTTAACTGCATTTAATTAAGTGTTTAATTAGTTAATCATTAATTTTTGCACTATTTTGATATTTCTTTTAAAAGCATTCAATAATTTTTATATTGATTAATTAAAAGATCATTATCTATTTTTATTATTTATAGATATTGAATTTACTTTCTTGTATTTAATTAAGTTTCATCTTAAATGTTAGTATTTAATTGCATTTGACTACGTGTTTATATTAACTTGTTTATTTGTATCTTAATATTAATTTCATAATTCTTTAAAATATTCTAGAAATAGTTAAATTAATTATTCTTAAATGAATATTGATTATTTTGATTGCTTTGGTTATTTTAATAATCGGTTTTATTTTCTTGCATTTAATTACTCGGTTTTCAATTAAATGAGAAAAGTAACTCTGAGCCAGAGTGAATTTTAAACTATTCTACTATTTTACTTTTCAAAAATTATAGTTTTATATTATTGCTCATCATTTGATTAGCGATCGTTTATTGACCGTTTGATCGTAGCATTTCGAAAATGAAAGTTAGAAGAATATTTCTCGGATTTTGTGAATAGCGTTTCTAGTTTAAATTAGCTAGTTTTAGTCGGTTTTCATTAAAATTGCATTGCTCTAACTTGGAATAAACTAAATGGCATCCAAATAAGCTAATTTGATCATTTTTTAACTTGAATTGACCAAGCCTTTTGCCTTTGACCTTTTTGCCCTTAGTTGTCACCTTTTTAAAGAAAAGAAAAGAAAAAAAAATAAAAGAAGGCAAAAAATTCAGCCATGGCCGAAAATACAAGGGAGAAGAAAAAAAAAAATTCAACTTCAAATCTTCAAATCTTCGCGAGAGCTTGCATGGGGTTGTTTCCGAGGCTTCCAACGTGGTTTTCCTAGCGTCTAGTAGCGTCGCAGGTGAGGGTTGCATCGTTATTTGAGCATTTGAAGTTATTGTATCTAAACTTTAATTTTTGTGATCTGGCCGTAGATTGTTATTTTATCTGTTTTGTTGCTTAAAGAATGTTTCTTGATGATGGTAGAATATGTATTTGTAGCTTTTTAGCATTTTCTATTGTTAAATATAGCAATTGTAATTTAAAATGCGAATGGAATAGTAAAATATGAATAGTAAAAACCCCTGTTTTGTAAAAGTTGCTCTATTTTGCATTCTGTTGATGTGGAAAGATGCTAGATATGTTAGAATGCTTAAATGTATGGTTTAATTGGATTGTGTAATGGAAAAATGTAGAAAAGTGGCTTGGTACATGTTAGGGTCGTTCCGGTCGAGTTTAGCATTTTATCATTTTGCGTGAAGGGATTGTCGTAGTATGCCATGAAAGCACTTTTGGTGTAGTTATGACATTGGTTGTGTGATGGGTTGAGGTAGCTGTAATTCAAACGTGTAAAGGGGAAAATCAGGGCTTTGCGGGAATTCTAGGGTAAAGTAGGGTTTCGTGGTCTTTAGAAGTGCCTTATGGTGTCCTAGGAAGAGTGGTGAAGTCGGTTTCCAAAACTCGTAGCTTGTTTGGAAGTATTAGCATTGAGAAAGTTGGGGTCATTTAGTGTTTTAGTTGATTTTTATAATGTTTGCTTATATAATGCTTATTGTGGATTATTATGCTCGTTATACTTGATTATGATTGAATTGTATATCAATTGTTGATAATGTTTGTTAGTGTTGTTCTTGTTATTTTATTGATTGTAAATGCTTATTGTATTGCATGTTGTTACTAACTTGCACTTCAGTGCCTTGCTCGATTATCGTTATATTCTCCCTATTGCATTGCATTGTGTCAGGCGCGTGACTGACGGGCCTCTCTGGGTAGTCTCGGGTTACCAGGGTTGGTTGCTCTAGCTCCATGTCCAATTCCCGTTCTCGCTTGGTTTGTCGCCCAGGGAGTTTTGGGTCGTAGAATTGACAGAGTATGTCTAGAGTACTCTAACGAAAGTTATAAGGTGGGTGAGCCGGTGCGTCATTGTTAAAGTCATCGAAATCATGATCGGTACATTACTCGTTTGAGTGAACCATAGCCTTCAGAGTATGGTATAGCTTTGAATGGTTGTGTTAATGCTTTCTTCAATTGTTTATTGTATTGTTTTTTATATTGATTGTTGTTCATATTGAATATATGGTTTAACTTTTCTTATTTGCATTGCATGATTTTCTTTCTCTCCACCTCGATATCTGTCTCGTTCTCACTAAGTATACGCGTTAAGTATACTCAATCCTCACCACCACATTTCAGGAAATGCCATGTTAGCTGGAAAGTTCATGGTTATGTGAAAGATCATGATTGAAGAGTTGTCTTGCGTGTTATGTGGCTCGAGTTGTCAAAGATGTAAAGATTTTACTTTCATGAGATGTATATTTTCAAGTAATATATGTATTTAGTGTTAAAAGTTATGTAATTAACTTAACTGGGTTTATTAGAATGGTATGATAGTCTGTTTTATGTAATAGGTTAGTATAGTTTAATTGCCAAGCATGAATGTACTTGTCAAAGATAAGAAGAGATAGGATAGTTTTTCAACTGGAAATATATATATACTTGTTGTGTTTAATTGTTGAGAAACAAGGCTCGGATGGCCTTGAGGTGTTTGTATGGTTGGACACGGTGCTGGTCCACTTATATGCTGTCACAGGTTTGCATTTTGCCTAGAAACAGGGGAGACTCCGTCCGTCTTTCCCTAAAAATTATGCCCGGGTTTGGTATTGGGTTGTGATTAGATTGATGGATAGAACTCCCGGTCTCGAGAGGGATCGGGGTATTATAGGTGGTATCAGAGCTTGTTTAGCTCATAAGCCGGGACAGGGTCCTCGGTCTGGTGGGTAATGATCCTTGAATGTGTGCTTCTTAAGTTTGTCTTGAAAGTGTGTGCTTGTATGTGAGATTGTGTGTCTTGACTTGAATGTATGCACCTATGTGATATAGTTATGTGTTATGTGTTAAATGTTTCTCAAGTAAAGTGAAGTGACTACTCGTGTATCGAATTGGCATCGTGAATCGAATCGACCTCATGAATTGTTATTTGCTTGAAGTATTGCTTGTAATGTGTGTATTGGAATGTCTTGAATTGGTTGTGCCGTGATTTGAATTGATTATGTTGTGCTTGACTTGATTGTCGTGCTTGAGTGACTTTATTGAATAAACTGATTTACAAACATGCTTGCATAATAGATTAAGGCATATATGTATAAATGTGATATCTTGGCATTCATACATGTCCTATTGAAATGGTAAGAAAGACTTCTTCCTCCCATGAAGAAAGTGGTTCACAGCTGGCCTTTCAAGGTGTATGGATTGGCAGGAAATGAATGGCATTTAATTAGCCTCTATTAGGGAGTTGGTGTTTGTCTTTGGAGCTCGGTTATTGGCATACTTCTAAGACTCTTCTTTGTGGTTGGCAATCATAAAAAGATAACTTTCTTTGGGGTTTCTGTATGATGGCTCTTGGTAGCATTCTTTTGGTATTCTCTTATTGGGTTTTCTTATTGGCAAGGTTGTATAAAGTTCTCACTTGGCAAACAGTGCAGGGGCCTCGGAGTTTGGTTTTGTATATTGTGCACCAACTCGGTATTTTTCCTTAAGGTTTTTGTCTTGCTGGGAAACTATATTTGTTATTCAACTTGATTGTCTTATTGGGCACATTATATTTTCTCTGCTATTTCCTTTGACATTCTTCTAAGCATTTGATAGCGATACTCGGGATCTAATTGGTTATCCAATGGGGTTATTATTTGGAAGACTTCTCTGGAACTTTTGAAGTATATTTGATTAGGTTTTCTTAGTACTTTCCTCAGCACTCCTAACAGGGAGTTATTCAATGAAATTCATGACCAGCGGGGTACTTCCTTGGACCTCTGGATGGAACCTTTATTTGAGCCTTTAGTTGGCCTCCTGCTTGGGTATTCTCGAGCGATAATAGTTGAACTTTTACTAGAGAATCGTATGTGGGGTATTCATTCGGTATTCTTCTTATCATTAATATGTGATGTTAATTTTATCTACAGTATCTTTGCTTCAGTCTTTAGTTGGTATTTTCTCGGCATTCTTGGTTGGGATTTCTATTCGGGTTTTCCTACGAGCATTCTTATTCACTATCTTGCTTAGCAACCGATGAAGATTAGTCAGAGTTGGATTTCAGATGATGCTGAGTTCTATGGGAAGAAGAATTGCAAGGACGCAATTGTTTTAAGGGAGGAAGGATGTGATACCCCGAACCTGGCATGCACTTAATAGTATTTAACTGCATTTAATTAAGTGTTTAATTAGTTAATCATCCATTTTTGCACTATTTTGATATTTCTTTTAAAAGCATTCAATAATTTTTATATCGATTAATTAAAAGATCATTATCTATTTTTATTATTTATAGATATTGAATTTACTTTCTTGTTTTTAATTAAGTGTCATCTTAAATGTTAGTATTTAATTGCATTTGACTACGTATTTATATTAACTTGTTTATTTGTATCTTAACATTAATTTCATAATTCTTTAAAATATTCTAGAAATAGTTAAATTAATTATTCTTAAATGAATATTGATTATTTTGATTGTTTTGGTTATTTTAATAATCGGTTTTATTTTCTTGCATTTAATTACTCGGTTTTCAATTAAATGAGAAAAATAACTCCGAGCCGGAGTGAATTTTAAACTATTCTACTATTCTACTTTTCAAAAATTATAGTTTTATATTATTGCTCATCATTTGATTAGCGATCGTTTATTAACCGTTCGATCGTAGCATTTCGAAAATGAAAGTTAGAAGAATATTTCTTGAATTTCGTAAATAGCATTTCTAGTTTAAATTAGCTAGTTTTAGTCGATTTTCATTAAAATTGCATTGCTCTAACTTGGAATAAATTAAATGGCATCAAAATAAGCTAATTTGACCATTTTTTAACTTGAATTGACCAAGCCTTTTGCCTTGGACCATTTCGCCCTTAGTTGTCACCTTTTTAAACAAAAGAAAAGAAAAAAATTAAAAGAAGGTAAAAAATTCAGCCATGGCCGAAAATACAAGGGAGAAGAAAAAAAAAAGATTTCAACTTCAAATCTTCAAATCTTCGCGAGAGCTTGCATAAGGTTGTTTCCGAGGCTTCCAACATGGTTTTCCTAGCGTCTAGTAGCGTCCCAGGTGAGGGTTGCATCGTTATTTGAGCATTTGAAGTTATTGTATCTAAACTTTAATTTTTGTGATTTAGCCGTAGGTTGTTATTTTATCTATTTTGTTGGTTAAAGAATGTTCCTTGATGATGGTAGAACATGTATTTGTAGCTTTTTAGCATTTTCTACGGTTAAATATAGGAATTGTAATTTAAAATGCGAATGGAATAGTAAAATATGAATAGTAAACCCCTGTTTCGTAAAAGTTGCTCCGTTTTGCATTCTGTTGATGTGGAAAGATGCTAGATATGTTAGAATGCTTAAATGTATGGTTTAATTGGATTGTGTAATGGAAAAACGGAGAAAAGTGGCTTGGTACATATTGGGGTCGTTTTGGTAGAGTTTAGCAGTTTATCGTTTTGCGTGAAGGTATTGTCGTAGTATGCCATGGAAGCACTTTTGGTGCAGTTATGACATTGGTTTGGTGATCGGTTGAGGTAGCAGTAGTTCAAATGATCAAAGGGAGAAATCGGGGCTTTGCGGGAATTCTAGGGTAAAGTAGGGTTTCGCGGTCTTTAGACGTGCCTTATGGTGTCCTAGGAGGAGTGGTGAAGTCGGTTTCCAAAACTCGTAGCTCGTTTGGAAGTATTAGCATTGAGAAAGTTGGGGTCATTTAGTGTTTTAGTTGATTTTTATAATACTTGCTTATATAATGCTTATTGTTGATTATTATGCTCGTTATACTTGATTATGATTGAATTGTATATCAATTGTTGATAATGCTTGTTAGTGTTGTTCTTGTTATTTTATTGATTGTAAATGCTTATTGTATCGCATGTTGTTACTAACATGTACTTCAGTGCCTTGCTCGATTATCGTTATATTCTTCGTATTGCATTGCATTGTGTCAGGCGCATGAGTGACAGGCCTCTCTGGGTAGTCTCGGGCTGCCAGGGTTGATTGCTCTAGCTCCGTGTCCTATTCCCGTTCTTGCTTGGGTTGCTGGCCAGGGAGTTTTAGGTCGTAGAATTGACAGAGTATGTCCGGAGTACTCTAACGGAAGTTATAAAGTGGGTGAGCCGGCGCGTCATCGTTAAAGTCATCGAAATCATGATCGGTACATTACTCGTTTGAGTGAACCATAGCCTTCAGAGTGTGGTATAGCTTTGAATGGTTGTGTTAATGCTTTCTTCAATTGTTTATTGTATTGTTGTTTATATTGATTGTTGTTCATATTGAATATATGGTTTAATTGTTTTATTTGCATTGCACGATCTTCTTTCTCTCCACCTCGATATCTTAATGCCCTGTTAGCTGGAAAGTTCCTGGTTACGTGAAAGATCGTGATTGAAGAGTTGTCTTGCGTGTTATATGGCTCGAGTTGTCAAACATGTAAAGATTTTACTTTCATGAGATGTATGTTTTCATGTAATGTATGTATTTAGTGTTAAAAGTTATGTAATTAACTTAGCTGGGTTTATTAGAATGGTATGATAGTCTGTTTTATGCAATAGGTTAGTATAGTTTAATTGCCAAGCATGAATGTACTTGTCAAAGATGAGAAGAGATAGGATAGTTTTTCAACTAGAAATGTGTATATACTTGTTGTGTTTAATTGTTGAGAAATAAGGCTTGGATGGCCTTCAGGTGTTTGTATGGTTGGACACGGTGCTGGTCCACTTATATGCTGTCACAAGTTTGCATTTTGCCTAGAAACAGGAGAGACTCCGTCCGTCTTTCCCTAAAAATTATGTCCGGGTTTGGTATTGGGTTATGATTAGATTGATTGATAGAACTCCCGGTCTCGAGAGGGATCGGGGTGTTACAGCTAAAGCCCTTGCGATTTTTCCTTCTTTGATAGAGAGGAGAGAATGTGTTTGTTGGTATAGAATCTAGAAGCAATCCTTCCCGCTAGGCTACTCTTAACTCAATAAGTCATTTCGTCAGTCAACAATTCAGCCCGAGGGTAGGCAACTAAAGAAAGAACTACAGCTTCTATCTCCTATAAGTCACATTAGATTGATCTGTAGTTCTTCTTACGTGCAACCAAGCCTTAATTCCTTATGAGATGGGATGAATTTAGGAAAGAAAGATCCCACGTCCCATACAAGAGAAAGACCAGGCGATAAAAAATAAATAAGGTGTGTGGGAAAGATCTCACAACTAGCTCGCTCCAGGAAATTAAAATAACCCCCCTTATATCTGGAATAAGAGAGGGGGGCTTTAGTGAAAATAAGGGATGCTGATAAAAGTGATTGATCCAAAGGAAGTAAGTAACCGTTACTTTGGATCCTAGTGACTGTGGCTCAGGAGCAGGATAACAAAAAATAAGGATTGGATTAGTTTTCTCACGTAGTTCAGGTTGAATCTGCTACGCACCTTTGGCTCTGGGGTATCCTGTATATAGATAGGATCAAGGCGGATTAAATAAAGGAATTGATAAAGCATCAGTTAGTTGACATGACATGAAAAGACTTCTCTTAGAAAGGTGTAGTGTAGATTAGGTGGGTGTTCAATGAGCTCAAGATAGCTGCCTGACGAGAGAAAAGGACATCGAGTATAGTATTTCTTTCATCCTGGCTCGTCAGTTACATCAAACCACACCACGTATGTAATGTACTTATTACTATGGAAAACAACCGACCCTAATTATATTATATATAAGAAGAACCTGGACCTATAACGCAGACTTCATTTGTATTAATGCCCGAAAACTCCCATGTCTTTCTTGGTTAGAACAACCAGCAATTTTCGACAAGTCTTTCTTCATTTTTAGAGAAAGAAGCAGAAATACTAGAAAAAAGAAAAAAAAGTACCAAAACGAAAATACCGGTTGTTGGTATCAATATACGAGCAAACCCCTCCACTAGTATCTTCATTAAGAATCAATAATCCTGGAGAAGCTACTCCAGCAGAGACTAATCTAACTCCAAGGGAGCAAAAGTTTTCTAATCTCATATGCGAGATAGATTGCCCCACCCTATCTCCCCCACAGGTGGAAGGTCATAAACCTCAGTCTCCCCCCCATTCGCTTTTTTCGTCGGACTCAGAGATAGTCGATGATTTGTCTGAGGTAGACACTCTGTTCGAATGGACTGCCTAGAAAGTCGACGAATTACATGGTCTCATTGAATCTGAGGCTTCCAGAATTGCGATAGACGGGGGCTACGGTACTCTTTTTTAGGATAGTCCCTATGTTTTGGGGCAATGGGTTCATTCAAAAAGAACGAATATTTCCATTTTGGAAAACATTCATGTGGATCTCCTTAGAAATGGGGAGACCATCCCTTATTTTAAAGAGGGGCTCGAGGCCCTGGGTAATCAATATGTGGCAACGCTTAACAGCCCACTTGCGTAGTTTTCCCTTTGCCCTAGGGACTTGCCTTTCTCATTCACAAATCCATCTTTGTTTATGCTAATAACTCTTGGTTTGGTCCTACTTTTGCTTCATTTTGTTACTAAAAATGGAAGAGGAAGTTTAGGTAGAAGGGGAAAAATCAATGGGTGCCAGAGCTGCTACAATTGCTTCAGCGGAAGCTGTTGTCGGTATTGGAAACGTCCTTAGTTCCTCGATTCATTATGTGGTGCGAAATCCATCATTGGCTTAACAATTATTTGGTTATTCCGTTTTGGGCTTTGCTCTAATCGAAGCAATTGCATTGTTTGCCCCAATGATGGCCTTTTTGATATCATCCGTATTTCGATCGAAGAAAGAAGGTTTTTCATTCAACCAACTATCTTTTTGAAGCAGATAGTTCACATTGCTTATTCTATAGATACTGGAAAAGCCAACTCATGTTTCCGCTCTATTTTCATTACGAAGATGTATCACGTCAGGATCCGTTGCTCAAACCGAATCACGCCAACGTTATGGAAGTTCCTGGATTGTGTAAAATAAGAGTAGTACCAAAGGCAGCACCTTCTATCAAAAATGGAAAATTGGTTATGGAGATTCCTCGCGGTCAGAAATTAATACAGACACAAAGGGCTTCGACAGGAAAGTCATTTCGATCCAATCCATTCTTGGGGTCAAATAATGACAAAAAAGGATATGTCAGTGACCTAGTACGACAAAGCACTCTCCGAGGGCATGGAATGTCTAATTTTTTGGTCAGAATCTCCACAGTAATATCTCTGTTAGATTCTCCGATCGAAATACAAGAAAACTCCATTCAATTCTCGATGGAAACAGAGTTTTGCGAATTTTCCATGGAACTGGAAGATCATTTCTAGATCTTCGAACATATTCGAGGGTACAATGTGACTATTGTCATTTCGGCCAACACACAAAATCAGACTTTACCACCGTGGAGTGGCTTTTTACAAAAAGATGAGGAGGAAACTAGTAAAATGTCGGAGAAGCGAAATATATGAGATCACAAACGTAGACTGGTCACAGCTAAATATGAATTAAGATGAAAGCTTTATAAAGCCTTTTGTAAAGATCCCGATCTTCCGTTTGATATGCGGGACAAACAACATTATAAGTTGTCCAAGTTGCCAAGAAATATTTCATTTGCACAAGTAAGAAATCGATGTATTTCCACGGGTCGCCCTCGTTCCGTATATGAGTTCTTTCGAATTTCTCGTATCGATTTTCGTGGATTAGCATCTCAAGGTCCTTTGATGGGCATAAAGAAATCATCTTGGTAGCAACCACCAAACCAATAGAACAAGGATTAGCTCCGCAGCTGGTCTACAAGCATGGTAAGCAGGTCCATTACCGGCTAGCTCCAGACCGAAAAGACCTAACGAAATAATACCTTCTCTCGGATTGGAGATGCTAACGGGGTGGGAATCGAAGTGGGGGACCTTTCTACCGCCTCCTGTCAAGTATGCTCCCTAGACATAGACTACGTACAGGGTAGTACTCGTGGAAGGATAGAATATCACCGCGTTAACGTAATGTTAGGAATATAACTTCCAAGGGATCGACCAATATTCTAAATATAGTAAGGCAAAGAACTCTTGTTCATTGGAGCGCCGGAGTACGGAGGTTTTTCCCATCATTGAAGTCAGAGTGTGGGACTGAGCCTTCCAAATGAGAAAGAAGAAAAGTGCTTAGTTTTGTTGGAAAAACCAAGGAAAATATCTTATTGACTTTGTCTCGCCCTACTTCTAAATATAGATAGAAAAGGTTGGAGAGATTGACTTTATGAGATTTTCTCCTTTCTAAAGTTACGCAAGGTGCCCCCCCCAGAACAAAGCCCATCCCTCTTTTCCACCATTTAATGAAAGACCCTCACCTCACTTCCTATTCATTTGTGGGTCTGGACCCCTTGGCCTTTTTTTTCAAGAGGTGATTTCGAGAATAAATCAACCGACAAATCTATAGCACAAGTGACTCACAGCCTCCCTCTCGCCCAAATGAAATGTAGGATGAATCAAATCAATATTTTGATTGATTCAGGGCAGAGCGAAGCCAAATTCAATCAAGGCAAGAGGGCTTACTTTTCTTGAGGCTGAGTCATCCTATTCAAATTTAGCTATGCTAATGGAAGAGGAAAAGTTTTCAGATGATATGGACTCCAAAGAGATGGGCGAGAACCCCCAATTGCTTAGGGGTCGCACTCTATCCTGCTTGGTGGACGAAATCTTCTCTCCTTTTAGAATTATTTCTCCCACACACCCTTGCCCTCTTTCACCGAGGAGGAAAGAATAATCTTCCAAGCAGAGAGAGACCTAAATTTCAATTAGATTCATTCCTAAGCTTGCTTTGTTGCAGTAAGATGATCAGTCTGAGAGTGCTGGAGAGAAGAGAAAGCGGTAAAAACCTCTTTGATTCGGTCACCGAGCAGTCGAACGACACTTCAGTAACCCAGGATGACCTGACCCCTTTGACGCTTCTTTCGCTGTATACCCCCTCCATCCTTCGGAGGTAGAAGAAAGGGTACTCTATCTTTTAATATATATAGTACGGCCCCAAAATGCTAAAAGGTGGGGGAACAAGAGTTACTATAATAGAAAAGAAAAAGAAAAAAATGACTAAAAAGAACCAACGATTATCTCTTCTTAAACAACCTATATCTTCTACACTTAACCAGCATTTGATTGATTATCCAACCCTGAGCAATCTTAGTTATTGGTGGGGGTTCGGTTCGTTAGTTGGCATTTGTTTAGTCATTCAGATAGTGACTGGTTTTTTTAGCTATACATTATACACCTCATATGGATCTAGCTTTCAATAGTGTAGAACACATTATGAGAGATATTGAAGGGGCTGGTTGCTTTGTTATATGCAGGTTAATAGGGCAAGTATGTTTCTCATTGTTGTTCACCTTCATATTTTTGGTGGTCTATATCATGCGAGTTATAGCAGTCCTAGGGAATTTGTTCAGTGTCTTGGAGTTCTAATCTTCCTATTAATGATTGTGACAGCTTTTATAGGATATGTACTACCTTGGGGTCAGATGAGCTTTTGGGAAGCTAAAGTAATTACAAGCTTAGCTAGCGCCATACCTATAGTAAGAGATACTATAGTAACCTGGCTTTGGGGTGGTTTCTCCATGGACAATGCCACCTTAAATTGTTTTCTTATTTTCATCATTTATTCCCCTTTATTTTAGTAGGTGCCAGTCTTCTTCATTTGGCCGCATTGCATCAATATGGATCAAATAATCCATTGGGTGTACATTCAGAGATGGATAAAATAGCTTTTTACCCTTATTTTTTATGTAAAGGATCTAGTAGGTTGGGTAGCTTTTGCTATCTTTTTTTCTATTTGGATTTTTTATTCTCCTACTGTTTTGGGGCATCCCAACAATTATAAACCTACTAATCCGATGCCCACCCCGCCTCATATTGTGTCGGAATGGTATTTCCTACCGATCTATGCCATTCTTTGTAGTATACTTGACAAAGTGGAAGGTGTAGCCGCAATAGCACCAGTTTTTATATGTCTGTTGGCTTTACCTTTTTTAAAAGTATGTATGTACGTAGTTCATGTTTTCACCCAATTCACCAAGGAATATTTTGGTTGCTTTTGGCGGATCGCTTACTACTAGGTTGGATTGGATGTCAACCTGTGGAGGCATCATTTGTTACTATTGGACAAATTTCTCATTTTGTTTTCTTCTTGTTCTTCGCCATAACACCTATTCTGGGATGCCTTGGAAGAGGAATTCCTAATTCTTAAACGGATGAGACTGATCATACCTGATCAGTGAAAAATTTTGACACCAATCATTTACGAGTAAGTATTACACCAAGAATTGACAAGCATATGAGTTTTCTAGGCCTAAGCGGTGGCGTACTTTGAGGGGGAAGCTATTGTGAAGCCTAGAAAGGCGGAAGCGACAAATCACTTCTATCGAGTTCCCCAACAGTAGCTTAACTCTTTCTACTGGCGTGGTGCTGCTAGATACTTTTGATCAATAGGAAGAGGAGGAAAAAAGAGCTTATGATAAGCATCAATTTGAGTCGATCATTTCCAAGAACTAATTCTAGTTTTTTCTTATGTAGGGGAAACGCCTTGCAATCTGAAGTTTTACGCTTAAGGGAAGAAATGTTCTTGGTGGATACAGGACTTGGGACCCCTAGAATTTGCATGCAAGATGAGCCTACAGGAGTGCCAATCAACCGAGCGACCAGGTTTGAGAATAAGGTGGGATCTGTGGATCTAGTGGCCGGTGAATCACTGATCAAAGAGAAAATTTTGGAGAGATTCTTCATCAATCTAGTGGCGGGTGAATCATTGATCAAAGAGTGAGCAGCCGCCAGGTTTAATGATTTGATGGGATCAACAGATGTAGTGGTTGGTAAACCGCTTCTTCTTCTTCCATGAAGATTTAGACAAAAGCGAGCTTGGATGGAACAGAAAAAGATTTGGCGAACGAATACAAAGGTCAAAGGCTTTATTATTGAGAAAGTAAAAGGAGGTTATTCAGTAGACATTGTAGGTTTCATTATTTTTCTTCCATTTCGTCCTCTCAAAAGTCAAAGGATATCAAATGATCGATTCACCATTGAGAGAATTAACCTAAAAAAGACGAATATTGTAGTATTCTAAGGCCGATCAAACAAGGACTTGATGAGCGAAATCCGCTGACGAAAAAAAAAAAGATAGCACTTTTTTCAATTCTGAAGCCTAGCGTCTCCTGATAACACTCTATCACCTTATTCCAATATTTTGTTAAGGGTCTTGCACTTTTTCTAGCCCTCTATTTACATAGCGAAGAAAGGCAAAGGCTCGTGATTGAATGCATGACTGCGACAAGCCTATCGCCCCAACACGGCACTCTAAAATTCATATTGGGTTGAACAAGAATACTGCGACTAGGAATACGAAGAATGGAATTGAGAGCATAGTCTTAATAAAAAGAATTCAAAACGAAACTACGAGTGGCGGATTTGGATGGAGTCTCGTAGAAAAAAATCCTTAATCTATAGGGGCGAAAGCGCACTGCAACTAGTAGCCCCTTTCTTATTATTAGGTTGATAGGTTGCTTAAGCAAATCCTTAAATTGTGGGAGGAAAGGGCAGAAAAGTAAGCCCGCCCCAGGCAAATCTACTTTTAGTTATCTTGTTCCTGGTCAAGCTCCCGTACCCATTCTTTACTCCAATCCTCCCCAACTAAAGTAAGGTAAGGAAAGGCCACTATCAATTGAATAAGCGTATCAAAGAGAATGGGGTCTAGGGCCCCTAAATACCATCGAGAAAGAGCAATAGAACAAGGTGGGAATTAGATATAACAAATTGGGAGGACAACCAAGGTGAATTCAATAGCTTTATGAGATAATCGGTATACTTTCTTCGTAGGCAGACCCAGCGGTATCCAATCAATGTAGTCGGCGGAACAAAGGAAACAAGGAATGAGAGAACTTTGAGAGGAAGATCTAAGTACCAAGAGGCAAATAGAGCTCGAATCCATATCATTATCCATGCACATACGATTCATTAGTAGCAACCTTACCACGCATCATTGCCACCATCCATTTCACTCGAATATGTAGTAAGCAATATCTTTCGCAACCAGAGGAGAAATATGAACATTTTCCTTATCTTTCTGGGCATCAACAACCTTAAGAACCATAGGTGCACCAACCAAGGCAGAGATTGGAGTGCAGTGACTGTACCTGAGATAGATCTGAATCGTTAGTTGTGGAGAATAGGTGCAACGGGGAATCATGGGAACACCAAGAGGGTACATAGGGAACATGGCTAACCAAGCTCCTTTTTCTGAGGATTGTAAAAAGAAATCGGCCGGTGTTCTTCCTAACTGGTCCAATAAATGTTCCCACACCCTACCCCGTTTGGAGAATGATATGATTGACTGAGAGTACTTATGAAACCCAGCTAAGGGTTTTATATGCGACCTCCTGAACTGTTCACATCGCTATCTTCGGTTCAAGCAAAGGCTATGATAAAAGTTCAGATTGGCATCCTAGCGTATGGAATACGGAATGAATTCCAAAGCCCCACAGTTTTAGCCTAGACTAACGGCACCGATTCCTAGTTCTATAACAGACTGCCCTTAACGTGAAAATGAAAGCCTTCATAACACTCGATACCTGCAACTGCTCTCGCTTATGGTAGTAGATAAACAGGTGGACATATATCTATTGCTTCTGATGCTAGTAGATTGACTACTTATGTGGACCTAGGGCTATAACTGAGGATAGTGCTTGGGAATCTTACGATAGCTCTCCTTACTAGATCACATAAAGCACCTATGAACCGCTAAAAATAGTTTTTCTCTCCCCCTATCCTTTAAAGCGAAGCGGGACTTATTTTTCTTTCTCGTCTTGGCTTCTTCAACTACTCTTTCTGCAAGTCCTATGTTGTAAGGGATGGAAAGTGCAATCGCCAAAGCCAGAAGCTCATCTCAAACAAAAGCTATAGAGGATAAGAGAGCTAAGGAAGACTTAGCTCAACCGCTTACCGCAAGGAATATTCTGAAACCAATAGCTGCAATGAAACTAAAGGAAAGACTTGATCGATATGATATTAATAGAATATTAATGTGCTCAAGCAACCTTACTAAGCAAGAAAGCTCTTCGAGCTTCCCTATATATATAAAGGTTTTAGAAAGGGGAGAGGTTTGAAGATGCTCGACCCATAGGGAGAGGAATGGAGTTGGCTCGACAGAGGAAGGAGCTATGAAGCATCTTAGAGCATTCCATTCTGTTTTTCAGCTGGATCCAAGTTTGTTTGTGTGGCTCTTCCTCCATCAGACCCCACTACTTCGTAAGGGCATTGAGATCAAGCATGAACCTTTCCGAGCTGGGAGAAGTTGATACGTATACGTAAACTTCAGAATGGAAAAACTCCTTAAAAAATAGATTGGCCTTGGGGGAGAGAGCTGAAAGGTATGCATTGAAATGGGCGAGAACCCGCCAGCATGGATATTTTATGTATAAATGAATGAAACTGGAATTTTCAAAAAGAAAATCTCACTTCAAGAATTCTCAACTTTGAACCTTTGATCCGAGGACCCCCGTTCTATCCACTAACCATGTAAAAAAAATTATGGATAGAATGACGCTGTAGGAACCTGTCGGATTCGAACCTACGAAAAGAAGTTTTGTAAACTCATGCCTTAGCCACTTGGCTACGGTTCCCTATTAATTCCATGTATTTCCCCCCTTGTCTGACTTTGCTTTATAGGGTGAGACTTGGAATAACAGATGCCGAAATGCTTTGGGAGGAAGGGCACAACATAGGTAGAGATGGATTTTCATAAAGGCTTTCTAAAACTTGATAATCTAAGAGTACTCCCTACCTAAACTTTTTGTGGCGACAGTATAAAGAAACATTTAGGAATTTGTTGATGATCCATGATTACACAATTGATCAAGCCTCTGAAACCGGACTCTTTCTTCCTTCTCGATTCTATCCATATCCCGAACCTGAACCTTAAATCTGAATGATCTGGAATTCCTTTCCAATTCCATATAACAACTAATGGGGACACCGGGAGGGAAGAGATAAAGCACCCTGCTTACTTTTTCCCCATCTCCAGAAAAAAAAATGTTTTTGTGCTCTGTCCTTCACTCCAAGACGTGTATCATCCTTTCCTTTAGAGTTGTTATTAATATTAGGTTCACCCAGTGGAGGACAAAGAGTGTATAGCTAGTCAAATGTAGTTTTAGTTAATTCCTCAATTTATTATTATTATTTTTTCAACAGTATTTGTTTCCATCCAACTGAATCCTATGCTAGCCATTTTCATGTCGTTCAATGCTCTATTGTAACTACCAAACAGTTGTATATCCAATCCCCCGTCTTTCTTGGATTCGGCTACCAACGAAAAGATTTGATTTCATTGTCTTTTTTTACTCCTTTCTTCCACAACAATAGTTTCGACAGACTCTGCTTTCGACAACTGGGAAAACTTTCTTCCTAAACCAAATTTATGCTAGTAGTATGCTAGCCATGTGATTGGTATAAGCCGAAAATACATGTTTAATAAGAGTTGTCTTCCACTGAGGCAAAGCCCTATTTGAGACTAAGGCATGCTTTTTTATTGCATTTTTTCTTACTGTAGCTTCGTTCCTCTCCCGTTGGTTGAGCGTCTTCAAACCTTGTGCCCCTTCCAACTAGTTATAGATTGTCTTAATGCCTATAAACTAGGACCAAGCCAAGTAATTCCGTAGATCATCTATTAATCCTTCTTTGAATCCCAGTTGTTTTAGTATCCATCGTCGTCTGGGGTTTTTTTAAATGACCAAAGTATAGAAAAAGTATTCCCCCAGGGAAACAAGAAATATAGTTTTGAACCCTCGAACGAACAGTATCTCTATCTGGCTTTGTTATTATTACAGTCTTATCTTTACCCAACCAGTAAGTAGAGATATGAAGAGAGTGGACAACTTTGTCGCGGACCTTTCTTTGGTTTCTTTTATGAACT
The DNA here is from genome assembly GCA_037974665.1 of Ehretia macrophylla. Classification (NCBI taxonomy): domain Eukaryota; kingdom Viridiplantae; phylum Streptophyta; class Magnoliopsida; order Boraginales; family Ehretiaceae; genus Ehretia; species Ehretia macrophylla. The sequence continues at coordinate 73,243,988 of CM075770.1, forward strand.
CAACTGGTCGTCCATGGATTATACGTGTTATCTATTGTATATAAATAAACTTTCGTATCCTACTCTACAAATCCCATTTTCCTTAAGCATATAGAAACCCATGATTAACATTTTCATATGCTACTGCTTTGGCGAGTTTAGTGATAATGGCTGGCTCACCTAATCTATCAGCTAAGTAGTAAGCCTCTTGGTGATAAATATCAATCACTATTTTTATCAAAATGAGATTTGGAGGGCGCCCTTTTTTTTTAAAGAGTCAGCCTATCTTTATTGGTAATTATCTTAGTCATTCTCTTATACAGTGTAGTCCCCATAGCAATGGGCCCCGGTCTAGTGAGGTTTTGCTTTTTTTGGGAATCATTGCTAGGAAAAAGGATTGAATTGCACCAAGTTTGCTCCTGTTTAACTTCAATTACCATGGAGATGGAGATCATCCTTAATTATGTTCCAGCACTATCCTTGAATTAATCAACCAAGTAGAAGTTGAAGTTCAATTGGAAGCCATCTAGTTGCCTAGTTTTTAACTGTGAATAGCCCTCATGTTGTTGATAAATAGTTTACCATATTGAAGAATTTTTTTTCCCTAAAAACTTTTTAAATATTTGATAGACTGCTGCTATATGTTGTTGGCTTGACAAAATGGATAAGTTTGAGAACAATTTCATAACTTCTATCCTTATCTCCTCATGTTGAACCAAAACCCGGCCTGTTGGGCATTTCAAATAGATAAAAGTGTGGATTCCGCATTTCTTAATAGATGCATGGAAAAAAGAAAAAACATTTTAACCAAAATTGTCGAGATTGTAGGCGCAGCGGCTCCCCTACCCTTCTTGACTTAAACTTGAGCTTTCAATCTTCCTTTTCTATTCACGTGTTTTCTATTTGTTGTGTCCTGACATTTCCTTCGCCTTTTGAATTTTCAGTAGGGCCTTTAGTCATTTGTTGAATTGCTACTGCTACTAGTACTAGTAGCAGTAGGCAGGAGCTTTCAAATTCCTGGAAGTTTCATTCCAAGTTTCCTCAATCAATTGTATACATTCTGCATTCAGAAGCCATTATTGTTGATCTATCCTCAAAAGTATAGGGCTTATCCTTGGTTGTCATTAATATAGGTCTATGATCAGCCATTCCAAGTAGTGGTAGGAATGGATTCAAGTAAGATAGGTTTGCTCTCCATGATTCCTTCCCAATCCTTTCCTGAATTCTACTCAATCTTGTTGATTAGACTAGGTAAAAAACAAATTATTTAATTCCAGTTAGATGATACTGAGCAGTTCTCTGAATATGGACATAAGATGATCAGCAGATCTTTGACCACCCTTTTATCCTTATCTAGTTAAGGGTAAGTTTGTTCTGGTTAGAATCCCCCATGTATAAACATTCCATATCCAAATTGTTAGTTATTGCCTTTTTAATGTTGGATAATCTTTGTCCATATAGATTGAGAATGTCAATCAATGAGCCAGAGTTTTTTGGTATGCCCAATTTTCTCCAGTAAAGAGTCGTTAGTTTCATTGTTGGAAAGGGAGGCCTTCATTCTCTTCTTCCGAATCAGGCCGATTTTGAGTTTATTAAAGGGGTGTTAGAATAGGGATAAACACTACTGAAAGCGACTCCAGTAGGTATCCTTGGCTTAGTTGGCTGGGCTGCCCAGTGGAATTTCCTGCAATAATAGTCAATCTGATCTTGTTCTACTATCCTTCTCATTTTCTTCTATTTCATAAGTTGAATATGTTCTAGGAGAAGTTTCTTCATAAGATAACCGGTTCATCCTGACCGGGTCTTTTTTGTCTCTTGAGTACTTTACAAATAGGGAAGGCAATTTCTATGTATCAATTAGAATCACTAGCCATTTTGACCAATCCTTTTCCTCCTCATTTCTTGTTGGAAATGAGTTTTCACTGATTCACTTTCTAATTACGAGTTTCTCAGTTCCGGGTGGACTTGCTTACCTTTCTCAATCATTTTTTCTTCATTATTGTAGACTTGTTGAAGTGGTAGATATTCTTGTAAGATTTCACTTTGGTTATTCTGAATTCTATCATTGATAGAGTGGATTTCAACTTCCCATATCTTGCTTCTTTCTTTCAGTCCTCCCACCGCGTTGATAGGTCTATGTCACCTCCCTAAGTTGGCTTCCCCTCTGTGTGAATGGAACATCTAAATTCCTTATATTCTTTGTGGGATTATGTTCTAGTTGTTGAGACTAAACAATCGTTCTTTCTTCCATGGCGAATTCAAAAGTAAAGGCTGATCAGGTTTACTTCTGTCTAATTGGAATTTAGTAGTTGGATAGGTTTGTTTTGTTTAGGACATCATCCCCCAGATGTATTCATTACAAGGGTAGTTGTTCATAGTCCAAAGCCTGTGTTTGTTATATTATTGAACTATTTTCTCCAACTAGGAGTTTTCAAATCGATTAGGAGCCTCATGTATGTCGAGTTCTACACGAATACGTGCGCAAGATAGGTTTTCCTATGTATCTGTCGCTTTCTCCTCCCCTGTTCAATTGCTGAAATGGGCCTTGCCTTTTCTTCCAAAAATCCTAAACCTTCTTTAATCTCTCTGCATACTCGTCCATCATCTAGGGGGAATGGGATTTGGCCATAAGATATAGGGGCGAGGTGGTTGAAGGTGAGATAAAGTGGAATGACGGGGATTGAATGGCCTAGAAAGATGGTAGGCTTTGGGGCGAGCTGTGGACTACATTAGATATGGGTTGAAATGGCGAGAGCTGAGATGACAATGATGCTTGGGAAGAAGCCCCAATGGTACCGAGAATCGAGGAATGACCATGTACTCTTTCCCTTACGGGACTCACGGAGTAGCATATTTCGAAAGAGGAAGACGCGGGGTAAGAAGCCATAGCAATATTCTATGCATTTTAGGCCTCAGTTTCTCCATCATGATCCACCTAATATAAGTATTGTGACTGGCATATGGATTTTGAGAATTTATGGGATGGGACTTTTTTGGATTTATGAAGGCGGATATGGGATAACTAATGTTCGGAGGATTGTAGAGTGACAAATGAGCTACTTGGGATTGGAAGAATGTCGAACTTATTGCAGACATGCTTTTTGATATGATTTTCGCTGATTGGATTAGTCTTCCCGTCATCTTCTCTAACCTAGTCAAATCAAGTATGACTGATTCCGAAGCTGTCGTGCTGACCGGGTATGAGAAAAAAAATGGAATCGAATATGAAACGATAAATAGTGCGTGCATTTCCTATCAAAGCCTTTGAACTAACCTATTAGGCACGAAGGGCATTCTTAGGCAGAATCATGTGGATTCACCAAGCACCCATATATTGTTTTGTAGAAAATAGCTCATTCGTCTACCACGCCTATTTGTATTGCTAGAATTATGGCCTGGCATTCCTGTCTTAAGCAAAGCCGTCCTGCCACCCCCGCTCGAACTCCAGAACTAAAGTCAAGTCATTGCTCATTTTTGCTCATGCTTGCTATAACAATTCCCTTTCCTACTAGACTTGTCTAAGAAAAGATACACGAGCCTCTCTTTCTCTTATATACACTTACAATATTTGAAGATAGTGATTTGAATGCCTATCCCTTGCCTATGCACTTGCCTTTACTACCTACCCGCCTTGAGCTAATGCAATTGCGCATACCTTTATTGACTCTATCCAGAAGATAGCTTGAACTGGCAATATGACTACACATATATAGCCAATAGAAAGAAGTATTCCCAAGCTAGAGAGGTAGCAGAGGAGAGAAATTGAAGTGGATCTTCTATCTATATTCGACAGCTTGAATAGGACTGATGGCTGACTACTAAAGCCAAATTTTCATTAAAAGTGATTCCTTCGCTCAAGAACTAGACTCAAATGATTGTGCCTACCAGTCAAGACAGGAAGGTGGGATGCTCGTTAGCCTCTTGACTGAAGCGCAAACCCCCTCTCTAATGCGCATATTGAGACTAAGCTTGTTTGCATCTGATCTGAGCAGCGGATCCTCATACTAGTGGCTACTGTTGTTGGACCTCCAATAGCGGATCATGTGTCACGCCCCGACCCAACCCCCAAGCTAAAGGCTAAGTCCAGACCTGACACACGGATAGAGTCTCCCCTGTACCGTGGACATTCTGAAAACCTGTAAACTTACAAATAAGGTAATTACAAGGTAAACAAACTTTTCATGGCTATATAAATAAAGATTCAAGGCCATCCGAGCCTTGAAGCAAGCAACAATTCCAAAACCACACAAGCATGCAAGAACTTTGTTTACAACATAGTCTAGTAGCCATGATATTCTAGGATATCAATAAAACATAATGAAAAGGTAAAACATTTCTACCATAAGCCAATCACTTCCAAGCATGCAAAGTGAATAAAGGCAGAAACATAGTTATTACAAGACATAGGCTTCCAATACTACACCACAATCTACTGTCCTTCAACTTCACACAACAATATATACATAGCCCTTAGGCCACAAAATAGGACATAAGATAAACAGTCAAGCCTTCCACAAAGCAGCAAGAAATTAAACCACCTCAAGCTATCAGGCACAGCAACTAAGGTAAAGGCTCAATCTGAACTTCTTATTCCTCAACTATCTCAACAAGCTGGGGATCACCCTCAGCGTCTCCTGAAACATATATCGAGGTATGAGCAACCACTGTTGCCCATTGAGGGATATAGTCCCGGGGCGTGCAATGCAACAGACAATACTGTTATACAACAATATCACTTAGGCAATTTAAGAAACAATGATAACTTAAGTAACCACACATTTAAAAGGATACATTTCACAAAACCCCTATACACCAATCTTCACTGGTCTTCATTCACGATCCACGAACCACGAGCACGATCACGATAAGCCGGCATAATCCCCAAACACTCCAGTGGGTATACTCCAGATGTACCCCGATAATCCTACGACCCAACATCCCCTGGCAATCTCCGGACCAGGCGAATGAGGGACTAGGGCATAGAGTTTGAATATCCACCGGCAAGCCCTCTGCCGCCCAGCCGATATTCAACACATCCGGCCCTGACACTATGGTTGCGCAACCACTATGCAATGCACTTTACAATGGCAAGTTAATAGCAATAATATAAGCATTACCACGTAAGAGGATCAACAAAGTAGGTTGACCTCGATGCAATTAGAATAGAAGCAATTATATAAGCTAATAAGCAGTTTACAAAGGAACATATACAAAATGAGCATAGAATCATACCAAAAGCTCCAAATCAACTTAAAACCACATACAAACACTCAAGAAGTCATGCCATGGGTTTAGAAGTGTGAGTCAACCGAAATTGCACCTAAACCCCTTTATTTTACAAACTATTTCTCTTCCAAACCAAAGTTAATGATTTCATTTTTGATGGAAACTCTTCCAACCTTCTAACTAACCCTCAAGGTACCCTCTCAACCCTCTAACTCATTCAAACGCCCGCGATTACCCTGAAAGCCGCAAATTCCCTCTTATGGCTTTAAACTACACATACCTTATCCGGGCTTCAAACAAGGGTTATCAAAGCTTCTATAGCTCCTAGGTAGCCTAAGGATACTAGAAGTGAAGCCCGAATCCACCCGGATTCGCATTAACCCCGAAAGCCCCAAATTAAAGTCAACTATTTTACATTTTATGCGATTTTAGGACAATGCAAGTGCACGGGGCTATTAGACTACTTTCACTAGCACCTAAGGCATCTATTAAATGCATTGAATCAAGTTAATATGCGCGATTTCCCCAAACCCTAGAATTCCCATCACTATTCAACCTAAAAATCAAACTAACGATTCTATCCGTTTAAAAAGCGAAACGATGGCTCAAATGTGTTCCCTAGCTTTCATATACATGGTATAATAGCATAGATAATAAATACAATAGCATTTGAACACATTTTCAACAAATCAAGAAAATAGCAACTATTTAGAAATGCAAAAATAAGCCATGAAATCCCTCACCAATGCGTGTAGGAGCACCTAGGAAGCTTGCAAACATCCTACACTAGTTGTTGTGAGGCCCGACCCTGAATAACATGTATTACCTCGTTTTGCGTGCCATAGACCAAGAATGATATGACTGACCTTAATTTACATGCAAGACCTCAATTTGCGTGTGTCTCTTCATTTTGTGTGCATTAACCTTGAACTACGTGCCTTAACCTAGGTTTAAGAGGCGTACCTTAATTTACGTGCATTGCATTGAATTACGTGTCGTGCATTGGTCTACGTACATTAACCTAGGGTTACGCGCGTTAGCATTAGAATCTGTGCATTAGACTTGAAGTACGTGCCTTAGTCTAGAAGTTCGTGTCTTACCTCGTAGTTCATGTTTACCTCGTGTTTCGTGCCCCGTATTGATTTCGGTGCGTGCCTCGTAGTGCGTACCCTAGACCTAGGAATCTGTGCCATCACGTTAATCAAGAAAGCATCCTACCCAAAGCACTAAACTATAAAATAATCCTAATTCAAATCTCTACAAAATCCACTAACAATAAACAATTCAATCTACACAAACACCTAAACATTCTTTATTCTTTATTCTCACCCAAAACCAATGCACCTCAAATTTCACCCTTATTATAATCCATAATATATTAAATAGAGTCTAAAATTTCAGCAATTTGCAAGCCCTTGGCTGACCACTAAGTGCATTTAGTCTAGCATTGCATAATTTATTCATAATCCTAGACAAACTATGACAAAACACTTACACAAAGCATAAAAAATTACTCAATACTCCTCAAATCTCCATAATTGTTAACCAACCCTTGCATGCCCATGCTAAACATTTTAAATTCTACCTTCAAGACACAAAGATCTGATTCACCAAGCTCAAGGCTGAACATGCTCATCAAAAATTGCAAAAGGCTTTATTCCTTGTCATATTTTTTGTCACATTCTCTCATTTCCTTCAACTTCTCTCACTTCCCTCTCATTTCCTCTCTCCATTTCGGTTCTTGGCTTAGTTCTATATCACCTTGGCTTGTATTCTTCATGACTTAGCTAAGCCAAGGCAAGCAATCATCAAGAAAGTCGAGCAAACAAGCTAGGATGCGAAAATCACACTTACATGCCCTTTGAAGCTTCATTTTCGGCCTAGGTAAGCTTCTTGACATCCATTTCTTTTCTTCAAGTTCTAACTACATGCATGCACTAAGAGATTGATTACTAGGCTAGGAAAAATAGAGAAAACCAAGTTGGAATCTCGGCTAAGCAAGAAGAAGAAGAGATTTTAGCTTCAACAAGGTTTTTGAGCATTTTTTGGGTTGATTGCAAAGGTGAGGGTTAAAATCTTTTGAAAACTCTTTAAAAACTCACATGCATGCTCATAAATGTGTGTATTTGCTTCTGTACTTGATATATATGGTCGTTCATAAGCTTAAACAACCATGCATGGCAAGATCTTGGCTGGAAAATGATGCTAGGTGAAGTCGAAATGGATGACAGCTCTCTGACCAGTCTGTTCGAGGTAAGTTGAGCTAAGCAAATGATGTTAAAAATGGTTGAAAATTGGTGGGTGACCAGTTTGGACAGTTTTGAACATTTTTCCCAGAAATATGCCGAAGCTAATTTTGAATCTAAGGTCCACAAAGTGGCAAACTATTAAAATGTGACAAAATCTGGAAATCTGGAAAAATGAATCAGGTATTGGGAGATGCACTTACCTTGTGGAACGAACCATATTTGACTTAGTAAATGTTGTCGAAAATGCATAAAAGTTGGTGTACTGATAGATTTTTCAGTTCTGGACAATTTTTTTCAGAAATGGACCAAAGCTAAAACTGACTCTAAGGACCTCAAAAACATCAATTGCTGAAAAGTGTACAAATCTGGACAGTTTTGTGCTACCTCACTGTTTCGGCTATAACTAATGATTCTGAACTCCAATTGATGCAAGGTTTGTTTCTGATTTTAGTTAACTTCTTAAGATTTAATTTGACATCTTATTTACTGAATTTGGAGATTGGTTGATTATCCTATTGATTGTGAGAAGACAGCCTATTGCAGTAAAGGTTTTATTTAGCCATATGCTTGGAAAATTGTTGTAACGTCTCTTGTAACACTAAGTGTGTGGAAAGTTGGTGTGGGGATGTTATGTGGGCTGTTTTGAGCACTTGAGGATGTAGAATTAACTGATGCAAGACTTGATAATGATCTTGAGTGGACTTAGGGTTTTAATCACTTGATTAAGCATGAAATGGGAACCCTAATGACTCAATAGTCTTAATAGGTGTTGATCAATTGGATATTGTGTTGGAATCATATGCTTAGTGGGCTGCCCGTAAATGTTTTATAACTTCAAAAGTGATCTTGACCATTGCATGTTGACAAATAAGCTTTTCTTGCATCCGAACCCATGTTGATATCATTGCACGTTGAATAATCTTATCGCTTGATTGCGTGGACCTCTTAATGAGTTATATAGCCTGTTTTACATGTGTTACATGGCTGCCCATTTGATGATCATATGACTCTATATGCCTTTCAAGTGAAATTACTTGTCTTATCGTCCCTTGTTTGACTACTTGACAACGTGCGATCTTATAACTGTTCGGAGGCAACCTACTTTGTTGTCCTCCTAATGTGATATGTTAAATGTTATAAATGTGCATTGCATACAAGGTTGCAACCTTTCGTGTGGCATGGTAGCGTTTCACGTCCGCCGGGCGGCATCGGGCTTGCCGGTGTTACCGTAACTACCATGATCCAATTCCCTCTCTCGCTTTGTATTCACCCTTGGAGAGTTGGATCGTAGGATTTCGGGGTACATCCAGAGTACACCCACCTGGCGTGTTTTGGGGATGAATTAAAGTCGGCCGCAACTCCTGTTACTTGACTTGATCTGAGGGCAAAAGCTCACTGTATCCTTTTTATTATGTGTATAAGTACTCCCACTTGGTTCCTAGAGAACCTCGGGGAGGAAAGATCGGTATTCCTATTCTGTACTTGTATTTCTATACTTGTATTTCTGTTACATTCATGTGTGAGAAAGGGAATTTCATAAGTTTAATTGGAAAATGAGTTTCAAAACTTATTTCTCGTTCCCCTTGCTAACTTCATAAGGACTCACCCTCTTTTATCATCTCAGGTGAAGAAGAACAGGTACAGGAACCCGAGAACGGTGTGCCTAATGATGAACCCCTGGAGTGAATGCCTGTCATTGCTTATTTTGCTTGATTGTGACTACTTGTGAACTTTTGGTACTAGAAGACTATTTCCCTTATGTTATTTGTTGTTTGTGATGTAATAGACCCCCGTTGTAATTTGGGGTCTAATTTTGATTTGTACTTATATTAAGTAGACTGATACTAGACATACTATGATCATTTTTTCTTTTATTATCACTAGTATCTATCAAAGGTTATGATGCTTAGCTAAGGAATAGGCAAATGAACTTATCCAATCTCAACAGGTACTCGCTAATAAGCTCAGATCAATAGGTATATTTTGAAACGAGGATAAATGGACAAACGAGACATAGTATCATGCTAGGTTATATATCAAACGGGACGTCGAAATAACCAATAGGCAATTCAATTGATGATAAAATAGTAAACTCTAGCCGAGAATGAACTTGAATTGAAAGTTTTGAGGCTGTTAGAAAATTTAGGTCAAAACAAAGAGCCCAATTACAGCCGTTATGCTGTCGGACTTCCGAAAAATTTTGGAGTCTAGAATAACACGTTAAGTGTTAAACCTCATAGAATGATTAAGAATGTGAAGGGACTTGAATGTTTAGATCACACCCTAGTCTAACCTGTATAGGCCGGGTTGGGGCGTGACACCTTAGAAGAATGGTATCAGAGCTTAGATTGCTTAAGCCAGGTTTAACTCTCGGACTGTGGGTAGAGCCCTATGGTTATTAGGATCACTTGTTATGTGTGATAATGTTAATTGTGCCTTCTATGTTCCTATGTGCTTATGTGATCAATATGCCTATGTGATTCAAGTGCACCGTATGCTTTAAGTGTTTATTATGTTACAATGGTTTCTTGTATGCTAGGCTGTATACTAGTTGTTAATGTTTTATTATACAATCCTATGCACTAAGATATAGTTGTTCTTATGTGGTATGATTATATAAGTACACGTTTACTTCCCGTGTAACATAATTGTATATATATAAATACATAACCTATCATAGGGCTGCCTCTTTTAGAATGGTTAAAAGAGTTCTTGGAAGTAGAGGGAGACTTCAAAGGAATGAGTTGGTGACCTTCAAACAAGGGGATTTGACGGTTGCACAGTATGAAACCCGATTGCATCAACTGTCCCAGTATGCTCCTGAAATGGTACAGATTACTGAGAAAAGGATACAGAGATTTATTCGAGGGCTGAGATCTGAGATTCAAGATAGCTTGGCTCCTTTTCAATTTCTCACCTATGGTGAAGCTCTTTTCGAGGCAATAAAAGTTGAGAGAGGAAAGAGTCAAGAAGTGGCAGGGTCGAGTCAACCGAGTCAAGTACAGAGCCTGGAGCAGCTACCTATTGGGAAAGTTTTCCAAGGTGGTTTAGATATTCCTGTAGCTCAAGGCTCTTATGGAAGTGTTACTACTACTCTAGTCCCATGTTGTACTCATTGTGCACGTAGAGGTCATCTGGAGGTTAACTGTTAGAGGAAAACAGGAAGGTGTAATGGTTGCGGTAGTAATCAACATAAGGTCAAGGAATGCCCAAAACGACAGAGGGTACAAGGACAGACTACGAGAGGGAGTACCCAAGGTCAAGACCAAAATTCGGGGAAGACAGCTACTAACAGATTACGGCCAGGTACCATAGTCAAGCAATCTAGTCATGTAACATCGAGAGGCACGGTTAACCCCCATCATGTTTCATGTAACTACTGCAACAAGAGGGGGCACACAGAAGCCCAATGTTGGAAGAAGTCCGGTAGATGCAAAGGATGTAGGAATGATCAACATCGCGTCAAGAATTGTCCAAGGTGGCAAAAAAATTGTGCCCAAATTGCTAGCAGTAACCACGGTTAAAGGTAAACTTACCTATTAAACCTATAGGAAAATATTACTTGAGCTCAGTATCATCCATCCTTTATGTGTGTTACCTTAGAAACAATGTATTGTCATGCAAGTATAGAGGTTGCTTTGAATCCATTTCTCACACCTTAAAATTGGCTTGATAGGCTATCTAAGAAGTTAGCAATATACTCGTACGATTGAATCCTTCATCAATTGGAATTAAGCATCGTTGAACCTAATATGGTGTATGCTAGCGAGTTTCAAGTTCACTAAATGGTAAGATCGTGACCTAGAAATTAAGAAGTGAATTCGTGAAAGTTGATGATAGTTACTTTTAGGGGTTAGATTATTAAGACATAGTGTATTTGAGTGACTTAGCAATGGATAACTTCAAGACATGTAGGCAACTCTAGAGACTAAGTTTAACCAGGTTGATGAATCTTTAGTATAACAAGATATAAGGATGTTGGAATCGAGGAATTTACGTAGCTAGAACTCGTGTTCGGAAAACTACACCTAAATTGTTAGGTCGGATAGAAGTTTAAGGAATTGAATTATGCATTAAATGACTAACGTTACTAAAGGTCCTAAGTTGGGTGTTTATGATATTAAGAAATACGGTATTAGTTTGGTGCCCCTTGAATTTAGTTGTAATTATGCAAAATAAGTCATTCTATGCACTCATTTTTTGAATAGCCTAAAGGATGTTAAAAAGCATGTATCCCTATGTAATACCGATGGACCTAGTATATAAACCATGGAAATGAGATTAAAGCATCCGACTGCAAGGTTGAGTCGTTAGGGTATGACTAGTAATCCCAAATAGCTAATAGTAAGTATACATGATGATTCGTGGTAAAGCCTAAGAACTAGCAGTTGATAGACTTCGAATTGTGGTTGCTGAATAGAGGGTGAATCTTGTAGTGATAGTTAGATGAGTGGCTGATTACTCTTGACCTTATCCAATCTCAACAGGTACTCGCTAATAAGCTCAGATCAACAGGTATATTTTGAAACGAGGATAAATGGACAAATGAGACATAGTATCATGCTAGGTTATATATCAAACGGGACGTCGAAACAACCAATAGGCAATTCAATTGATGATAAAATAGTAAACTCTAGCCGAGAATGAACTTGAATTGAAAGTTTTGAGGCTGTTAGAAAATTTAGGTCAAAACAAAGAGCCCAATTACAGCCGTTATGCTGTCGGACTTCCGAAAAATTTTGGAGTCTAGAATAACACGTTAAGTGTTAAACCTCATAGAATGATTAAGAATGTGAAGGGACTTGAATGTTTAGATCACACCCTAGTCTAACCTGTATAGGCCGGGTTGGGGCGTGACAGTTGCTCAAGGCTTGGAATGGCTTGAAATGAAGGATTGAAGAAGCAAAAATCCTCAAGGAGCAAGAGAAGGGCTGTCGGGTTTCTGCCCTGTTTTTCAGCTTTTTTTTTTCTTTTGCATTTTATGAGCTTATGTTGATACATAAGGTGTATGGTTGGGTGGGGTCAAGTTTGGGTGCTTAAGTGCCTTGTAAAATGCACATTCAAAGCTTAGAAACGAGCCTAAGGTGTGTAACATAGGCTAGCTAATTAAATCTATAAAGTTATTACGTAATACTATTCATTCAACTACAAAATCATTTTCTAATCGAGCTCTCCTATCGCCTCTAGCTCAATTGCTCATTTTTTCCACTACTCTAACAATTAATATGATTTAATAAAAATGCTAATTCGTTAATAGTATGAAGTTTAAAAACGGAGTGAATAGTAATTTAAGTAGGCAGTTAATAAGGCATAGAAAGAGATGCGCAAGCAAGGGATGCAACAGTAATTAAATGCATGGCTAAATCTCGGGCGTCACATCCTCTCCCCCTTAAACTAATTGTGTCCACGCAATTCTTACATGATTCTGCAAACAACTCTGGATACCGATCCCGCATCTGATCCTCTCTCTCCCACGTCGCATCCTCTACGCCATGATGATCCCATAGAACTTTAACCATCGGAATGCTTTTAGTCCTCAGCTCCTGTACTTTTTGATCAACAATCCGAAGAGGTTTCTCTGTGTAGGTCAAAGTTTCACTGATCTCTAGAGGTTCTGGCTCAAGTATGTGAGAGGGATCTGGCTGATACTTCCGAAGCATAGAAACATGGAATATATCATGAATTCTGCCCAGACTGGGAAGTAAAGCTAGACGGTAAGCCAAATCACCAACAGTTTCAGTTATCTCAAATGGTCCCACATATCGAGGACTGAGTTTATCCCTTTTACCATGCCGAATCAAACCCTTGCGAGGAGAAATTTTCAGAAATACTCGATCCCCCACAGCAAATTTCAGATCACGACGGCGTCTATCTGCATAACTCTTTTGCCGGCTCTGTGCTGTAAGCATTCTTTTTCTGATAAGCTGCACATGATCAATCATTTTGTTCATTTCAGGTAAGAGAGTAGGGTCGACCGTCTTCATTTCACCAACATCATCCCAGTAGAGAGGAGACCGGCATTTACGCCCATACAGTGCCTCATAAGGTGCCATACCAATAGTAGCTTGATAACTATTGTTGTAGGCGAACTCTGCTAGTGGCAAATACTTCTCCTAACTCTTACCCAAGTCCAAAATACAAGCCCGCAACATATCCTCAAGGATTAAGATAGTTCTCTCGGATTGACCATTTGTCTGAGGATGATAAGCTGTACTGAAACTCAAAGTCGTGCCCAAAGCTTTATGAATCTTCTGCCAGAACTGAGATGTGAATCTGGGATCTCTATCTGACACGATACTCTTTGGAATTCCATGAAGTCGGACAACATTCTCAATATACAATTCTACCAGCTTATCAAGAGAATCAGACTTCTTTTTAGCAATGAAGTGAGAAGTCTTGGTCAGTCTATCCACAATAACCCAAACTGAGTCATTACCCTTCGAAGACCTCGGTAAATCTGATACGAAATCCATGGTAATATGATCCCATTTCCAAACAGGAATAGCCAAAGGTTGCAACAACCGTGCAGGCCTCTGATGCTCTGCTTTAACTTTCTGACAAGTAAGACATCGGGCAACATAGTCAGCAATTTCTCTCTTCATATTATTCCACCAGAAATTCTGCTTCAAATCTTTATACATTTTAGTACTGCCTGGATGGATAGTATATCTAGAGCTGTGTGCCTCAGCAAGAATATCCTTCTTCAAAGTTGGATCATTCGGAATACAGATTCTACCTTTGAATTTGAGAATACCATCGTCGTGCAGTTTGAAATCCGACTCTCCCCCTTTAGAATTCTCTAAGACTTTCAATAATTGAAGATCAGCCTGTTGAGCTTCTCGAATCCTGGATAATAATAGAGATTGAATCTACAAAATTGCGAATTGAATACCAGAATTTGAAGTACTAGGCTTCCACAAGCATAATTCTTCCATGAATTCCCAATTCTTGATAATCAAGCTAGCAACAGTAGCCTTTCGGCTCAAAGCATCAGCAACAACATTGTCCTTGCCCGGAAGATAGTTAATACTGCAGTGATAGTCCTCAAGTAATTCTAGCCAACGCCTCTGTCTCATGTTCAACTCTTTCTGTGAAAACAGATATTTCAAGCTCTTATGATCTGTAAAGATTTCAAACTTGTTGACCTAGAGATAATGACGCCATTTCTTTAATGCAAGAATGATAGCGGCAAGCTCAAGATCATGAGTCAGATAGTTGAGTTCATAAGGCTTCAGTTTCCTGGAAGCATAAGCAATAACCCTGCCATTCTGCCTCAATACACAACCCAGACCTTCCTTCGAAGCATCACTATAGATCACCAGATTATCATAACCCTCAGGTAAAGCAAGAATAGGCGTTGTAGTCAATCTCTTCTTCAATTCGTGGAAGCTGGCCTCGCATTTATCATTCCAGTCAAATACTGTTTTCTTCTAAGTAAGTTGAGTTAAAGGCCCTGCAATCTTAGATAAATCCTTGACAAACCTCCGATAATACCCAGCTAAACCAAGGAAGCTACGAATCTTTGTTACAATTTCAGGTCGTTTCCAAGATAACACCACTTCAATCTTCGCTGGATCAACATAAATACTATCCTGCGAGATAATATGGCCAAGAAAAGCAACTTGCTTAAGCCAGAATTCACATTTGCTAAACTTTGCAAATAACTGATGCTCCTAAAGAGTCTGCAACACAATTCTGAGATGCTGTTCATGCTCCGCCTAAGATTTAGAATAGACAAGAATATCATCAATGAAATAACCACAAATTGGTCTAGATAAGGACGGAATACCCTCTGCATTAAATCCATGAATGCGGCGGGAGCATTAGTAAGACCAAACAGCAAGACAACAAACTCATAATGGCCATATCGAGTTCTGAAAGCAGTTTTAGGAACATCATCTTTCTTAATCCTCAACTGATAATAGCCTTGCCTCAGATCGAATTTAGAGAATACCCTGGCGCCTTGCAACTGATCAAATAACTCTTCTATTAAAGGCAAAGGATATTTATTTTTGATGGTTACCTGATTAAGACCCCGATAATCAATGCATAAGCGAAGAGATCCGTCTTTCTTTTTAACAAATAAGACTGGCGCACCCCAAGGCGAAGAACTCGGTTGAATGAATCCCTTCTCAAGCAAGCCCTGCAATTGAACTTTCAATTCCTGTAATTCGGGTGGAGCCATTCTATACGGAGTCCTAGAGATAGGTGAAGTCCCCGGCAGTAAGTCAATCATGAACTCTATCTCTCTATCAGGCGGTAACCCAGGTAATTCCTCCGGAAAGACCCTCAGAAACTCCCTCACGATAGGTACATCATTCAATTTCAATTGATCCCCAGGTTGATTAATCAAATATGCAAGATAAGCCTCACAACCCTTGCTCAATAATTTAGATGCTCTAATAGAAGAAATAATAGGAGTTCCCGTAGATTTTCTACTACCAACTATTTTAAGTACAGGCTGGTCAAGCATTTCTAGATACACAATCTTCTTTCTACAATCAAGCTGGGCATAATATTTACTTAACCAGTCCATCCCCAATATAATTTCAAAGTCATTGAATGGTAGGAAAATCAAATCAGCAGGAAAAAACACGACCCTCAATAAAAATACTACATGTTCTGCAAATAGATCTAGTAACAAACTTCGGACCCATAGGAGTATATACCACAATCTCATGCAACAGTTTATCATGTTTCAGTTTAGCATTTTGTGCACAAGTAGGAGTAATAAAAGAATGCGAAGCCCCGGAATCAATTAAAACCTTAACTGACTGATCATTAGGCAGAAAAATACCTTCTACCACAGCGGTAGTATCCGGAAGCTCCTCAGCATCCAAAGCAAATACACGGGCCTGACCTCATGGTGGTGGTGCTGCAGCTGGTGCCCTAGTCTGAGAGTTCTGAGCTGACGTCTGACCTCTAGGGTTCTTAAATTTCTGACAGTCTTTAACCCTGTGCTGATCACTACCGCAACCTGTACATTTGTTATGTTTCTTCCAACAAACATCCTCAGTGTGGCCCTGACGCTGACAGAAGCTGCACTGCTAGTGACGTCTTGCAACAGTGCCTCCCGAAGGAGCTCTGTAAGTAGAGGTAGCTGAACTACCCTGCTGCGAACGGGAAACTGCTGGACGGAATTGACTCTGAGTCTGACTCTGAGTTTGACTCTGAGTAGGCCTTGTATAACTCTGAGTCTGCCTCGGCTGTGAACTCTGCCCAACTGATATAGACTACCCCTGGTACCCTTGACTCTTAGACTGAAACCGTTTACTCGACTGACTGGTCTCGGCTAACACATCGGCCTTGCGTTTCTCATATCTCGAGGCGACTCGGACTACTACATCATAGTTAGGAAAATCATTTGCAGACAAATTCAGCATAATATCCCTCCTCAAACCCAGGATGAACCTCTGGATCTTCATGTCCTCCGGCTGAATCAAAGCTGGTGCATAACGGGAAAGCCTGGTAAAAGTAGCCTCATATTGATCTACCGTCATACTTTCCTGTTTCAAGTTTATGAACTCTGATTGACGCCTCTCGCGGGCAACCACCGATATGTACTTGTCTCAGAATTCTCGGACAAAGTCGGCCCATGAATGATGAACCCCCTCGGCTTCCCATTTCTCACTGACGGTATGCCACCAATCTTCAGCATCACCCTCGAGAAGGAAAGTGGCATAAGTAATCTTCCTGTCATCATGGCACTCGAGTATTGCTGCCACTCTTTCAAACTTCCTCAGCCACATCTCAGCCTTCATATCGTCCGGTTCTCCAAAGAAAGTATAGGCCCCATGATGAATAAACCGGTCATACAGATTACCTCCGGTAGGGCCACTACCTCCGGCTCTCGCAGCCTGATTACCTTCAACAACCCCTAACTGACCCTGTTGTTTCACAAACTGGGCGATAGTGTTCATAGCAGTGGCCATCGTGGCCAAGATCTGTGCAGTGCTCGGTTCTTGAACCTGAGGTGCATTTTCTGCCACATCAGCTTCTTGCCTATGAACCCCCTCTGGTTCTCCATCCACATTCTGATTTTTAGTACGACGGCGGGGCCCCATCTCGAATAGCTAGAATGGAAAGTATTATGACAGGTATACATATGTATATATGCAATTTATAAGTAAACACATAATGAAAAGTCCAAATAGATTCACATAAAGTCAGGTACATAGAAGTTCAAATAAATATTCCACATTCTTGAAGTACACATAAATCACTAGATCATACTTGACATTCTAGACTCTTGATATTCTATTTCCATGCTAGCATGTTCATTCCTAATTCAAATTTCACTTGGGCAAATCAAAATCAAAGACTCATGCATTCACAAGGTCACATAACAAATCTCTACCCACAAACCTAGAAATTTAACCCGGCTTCATGCAATCTATAGCTCTGATACCACTTAAATGTCACGCCCCGACCCAACCCCCAAGCAAAAGGCTAAGTCTGGACCCGACACACGGACAGAGTCTCCCCTGTACCGTGGATATTTTGAAAACCTGTAAACTTACAAATAAGGTAATTACAAGGTAAACAAACTTTTCATGGCTATATAAATACAGATTCAAGGCCATCCGAGCCTTGAAGCAAGCAACAATTCCAAAACCACACAAGCATGCAAGAACTTTGTTTACAACATAGTCTAGTAGCCATGATATTCTAGGATATCAATAAAACATAATGAAAAGGTAAAACATTTCTACCATAAGCCAATCACTCCCAAGCATGCAAAGTGAATAAAGGCAGAAACATAGTTATTACAAGACATAGGCTTCCAATACTACACCATAATCTACTGTCTTTCAACTTTACACAACAATATATACATAGCCCTTAGGCCACAAAATAGGACATAAGATAAACAGTCGAGCCTTCCACAAAGCAGCAAGAAATTAAACCACCTCAAGCTATCAGGCACAACAACTAAGGTAAAGGATCAATCTGAACTTCTTCTTCCTCAACTAACTCAACAAGCTGGGGATCACCCTCAGCGTCTCCTGAAACATATATCGAGGTATGAGCAACCACTGTTGCCCAGTGAGGGATATAGTCCCGGGGCGTGCAATGCAACAGATAATACAATTATGCAACAATATCACTTAGACAATTTAAGAAACAATGATAACTTAAGTAACCATACATTTAAAAGGATACATTTCACAAAACCCCTGTACACCAATCTTCACTAGTCTTCATTCACGATCCACGAACCACGAGCACGATCATGATAAGCCGACATAACCCCAAATATTCCAGTGGGTGTACTCTGGATGTACCCCGATAATCCTACGACCCAACATCCCCTGGCAATCTCCGGACCAGGCGAATGAGGGACTAGAGCACGGAGTTTGAATATCCACCGGCAAGCCCTCTGCCGCCCAGCCGATATTCAACACATCCGCCCCTGACACTATGGTTGCACAACCACTATGCAATGCACTTAACAATGTCAAGTTAATAGCAATAATATAAGCATTAACACGAACGAGGATCAACAAAGTAGGTTGACCTCGATGCAATTAGAATAGAAGCAATTATATAAGCTAATAAGTAGTTTACAAAGGAACATATACAAAATAAACATAGAATCATACCAAAAGCTCCAAATCAACTTCAAATCACATATAAACACTCAAGAAGTCATGCCATGGGTTTAGAAGTGTGAGTCAACCTAAATTGTACCTAAACCCCT
This sequence comes from Ehretia macrophylla, assembly GCA_037974665.1. Classification (NCBI taxonomy): domain Eukaryota; kingdom Viridiplantae; phylum Streptophyta; class Magnoliopsida; order Boraginales; family Ehretiaceae; genus Ehretia; species Ehretia macrophylla. Next base: position 73,263,143 of record CM075770.1, read on the forward strand.
TTATTTTACAAACTATTTCTCTTCCAAACCAAAGTTAATGATCTCATTTTCGATGGAAACTCTCCCAACCTTCTAACTGACCCTCAAGGTACCCTCTCAACTCTCTAACTCATTCAAACGCCCGCGATTACCCCGAAAGCCCCAAATTCCCTCTTATGGCTTTAAACTACACATACATTGTCCGGGCTTCAAACAAGGGATATCAAAGCTTCTATAGTACCTAGGTAGCCTAAAGATAATAGAAGTGAAGCCCGAATCCACCCGGATTCGCATTAACCCCCAAAGCCCCAAATTAAAGTCAACTATTTTACATTTTATGCGATTTTAGGACAATGCAAGTGCACGGGGCTATTAGACTACTTTCACTAGCACCTAAGGCATCTATTAGAAGCATTGAATCAAGTTAAAACGCGCAATTTCACCAAACCCTAGAATTCCCGTCACTATTCACCTTAAAAATCAAACTAACGATTCTAATCGTTTAAAAAGCGAAACGATTGCTCAAATGTGTTCCCTAGCATTCATATACATGGTATAATAGCATAGATAATCAATACAATAGCATTTGAACACATTTTCAACAAATCAAGAATATAGCAACTATTTAGAAATGCAAAAACAAGCCGTGAAATCCCTCACCAATGCGTGTAGGAGCACCTAGGAAGCTTGCAAATACCCTACACTAGTTGCTCAAGGCTTGGAGTGGCTTGAAATGAAGGATTGAAGAAGCAAAAATCCTCAAGGAGCAAGAGAAGGGCTGTCGGGTTTCTGCCCTGTTTTTTAGCTTTTATTTTTTTTTTCTTTTGCATTTTATGAGCTTATGTTAATATATAAGGTGTATGGTTGGGTGGGGTCAAGTTTGGGTGCTTAAGTGGCTTCTAAAATGCACGTTGAAAGCTTAGAAACGAGGCTAAGGTGTGAAACATAGGCTAGCTAATTAAATCTATAAAGTTATTACGTAACACTATTCATTCAACTACAAAATCATTTTCTAAACGAGCTCTCCTATCGCCTCTAGCTCAATTGCACATTTTTCCCACTACTCTAACAATTAATATGATTTAATAAAAATACTAATTCGTTAATAGTATGAAGTTTAAAAATGGAGTGAATAGTAATTTAAGAAGGCAGTTAATAAGGCATAGAAAGAGATGCGCAAGCAAGGGATGCAACAATAATTAAATGCATGGCTAAATCTCGGGCGTCACATCATGATGTCGGGGATTTGTTCACAGCATAAGTGAAACCTCAAACAAATCAGACAACTATGTTTAACACACCAATAATTGATTTTTTAGCTACCATATTCGATTCATGTGTCTCTACTGATTTGAGTGCTCTGCCAAAGAAGTGGTTTGATCCAAAGTCGGCATGAAATCTAAGGCTGTTGAGCTCTTTGTCTGAGGACGATCTCCTAATTGTTAGTACGAATCAAAGGCCAAAGTCCGAACTCATGATTTGACGAAAGTTGTTCGACTGAAAAGCTGATCTCCTGCTTGTCTAAAAAAGAATGGACACACTCTGCCCACAGCAAAGGACTTCATTGGTAGAAGAAAAACCTCAACTCGATCAAATAACTGAAACCCAAGATTGATGGGTTTCCTGCTTAGACCAATTTTGTTGCCTTAGCCTGAAAGAAGGAGAAGGCACCAAATGATTAGGTATACCACGTCATACCACATCATGAACTTAACTAAAACCTACCTTATGTTTATTCTTCAACCAACTATCAGTCTAAAAGAAAAAAAAATACAACATAGGTATAAAAATCACTTAGTTTCTAAACTATGGAAATATGGTTCTTATCTTGCTTTCTTTCGTTCGGGTTTTTTCTGCCTTGTTTTTGCCTAACAACCCAAAACTTCCCCCCGTATGTACGACCGAAAGAGAGAGCAATAAGCAATAAATAAATAAATAAAAGCAATCCTCGCTATGCAAGCTCAATAGGGATATCACTCTGAGCTGATGCCCAGCCCATCTAATGTCACGAAATCGAATTTGATAGAATCCCTAAACAAGCATCCGAACTCGCATTAGAATGTGTAAGAGACCCCGTGAAGAAGGTAAAGGCAGCAACTCGGGAAGATAACAAACCATCTCATATACGCAATTCGTCTTTATCTTCCTCGTAGCAGTACGAATAAGAGATCCAACATGATTGTATTAAGCCTTAACCAATCAGGGTTAAGCTAGCTCATTGCCAGAAAGCAAATAGGATCTTGTACTTAGACTAGAGGACGCTCATCTCAGGCAAGCAACAGGGGCTTCGGGTCTGAGATAAGCCTTCCTGTATCATTGGTAGGCAAAAGGGTAAACAAAGATGGTTGTTTTTGTTTGTTATGTTAATAAGAAAATAGGTAAGTAAGCGCAAACAGTACGAATTCCTTTAAATAGATCCCTCTCTCTTAATGACTCTTCTTAGGGAGTAGGATTTGTTGCCTAGGAGCTTAGAGAATGGTAGTGAAGTAATATATTCTTTTTCAAGCAAACCGGAGTTTGCGCAAACAAGCGAAGTAGAATCATAAGCCAAAATGATTATGCAACTTGACCTCTTCAACTACTTAGGCACAGGATAGAAGATGATGGAATAGCATACCGGAGGAAAACAAAAGTCCTAATTCGAATAAAAAATACAAAAAGATAAATCAAATCTAAATAAACAATTCTTCGAAGAGGCATCATGTTCACTAGGTTATTTTGATATAGACAACGTTTGGAGAACGGATGACTAGAATAGATCAGTAAAGGCCTTACTATATTACTTGTCAGGAATAACGACCTTAGAGCTTCTACTACTATCGGCTACCTAACTGTTGGGAAATTGGGGGTTTTGTCAGAGAATCAATGTCACGGTAGTGCTATCAAATGGCGATTTATCGTATAGAAGAAAAGATCTGCGGACCTATTGATATACTATAGATGTGAACTGATCGACAACTAACTAAGAAAGGATAAGTAGTTCTTCTATCGAATAAGGTCAAGGGGAGAACATGTAAGGGCTTGCATAGATCTCATATTTCCTACGTATTCCGTCGGTCAAACCAACGATTCTCTTCTCAAAGTAATGGAGAGAGTCTTTTTCTTTTTTCGGTATGTAGCTCCACGAGCTAGGAGCGTATCATTAGGGCAGGGCAAAAACGAACATAGGATTATGGCCCTTTTCTTCTTTCTTTTGTTTGTGTTTTTTTAAGGCTTATCTGGCTCTGGGGCATCCAATTCCTCTTCTTTCTTTTGTTGCTGATCTCACATCGAGAGCAGCTCCTTATTATTCAGGGTCATCAAATGAGAGTTCTTCCTTCGACTTTGAGAAATCGGTCAAGCGGGAGGCTACCCTCGACTCACCTCTTTCTCTATAAAAAAAAAAACCCTTCCCCAGAGGAGAGCAGAAGCTCCAGGATGAGTATGTCATGAATTCCCGAATTCATTTTTGTCTTGATCCACCATGGAAGTTTCGGAATCTATAAAAACATTGACGAAGAGGGCTCGTAATGATCTTTGAGAAGATCACAAGGTGCTGAAGTGGTAGGATAGGGGGGTCCATAGGTTTTTGTTAAAGGGATGCTTTTATCATGTTATTGTTGAAAAGAAAAAAAATGCCTCTATTTGATGTCGATTCATTCACACTTCCATTGCTTCTAGAGGAAGGCTAACTACTTGCTAGTTGGGAGCTGTATGAGCGGTAACATCCACGTACAGCTCCGTGAGAAGGGCGGTGGGCAGAAATGGCCTTGTTGTACTTCACTCTCATATTCAATGGGATCTGCTCTTTCTTTTTTGGGAGAGTATGCCAATATGATCTTAATGAGGTGCAGGGCTTTACATCTAACATTCGTTGGGCTTCCCTCTTCAGGAGCTTGTGTCCTAGCATTTTAGTGCAATAAACCCCTCCGACCGAAGACTAGTGGTAGGGAGTCTCGCGGAGCTTTCGGAAAAGGGTAGCCTAGTGTGTAAGCACAAAAATAAACCACGGCGAACCCTCAGACCATCTATCTAAGATTAGGGAGGAGATCCTCAGTAGTGGTGACCCTTTCACTCTTCCACAGATTGATACATGTACCGAATGCTCATACAGAAAAGTTGACTCTTGGGTCTTGAACCTGAGGGGTTGCTCTGAGAAATCCTTTCTTTCTCATCCACTCAGAGGGGTATGGACACACCTGCGCGGATTACAGGTGACAGTTACAAGAATGGCGGGGAAGTTAGCAGTACCCGATGACATTCAGGGATAGATGTAGACCCATCGAGCAAGGATAATCATTCTAGTCCTGGGAAAGGTGGCGACCATTCTCAAGAAAGAAAAATACGGAGCTAAGGAAAGCCCTATAAGTCACTGAAATGATGGTAGGAGGGCCCATGATCTATCAATAGAGGAAGCAAAAAATGGGCTTTGCTCCTCTTTACAATATGCAGAAAGAAATAAGGGTCGAAGTTTTGACCGCTCACAGTAGTTCTACCTATAGAAAGGATCATGAAAATGGCGATCAAAATGGTACTCGAATCCATTCACGATCATGAGTTTCCAGACACATCGCACTTCCACTTGGGTCAATGCTGTCACTCGGTCCTAAGACAGATCAAAGAAGAGTGGGGACCCTCTCGCTAGTTTTTGGAATTCGACATCAGGAAGTGTTTTTGCACAATCGACCGACATCGACTCATCCCAATCTTTAAGGAAGAGATCGATGATCCCAAGTTCTTTTACTCCATTCAGAAAGTCTTTTATGCTGAACGACTCGTAGAAGGTGAGAAGTTACCTTACTCCATCCAACACAATCTATTACTATCGACCCTACCAGGCAACATCTACCTACACAAGCTCGATCAGGATATTGGGAGGATCCGACAAAAGTACAAAAATCCGATTGTTCAGAGAATCAGATCGGTTCTATTAAGAACAGGTCCTATTGATGACCAAGAAAACTCTGGGGAAGAAGCAAGCTTCAACGCTCCACAAGACAACAGAGCCATCATTGTGAGGAAGGTAAAGAACATCTAACACAAAGCGGCCTTTCATTCTCTTGTTTCATCGTGGCACCCCCCCTCCCCCTACAAGCACCCTCCGGCTCAGGGGGTACCAGAAAATGCCTTTCATTTTCCCCCTTTTGTTGGCCCTTGCTGCCTTCCTTAACAAGCCCTCAAACCTCATTTGCGCTGCCTTCCTCATAGAAGCCGTCGAGTTGACCTCGAAGGCCGAATTCTATAGTAGAGAAGGCTATAATAATAATTGGGCCATGAGAGACTTTTTAAAGTATTGTAAAAGAGGGGGCCTGTTGATAAAGCTAGGCGGGGAGGCGATACTAGTTATCAAGTCATAGAGAGGCCTGGCACGAAAGTTGGCCCCCTTAAAAACCCATTACTTAATAAGGATTTGTTATGCACTATATGCCGATGACTTCCTATTGGGAATCATGGGTGCCGTAGCGCTTCTCATAGAAATACAAAAATGTACCGCCCACTTCCTACAATCCGGCCTGAACCTTTCGGTAGACTCTACAGGATCAAGAACAATAGCTACATGGAGTACTGTAGAATTACTTGGTACGATCATTCGGGAAGTCCCTCCAAGGACAACTCCCATACAATTCTTGCGAGAGTTTGAGAAGCGTCTACAGGTAAAACACCGTATCCATATAATTGCTTGCCACCTACGCTCCACCATCCATTCCAAGTTTAGGAACCTAGGTAATAGTATCCTGGTCAAATAGCTGACGAAGGGGATGAATGGAACAGGAAGTCTACTGGACGCAGTTCAACTAGCAGTGACTCTTGGAATAGCTGGAATAAGAAGTCCCCAAGTGAGTGTATTTTGGGGGACCATCAAGCACATTTGTCAAGGATCAAGGGGGATCTCGTTGTTGTATAGCTCAGGCTGGAGCAAGGTGCTAGCGAATGTTCAACAAGTAGTCTCACGATCGGGCACTCATGCCCGGAAGTTGTCATTGTATACTCCCACAGGGCGGAAGGCTAAGGGGGAAGGAGGGGGACACTGGATGAGATCTATCAGCAGCGAATTCCCCATACAAATAGTGGCGCCTATCAAAAAATACTCCGAAGGCTTCGGGATTGGGGTCTCATTAGCCGAAGAAGACCCTGTCCAATCCACGTGGCCTGCTTGATAAATGTCAACGATGAAGACATCGTAAATTGGTCTGCGGGCATCGCGATAAGTCCTCTGTCCTATAACAGGTACCGCAACAACTTTTACCAAGTCTGAATGATTGTCGACTACCATATCCACTGGTCTGCAATATTCACCCTAGCCTACAAGAACAAATCCTCGGCACGGAATATAATCCCAAAGTACTCCAAAGACTCAAGTATAGTCAATCAAGAAGGTTGTAAGACCCTTGCAAAGTTCCCTAACAGCATAGAGCTTGGGAAGCTCAGATCCGGTCAAGATCCGAACAACAAGGCTATACATTAGTCTAGTCGTCTTTGTTTTTTTCTATTAGTTGCGATGCGAACAAGCCTTTAGTTATGAGATTAGTTGAATAGGCTTGCCTTAGTTGTTTGCTAGAAGATAGCTAGTTTTGGCACTTTCAACATAAAAAAGCCATTTCGGCCCGGAAGTTCGCTTCTGGCGACTAGTTTCTACTGCTGCTAGTACTTGGACTTCAAAGCAAGCTAAAGCTACCTTAAATCAATCAATGAATGACTGAAAAGAAAATGCTTATCGAGGTTTGAAGATGCTCGATCGATAGGGAGAATAATATAGTACGGAGGACAGGTTAGTTTGAGGACCCGTTGGTCAAAGAAAAGGGAAGGTCCTGATTCCGGGATGAAGCCGTATGACGCGAGAGTGTCACGTACAGTTTCTTTGAGAAGGGTATGGTACCACCACCTATTAGGCCCAACAAGCGATCCACGGAGCTGCATCCTTACTCACCTACTCTATCCATATCGCTCTCTCCAAGAGGTTCGTTGCCTATCCTAGATCTTCCTATTTCCAAGAAGATCCAGGGCTCGATCTGGTTTAGTATCAAGGTGATTCTGTTTATGTTCCTATATATATATGGGTACATGCAGTATTTCCACGATATCGTTATGATCAATTAATGGGACTTAGCCGGAAAGTGTTCTTGCCTCTATCATTAGCTCGGGTAGTCATCGTTTCTGGTGTTTTAGTCACCTTTCAATGGCTCCTTAATTATGTGTAAGGAATTGCCCTATTGTGGTAAGCGGGCTGTCACGCCTCGACCTAACCCCCAAGCTAAAGGTTAAGTCCATACCCGACACACGGACAGAGTCTCCCCTGTACCGTGGACATTTTAAAAACCTGTAAACACTCAAACAAAGTCCCAACAATACAATACAAGCTTTTCTTAAACAAACAACAAAGTTCTAAGGCCATCCGAGCCTTATAGTACACAATAGTTCCAAAACACACAAGCATGCGAGAACTTATTATCAACATAGTTTTATAATCATGACATCCTAGGAAATCAATTAAACATAATTGAAAGATCAAACATTTCTACTTTAAGTCATTCACTCCCAAGCAAGCAAAGCGAATAGAAGTAGATCATAAGTTATTACAGTTCATAGGCTTTCAAAGCTACAACACAACCAACTAGTCTTCAATTTATACAACAAACATATACATAGCCCTTGGGCTACAAAATAGTACATAAAGTAATCAGATGAATCTTCCACATAGCAGCAAATTCATTAACCACCTCAAGCTATCAGGCACAGCAACTAAGGTAAAGGCTCAATCTGAACTTCTTCTTCCTCAACTAACTCAACAAGCTGGGGATCACCCTCAGCGTCTCCTGAAACAGATATCGAGGTATGAGCAACCACTGTTGCCCAGTGAGGGATATAGTCCCGGGGCGTGCAATGCAACAGATAATACAGTTACACAACAATAACACTTAGACAATTAAAGAAACAATGATAACTTAAATAACCACACATTTAAAAGGATACGTTTCACACAATCCCCTATACACCAATCTTCACAGGTCTTCAATCATGATCCACGAACCACGAGCACGATCACGATAAGCCGGCATAACCCCAATCACTCCAGTGGGTGTACTCCAGATGTACCCCGATAATCCTACGACCCAACATCCCCTGGCAATCTCCGGACCAGGCGAATGAGGGAATAGGGCACGAAGTTTGAATATCTACCGGCAAGCCCTCTACCGCCCAGCCGATATTCAACACATCTGCCCCTGACACTATGGTTGCGCAACCACTATGCAATGCACTTAACGATGGCAAGTTAATAGCAATAATATAAGCATTAACACATATGAGGATCAACAAAGTAGGTTGACCTCGAGGCAATTAGCACAGAAGCAATTATATAAGCTAATAAGCAGTTTACAAAGGGACATTTACAAAATAACCATAGAATTGTACCAAAAGCTCCAAATCAACTTAATATCACATATAAACACTCAAGAAGTCATGCCGTGGGTTTAGAAATGTGAGACAACCGAAATTGCACTTAAACCCCTTTATTTTACAAACTATTTCTCTTCCAAACCAAAGTTAATGATTTCATTTTCAAAGGAAACTCTCCTAACCTTCTAACTAACCCTCAAGGTACCCTCTCAACCCTCTAGCTTATTCAAATGCCCGCGATTACCACGAAAGCCCCAAATTTCCTCTTATGGCTTTAAACTACACGTACAATGTACGGGCTTCAACCAAGGGATATCAAGGCTTCTATAGCACCTAGGTAGCCTAAGGATACTAGAATTGAAGCCCGAATACACCCGGATTCACATTAACCCCGAAAGCCCCAAGTTAAAGTCGGCTATTTTCCATTTTAAGCGATTTAAAGACAATGCAAGTGCACGGGGCTATTAGGTTACTTTCACTAGCACCTAAGGCGTCTATTAGAAGCATTGAATCAAGCTAATTCGAGCAATTACACAAAACCCTAGAAAAACGTCACTATTCACCCAAAATTTCAAATTAACGATTCTAACCGTTTAAAAAGCGAAACAACGGCTCAAATGTGTTCTCTAGCATTCATATAGATGGTATATTAGCATAGATAACTCATACAATAGCATTTGATCACATTTTCAACAAATCAAGAAATTGACAACTATTTAGAAATGCAAAAACAAGCCGTGAAATCCCTCACCAAAGCGCGTAGGAGCCTCTAGGAAGCTTGCACACACCCTAATCTAGTTGCTCTAGGCTTGGAGTGGCTTGAATCGAAGAGTTGAAGAGCAAAAATCAGTTTTTCTCCTCTCCTAGCTGCTCTCGGCCCTGCTACAGTATTTCTGCCCAATTTTTTTCTTTTTGTTTTGTGTTTTGGTGCTTATGTGTTTATATGGTGAAGTTTAGTTGAGGTGGGGTCATGGTGGGGGCTTAAGTGGACTCCTAAAATGCGCGTAGATAGCTTAGAAACGAGCCTAAAGTGTAAAACATAGGCTAGCTAATTAAATCTCTAAGTTATGTTACGTAATACTATTCACTCAACTACAAAAATCATTTTCTAAACGAGCCCTCCTAACGCCTTTAGTTCAAATGCACATTTTTCCCACTACTTCTACAATTAATATGATTTAATAAAAATGCTAATTAACTAATAGAAGGCAGTTTAAAAACGGAGTGAATAGTAGTCACAAAAGTCAGTTAGTAAGGCACAGAAGTAAATGCGCAAACAAGGGATGCAACAGTAATTAAATGCATGGCTAAAACTCAGGCGTCACATCCTCTCCCCCTTAAACTAATTGCGTCCACGCAATTCTTACATGATTCGGCGAATAACTCTGGATACCGTTCCCGCATCTGATCCTCTCTACTCCGTGATGACCCCACAGAACTTTAACCATCGGAATGCTTTTAGTCCTCAGCTCCTGAACTTTCTGATCAACAATTCTAAGAGGTTTCTTTGTGTAGGTCAAAGTTTCACTGATCTCTAGCGGTTCCGGCTCAAGTATGTGAGAGGGATCTGACTGATACTTCCGAAGCATGGAAACATGGAATACGTCGTGAATTCTGCCCAGACTGGGAGGTAAAGCCAAACGGTAAGCCAAATCACCAACAGTTTCAGTTATCTCAAATGGTCCCACATATCGAGGACTGAGTTTACCTCCTTTACCATGCCGAATCAAACCCTTGCGAGGAGAAATTTTCAGAAATACCCGGTCACCCACGACAAATTTCAGATCACGACGGCGTCTATCTGCATAACTCTTTTTCCGACTCTGAGATGTAAGCATTCTTTTTCTGATAAGCTGCACCTGATCAATCATTTTGTTCATTTCAGGTAAGAGAGTAGGGTCGATAGTCTTCATCTCGCCAACATCATCCCAGTAGAGAGGAGACCGACATTTACGCCCATACAGTGCCTCATAAGGTGCCATACCAATAGTAGCTTGATAACTATTGTTATAGGCGAACTCTGCGAGTGGCAAATACTTCTCCCAACTCTTACCGAAGTCCAGAATGCAAGCCCGTAACATATCCTCAAGGATTAAGATAGTTCTCTCGGATTGACCATCTGTCTGAGGATGATAAGCGGTACTGAAATTCAAATTCATGCCCAAAGCTTTTGAATCTTCTGCCAGAACTGAGATGTGAATCGGGGATCTCTATCTGACACGATACTCTTTGGAATTCCATGTAGTTGGACAACATTCTCAATATACAACTCTACCAGTTTATCAAGAGAATCAGACTTCTTTTTAGCAATAAAGTGAGAAGTCTTGGTCAGTCTATCCACGATAACCCAAACTGAGTCATTACCCTTCGAAGACCTCGGTAAATCCGATACGAAATCCATAGTAATATGATCCCACTTCCAAACAGGAATAGCCAAAGGCTGCAACAACCCTGCAGGTCTCTGATGTTCTGCTTTAACTTTCTGACAAGTAAGGCATCGAGCAACATAGTCAGCAATTTCTTTCTTCATATTATTCCACCAGAAATTCTACTTTAAATCTTTATACATTTTCGTACTGCCTGGATGGATAGTGTATCTGGAACTGTGTGCTTCAGCAAGAATATCCTTTTTTAGATTTGGATCATTCGGAATACAGATTCTACCTTTGAATTTGAGAATACCATCGTCGTGCAGTTTGAAATCCGACTCTCCCCCTTTAGAATTCTCTAAGACTTTCAATAATTGAAGATCAGCCTGTTGAGCTTCCCGAATCCTGGACAATAATAGAGATTGTATCTGCAAACTTGCGAATTGAATACCAGAATATGAAGTACTATGCTTGCATAAGCATAATTCTTCCATGAATTCCCAATTCTTGATAATCAAGCTAGCAACAGTAGCCTTTCAGCTCAAAGCATCAGCAACAATATTGGCCTTACCTGGAAGATAGTTAATGGTGCAGTTGTAGTCCTCAAGTAATTCCAGCCAACGCCTCTGCCTCATGTTCAACTCTTTATGTGAAAACAGATATTTTAAGCTCTTATGATCTGTAAAGATTTCAAACTTGTTGCCCCAGAGATAATGACGCCATTTCTTTAATGCAAGAATGATAGCTGCAATCTCAAGATCATGAGTCGGATAGTTGAGTTCATAAGGCTTCAGTTTCCTGAAAGCATAAGCAATAACCCTGCCATTCTGCATCAATACACAACCCAGACCTTCCTTCGAAGCATCACTATAGATCACCAGGTTATCATAACCCTCAGGTAAAGCAAGAATAGGAGCTGTAGTCAATCTCTTCTTCAATTCCTGGAAGCTGGCCTCGCATTTATCATTCCAGTCAAAAACTGTTTTCTTCTGAGTAAATTAAGTTAAAGGCCCTGCAATCTTAGAGAAAACCTTCGCAAACCTCCGATAATACCCAGCTAACCCAAGGAAGCTACGAATCTCCGTGACAGTTTCAGGTCGTTTTCAAGATAACACAACTTCAATCTTCGCTGGATCAACAGAAATACCATCCTGCGAGATAATATGTCCCAGAAAAGCAACTTGCTTAAGCCAGAATTCACATTTGCTAAACTTTGCAAATAACTGATGCTCCTGAAGAGTCTGGAACACAATTCTGAGATGCTGTTCATGTTCCGTCTCAGATTTAGAATAGACAAGGATATCATCAATGAATATGACCACAAATTGGTCCAGATAAGGACGGCATACCCTCTGCATTAAGTCCATGAATGCGGCGGGAGCATTAGTAAGACCAAACGACAAGACAACAAACTCATAATGGCCATATCGAGTTCTGAAAGCAGTTTTAGGAACATTATCTGTCTTAATCCTCAGCTGATAATAGCCCTGCCTCATATCAAATTTAGAGAATACCTTGGCGCCTTGCAACTGATCAAATAACTCTTCAATTAAAGGCAAATGATATTTGTTTTTTTATGGTTACCTGATTAAGACCCCGATAATCAATGCATAGGCGAAGAGATCCATCTTTCTTTTTAACAAATAGGACTGGCGCACCCCAAGGCGAAGAACTCGGCTGAATGAATCCCTTCTCAAGCAAGCCCTGCAATTGAACTTTCAATTCCTGCAACTCAGGTGGAGCCATTTTGTATGGAGTTCTAGAGATAGGTGATGTGACGCTTGAGATTTAGCCATGCATTCAATTACTGCTGCATCCCTTGTTTGCGCATTTCCTTCTGTGCTTTATTAACCGTCTTCTTAAGTTACTATTCACCCCGTTTTCAAACTGCATTCTATTAGTGAATTAACATTTTTATTAAATCATATTAAATGTTAGAGTAGTGGGAAAAATGTGCAATTGAGCTAGAGACGATAGGAGAGCACGTTTAGAAAATATTTTTAGTAGTTGAATGAATAGTGTTACGTAACTAACTTGGAGTTTAATTAGCTAACATTAAATTTATGCTTAGGACTTGTTTCTCACTAGTTTGACTCACATTTGACCATACACTTAAACTAAAATAACTCACCTAAGCTTATATAACACACACACAACTCACCTTAAGTCATAAAAAGCAAAAATAAAAAAAAAAATAAAAAAGCTGAATAGTACTGTAGCGCCGAACAGCTCTAGCAGCCAAGGGAAGTGATTTTTGCTCTTCAATCCTTCAATCCAAGCCTCTCCAAGCCTAGAACAAGTGGTTTAGGGTGTGTGCAAGCCTTCTAGGTGCTCCTACGCGCTTTAGGTGAGGGATTTCATGACTCTTTTTGTATATTGAAAATGTTACACTTTTCATGATTTGTTAGAAATGCTATCAAATGCTATTGCAAAGCTTATCTATGCTATTATACATTGTATATAAGTGCTAGAGAACACATTTAAAGCATTAGTTTGTATTTTAAACGGTTGGAATCGTTACTTTAATTTTTTTGGTGAATAGTGACGGGATTTTAGGGTTTTGTGTAATTGTACGTATTGGATTGATTCATTGCTTCTAATAGATTCCTTAGGTGCTAATGAAGGTATTCCAACAGCCCCGTGCCCTTGAATTGCTCTAAACGTGCATAAAACGTGAAATAGCTGACTTTTTAAAAGGGGTTTTAGGGTTAATGCTAATCTGGGTGAATTTGAGCTTTATAATTGGTAATATTAGGCTACCTAGGTACTATAGAAGCTTTGCTAACCCTTGTTTGAAGCCCGGATAAGATATGTGTAGTTTAAAGCCATAAGAGGGAATTTCGGGCTTTCGGGGTAATCTTTGGCATTTCAATGAGTTAGAGGGTTGAGAAGGTTCCTTGAGGGTTAGTTAGAAGGTTGGGATAGTTTCCCTTTGAAATGGAATCATTAACTTTGGTTTGGAAGAGAAATAGTTTGAAAAACAAAGGGGTTTAGGTGCAATTTCGGTTGACTCACCCTTCTAAGCCCATGGCATGACTTTTTGGGTGTTTATATGTGGTTTCAAGTTGATTTGGAGCTTTTGGTATGATTCTATGCTCATCTTGTATATGTCCCTTTGTAAAGCTGCTTTTTTGCTTATATAATTATTTCTATTCTAACTGCATCGAGGTCAACCTACTTTGTTGATCCTCCTATGTGTTATTGCTTCTATTATTGATATTAACTTGCCATTGTAAAGTGCATTGCATAGTGGTTGCGCAACCATAGTGTCAGGGGCGGATGTGTTGAATATCGGCTGGGCGGTAGAGGGCTTGCCGGTGGATATTCAAACTCCGTGCCCTAGTCCCTCATTCGCCTGGTCCGGAGATTGCCAGGGGATGTTGGGTCATAGGATTATCGGGGTACATCCGGAGTATACCCACTAGAGTGTTTGGGGTTATGCCGGCTTATCGTGATCGTGCTCATGGTTCGTGGATCATGAATGAAGACCAGTGAAGATTGGTGTATAGGGGTTTTATGAAATGTATCCTTTAAATGTCTGGATATTTAAGTTCTCCTTGTTTCTTTAATTGACTATGTGTTTTTGTTGTATAACTGTATTACCTGTTGCATTGCACGCCCCGGGACTATATCCCTCCGTGGGCAATAGTGGTTGCTCATACCTCGATATGTGTTTCAGGAGACGCTGAGGGTGATCCCCAGCTTGTTGAGTTAGTAGAGGAGGAGGAAGTTCAGACTGATCCTTTACCTTAGTTGCTGTGCTTGATAGCTTGAGGTGGTTTATGTTCTTGCTGTTGTGTGGAGAACTCGTTTGTTTACTTTATGATTCTATTTTGTAGCTTAAGTGCTATGTACATGTTATGTAATTGCAAGGTGAAAGATAGATGGTCGTAATAGTAGATTTGGAATCATGGCATGTAATAACTTATGTTTCTACTTCTAACTAACTTGCATGCTTGGGATTGAACGTTCTGATGTTCGATTGGTCTCAATTTCTAAAAATGTTCCAATGCTATCATGGAGTGGCATGATAAGCGGTTTTGTAAAGAAAATATATTGTGAATGCGTGCTTGCATGATTCTCACTGTTTGAATGTTTTAAGTCTCGGATGGCCTTGGAGCTAGGTTTTGATTAGAATTGGTGTGCTAGGTTATTTTGTATCTATATTGAATGTTTACAGGTTTCTAGAATGTCCACGGTAAAGGGGAGACTCTGTCTGTTTTTCCTAAAATTTTGAGACCGGGTTTGGTATTGGGTTGAGAATAGCATGGTTATTAGAGCCTCCGGTCTCGTGAAGGATCGGGGCGTTACAAGTGGTATCAGAGCTTAGTCAGCTCTCAGCCGGGATAGGATCCTCGGCCTGTCGGGTAGTAAACCTTACGTGTGTGCTTATTAAGTATGTTTTGAAAGTGTGTGCCTGTATATGTGATTGTGTCTTGAATTGAATGTGTAAACCTATGTGATAAACTTATGTGATATGTGCTAAACGTGTGCTAGTGAAATAAAGTTGCATCGAAATGACCTCGTGAATCATTATTTGCTTGAATTGTTGATTATAATGTGAGTACTTGTATGTTTTTTAATTAAGTTTTGTGATGATTTGTATTTGTTATGTCGTGACTTGTATTTGAATGACTTTGTTGCTTATATTGTTTCTATATGTTCTTTAATAATCATGCTTGCATAATAGTTTAAAGAATGTTTATACATATACAATAGTTGGCATTCATACATAGTCGTCGAATGGTAAGAAAGACATCGTTCTTCCCCTGAACAGAGGTGATTAGTGGCTGGCCTTTCAAGTTATTTGGATTAGTAGGAACATAAAGCAGTTGATCAGCCCTTTTAATTGGGAGACAGTGTTTATATTGGAGTTTGGCCTTTGGACTTCTTCTAAGGCATTCTTTTGTACTCTGCAGTCATGAATGAGCGGTTTCCTTTGGAGTTCTATATAACGGTTCTTATTGGGTATTCTTTGGTATTTTCTTCTTGGCACTCCTTGGTGTGTCTTGTATTCGGGAATTCTATCATAATTATTATACAGTATCATCTACAGTATTATGTGGAATTCGCATTGGGTTTTCTTATTGGCAAGTTCGTACAATGCTCTTACTCGGCAAATAAGGATGAGGCCTCAAAGTTTGGTTTTGTATATGGTACAATTGCTTGAGACTCTCATTCAATCTTCTCATTCAGCCGGGATATGATATTCGACTTGACTATCCTATTAGATGCACAGTATTCTTCTTTGGTATTCTTCTTTGGCATTCTTCTCAGCATTTGTTAGCAGTGTTCGGGATCTATGTAGTTATTCTATTTGGCATTTTTCTGGAACTCTTATTTGGAAAATTTCTATGGAACTTATTGTAGTATGTATGATAAGGTTTCTTGATTGGAGTCTTCCTGGGATGTATTTGGGTTCTCATTCATAATTCATCTTCGAACTACTTATTTGGCATCTCTCTTGACATTCCGCTCGGGACTTTTACTTGGCATTTTCATATGATGTTCATTTGAAAAGACCGTGTCTTTCTCAGTAACTATGGAAGAATAATCAGAGATGGTTTTCAGTTGATGCAGAGTTCTATTGTGAAGAAGAATTGCGAGGACGCAATTAGTTTAAGGGGGAGAGGATGTGACGCCCGAGATTTAGCCATGCATTCAATTACTGTTGCATCCCTTGTTTGCGTATTTCCTTCTGTGCTTTATTAACCGTCTTCTTAAATTACTATTCACCCCATTTTTAAACTGCATTCTATTAGTGAATTAATATTTTTATTAAATCATATTAAATATTAGAGTAGTGGAAAAAATGTACAATTGAGCTAGAGGCGATAGGAGAGCTCGTTTAGAAAATGTTTTTAGTAGTTGAATGAATAGTATTACGTAACTAACTTGGAGTTTAATTAGCTAACATTAAATTTATGCTTAGGACTTGTTTCTCACTAGTTTGACTCACATTTGACCATACACTTAAACTAAAATAACTCACCTAAGCTTATATAACACACACATAACTCACCTTAAGTCATAACAAGCAAAAAAAAAAAAAGCTAAATAGTACTGTAGCGCCGAACAGCTCTAGCAGCCAAGGGAAGTGATTTTTGCTCTTCAATCCTTCAATCCAAGCCTCTCCAAGCCTAGAACAAGTGGTTTAGGGTGTGTGCAAGCCTTCTAGGTGCTCCTACGCGCTTTAGGTGAGGGATTTCATGACTCTTTTTGTATATTGAAAATGTTACACTTTTCTTGATTTGTTAGAAATGCTATCAAATGCTATTGCAAAGCTTATCTATGCTATTATACATTGAATATAAGTGCTAGAGGACACAATTAAAGCATTAGTTTGTATTTTAAACAGTTGGAATCGTTTCTTTAATTTTTGAGGTGAATAGTGACGGGATTTTAGGGTTTTGTGTAATTGTGCGTATTGGATTGATTCATTGCTTCTAATAGATGCCTTAGGTGCTAATGAAGGTATTCCAATAGCCCCGTGCCCTTGAATTGCTCTAAACGTGCATAAAACGTGAAATAGCCGACTTTTTAAAAGGGGTTTCGGGGTTAATGCTAATCCGGGTGAATTTGAGCTTTATAATTGGTAATCTTAGGCTACCTAGGTGCTATAGAAGCTTTGATAACCCTTGTTTGAAGCCCGGATAAGGTATGTGTAGTTTAAAGCCATAAGAGGGAATTTGGGGTTGTCGGGGTAATCGCGGGCGTTTGAATGAGATAGAGAGTTGAAAGGGTACCTTGAGGGTTAGTCAGAAGCTTGGGAGAGTTTCCCTTGGAAAGGGAATCATTAACTTTGGTTTGGAAGAGAAATAGATTGAAAAACAAAGGGGTTTAGGTGCAATTTCGGTTAACTCACGCTTATAAGCCCATGGCACGACTTCTTGAGTGTTTATATGTGGTTTCAAGTTGATTTGAAGCTTTTGGTATGATTCTATGCTTATCTTGTATATGTCCCTTTGTAAAACTGCTTATTTGCTTATATAATTGCTTTTATTCTAACTACATCGAGGTCAACCTACTTTGTTGATCCTCCTATGTGTTATTGCTTCTATTATTGATATTAACTTGCCATTGTAAAGTGCATTGCATAGTGGTTGCGCAACCATAGTGTCAGGGGCGGATGTGTTGAATATCGGTTGGGCGGAAGAGGGCTTGCTGATGGATATTCAAACTCCATGCCCTAGTCCCTCATTCGCCTGGTCCGGAGATTGCCAGGGGATGTTGGGTCGTAGGATTATCGGGGTACATCCGGAGTACACCCATTGGAGTGTTTAGGGTTATGCCGGCTTATCGTGACCGTGCTCATGGTTCGTGGATCATGAATGAAGACCAGTGAAGATTGGTGTATAGGGATTTTGTGAAATGTATCCTTTAAATGTGTGGTTATTTAAGTTATCATTGTTTCTTTAATTGACTAAGTGTTATTGTTGTATAACTGTATTATCTGTTGCATTGCACGCCCCGGGACTATATCCCTCACTGGGCAACAGTGGTTGCTCATACCTCGATATGTGTTTCAAGAGATGCTGAGGGTGATCCCCAGCTTGTTGAGTTAGTAGAGGAGGAGGAAGTTCAGACTGATCATTTACCTTAGTTGTTGTGCCTGATAGCTTGAGGTGGTTTATGTTCTTGCTGTTGTGTGGAGAACTCGTTTGTTTACTTTATGATTCTATTTTGTAGCTTAAGTGCTATGTACATGTTATGTAATTGCAAGGTGAAAGATAGATGGTCGTAATAGTAGATTTGGAATCATGGCATGTAATAACTTATGTTTCTACTTCTAACTAACTTGCATGCTTGGGATTGAACGTTCTGATGTTCGATTGGTCTCAATTTCTAAAAATGTTCCAATGCTATCATGGAGTGGCATGATAAGCGGTTTTGTAAAGAAAATATATTGTGAATGCGTGCTTGCATGATTCTCACTGTTTGAATGTTTTAAGTCTCGGATGGCCTTGGAGCTAGGTTTTGATTAGAATTGGTGTGCTAGGTTATTTTGTATCTATATTGAATGTTTACAGGTTTCTAGAATGTCCACGGTACAGGGGAGACTCTGTTCGTTTTTCTTAAAATTTTGAGACCGGGTTTGGTATTGGGTTGAGAATAGCATGGTTATTAAAGCCTCCAGTCTCGTGAAGGATCGGGGCGTTACCGGTGAAGTCCCCGGCAATAAATCAATCATGAACTCTATTTCTCTATCAGGCGGTAACCAAGGTAATTCCTCAGGAAAGACCCCCGAAAACTCCCTCACGATAGGTACATCATTCAATTTCAATTGATCCCCAGGTTGATTAATCAAATATGCAAGATAAGCCTCACAACCCTTGCTCAATAATTTAGATGCCCTAATAGAAGAAATAATAGGAGTTCCGGTAGATTTTCTACTACAAACTATTTTAAGTACAGGCTGGTCAGGCATTTCTAGATACACAATCTTCTTTCTACAATCAAGCTGGGCATAATATTTACTTAACCAGTCCATCCCCAATATAATTTCAAAGTCATTGAAAGGTAGGATAATCAAATCAGCAGGGAAAACACGACCCTCAATAAATATACTACATGCTCTGCAAATAGATCTAGTAACAAACTTCGGACCCATAGGAGTATAAACCACAATCTCATGCAACAGTTTATCATGTTTCAATTTAGCATTTTGTGCACAAGTAGGAGTAATAAAAGAATGCGAAGCTTCGGAATCAATTAAAACCTTAACTGATTGATCATTAAGAAGAAAAATACCTTCTACCACAGCGGTTGTATCCGGAAGCTCCTCAGCATCCAAGGCAAATACACGGGCCTGACCTCGTGGTGGTGGTGCTGCAGCTGGTGCCCTGGTCTGAGAGTTCTGAGCTGATGTCTGACCCCTAGGGTTCTTAAATTTCTGACAGTCTTTAACCCTGTGCTGATCACTGCCGCAACCTGTACACTTGTTATGTTTCTTCCAACAAACATCCTCAGTGTGGCCCTGGCGCTGACAGAAGCTGCACTGCTGGTGACGTCTTGCAACAGTGCCTCCCGAAGGAGCTCTGTAAGTAGAGGTAGCTGAACTACCCTGCTGCGAACGGGAAACTGCTGGACGGAACTGACTCTGAGTCTGACTCTGGACTGGTCGTGCCTGAGTGTGAGTAGGGCCGGTGTAACTCTGAGTCTATCTCGGCTGTGAACCCTGCCCAACTGATACAGCCTGCCCCTGGTACCCTTGACTCTGAGACTGAAACCGTTTACTCGATTGACTAGTCTCGGCTAACACATCGGCCTTCCATTTCTCATATCTCGAGGCAGCTCGGACTACTGCAGCATAGTTAGAAAAATCATTTGAAGACAAGTTCAGCATAATATCCCTCCTCAAACCCAGGATGAACCTCTGATCTTCATGTCCTCCGGCTGAATTAAAGCTGGTGCATAACGCGAAAGCCGGGTAAAAGTAGCCTCGTATTGATCTACCGTCATACTTCTCTGCTTCAAGTTTATGAACTCTGTTTGTCGCCTCTCGCGGGCAACTACCGATATATACTTGTCTCGAAATTCTCGGACAAAGTCGGCCCACGAATGATGAACTCCTTCAGCTCCCCATTTCTCACTGATGGTATTCCACCAATCTTCAGCATCACCCTCGAGAAGGAAAGTAGCATAAGTAATCTTCCTGTCATCATGGCACTCCAGTATTGCTGCCACTCTCTCAAACTTCCTTAGCCACATCTCAGCTTTCATAACGTCCGGCTCCCCAAAGAAAGTATAGGCCCCATGATGTATAAACTGATCATACAGATTCCCTCCGGTAGGACCACTACCTCCGGCTCTCGCAGCCTGATTACCTCCAACGACCCCTGGCTGACCCTGTTGTGTAACAAACTGGGCGATAGTGTTCATAGCAGTGGCCATCGTGGCCAAGATCTGTGCAGTGCTCGGTTCTTGAACCTGCGGTGCATTTTCGGCCACCTCAGCTTCTTGCCCATGAACCCCCTCGGGTTCTCCACCAACATTCGGATTATCAGCACGACAGCGAGGCCCCATCTCGAATAGCTAGAATGCAAAGTGTTATGACAGGTATATATATGTATATATGCAATTTATAAGTAAACACATAAAGAAAAGTCCAATTAGATTCACATAAAGTCAAGTACATAGAAGTTCAAATAAATATTCCACATTCTTGAAGTAAACATAAATCACTAGATCATACTTGACATTCTGAACTCTTGATATTCTATTTCCATGATAGCATGTTCATTCCTTATTCTAATTTCACTTAGGCAAATCAAAATCAAAGACTCATGTATTCACAAAGTCACATAACAAATCTCTACCCATAGACCGAGAAATTTAACCCGGCTTCATGCAATCTATAGCTCTGATACCACTTAAATGTCACGCCCCGACCCAACCCCCAAGCTAAAGGTTAAGTCCGGACCCGACACACGGACAGAGTCTCCCCTGTACCGTGGACATTTTAAAAACCTGTAAACACTCAAACAAAGTCCCAACAATACAATACAAGCTTTTCTTAAACAAACAACAAAGTTCTAAGGCCATCCGAGCCTTATAGTACACAATAGTTCCAAAACACACAAGCATGCAATAACTTATTATCAACATAGTTTTATAATCATGACATCCTAGGAAATCAATTAAACATAATTGAAAGATCAAACATTTCTACTTTAAGTCATTCACTCCCAAGCAAGCAAAGCGAATAGAAGTAGATCATAAGTTATTACAGTTCATAGGCTTTCAAAGCTACAACACAACCAACTAGTCTTCAATTTATACAACAAACATATACATAGCCCTTGGGCTACAAAATAGTACATAAAGTAATCAGATGAATCTTCCACATAGCAGCAAATTCATTAACCACCTCAAGCTATCAGGCACAGCAACTAAGGTAAAGGCTCAATCTGAACTTCTTCTTCCTCAACTAACTCAACAAGCTGGGGATCACCCTCAGCGTCTCCTGAAACAGATATCGAGGTATGAGCAACCACTGTTGCCCAGTGAGGGATATAGTCCCGGGGCGTGCAATGCAACAGATAATATAGTTACACAACAATAACACTTAGACAATTAAAGAAACAATGATAACTTAAATAACCACACATTTAAAAGGATACGTTTCACACAATTCCCTATACACCAATCTTCACAGGTCTTCAATCACGAACCACGAACCACGAGCACGATCACGATAAGCCGGCATAACCCCAATCACTCCAGTGGGTGTACTTCGGATGTACCCCGAATCCTACGACCCAACATCCCCTGGCAATCTCCGGACCAGGCGAATGAGGGACTAGGGCACGGAGTTTGAATATCCACCGGCAAGCCCTCTGCCGCCCAGCCGATATTCAACACATCCGCCCCTGACACTATGGTTGCGCAACCACTATGCAATGCACTTAACGATGGCAAGTTAATAGCAATAATATAAGCATTAACACATATGAGGATCAACAAAGTAGGTTGACCTCGAGGCAATTAGCACAGAAGCAATTATATAAGCTAATAAGCAGTTTACAAAGGGACATTTACAAAATAACCATAGAATAGTACCAAAAGCTCCAAATCAACTTAATATCACATATAAACACTCAAGAAGTCACGCCGTGGGTTTAGAAATGTGAGACAACCGAAATTGCACTTAAACCCCTTTATTTTACAAACTATTTCTCTCCTTAACCAAAGTTAATGATTCCATTTTCAAAGGGAACTCTCCTAACCTTCTAACTAACCCTCAAGGTACCCTCTCAACCCTCTAGCTCATTCAAATGCCCGCGATTACCCCGAAAGCCCCAAATTCCCTCTTATGGCTTTAAACTACACGTACAATGTCCGGGCTTCAACCAAGGGATATCAAGGCTTCTATAGCACCTAGGTAGCCTAAGGATACTAGAATTGAAGCCCGAATACACCCGGATTCGCATTAACCCCGAAAGCCCCAAGTTAAAGTTGGCTATTTTCCATTTTAAGCGATTTAAAGACAATGCAAGTGCACGGGGCTATTAGGTTACCTTCACTAGCACCTAAGGCATCTATTAGAAGCATTGAATCAAGCTAATTTGAGCAATTACGCAAAACCCTAGAAAAACGTCACTATTTATCCAAAATTTCAAATTAACGATTCTAACCGTTTAAAAAGTGAAACAACGGCTCAAATGTGTTCTCTAGCATTCATATAGATGGTATATTAGCATAGATAACTCATACAATAGCATTTGATCACATTTTCAACAAATCAAGAAATTGATAACTATTTAGAAATACAAAAACAAGCCGTGAAATCCCTCACCAATGCGCGTAGGAGCCTCTAGGAAGCTTGCACACACCCTAATCTAGTTGCTCTAGGCTTGGAGTGGCTTGAATCGAAGAGTTGAAGAGCAAAAATCAATTTTTCTCCTCTCCTAGCTGCTCTCGGCTCTGCTACAGTATTTCTGCCCAATTTTTTTCTTTTTGTTTTGTGTTTTGGTGCTTATGTGTTTATATGGTGAAGTTTAGTTGAGGTGGGGTCGTGGTGGGGGCTTAAGTGGACTCCTAAAATGCGCGTAGATAGCTTAGAAACGAGCCTAAAGTGTAAAACATATGCTAGCTAATTAAATCTCTAAGTTATGCTACGTAACACTATTCACTCGACTACAAAAATCATTTTCTAAACGAGCCCTCCTAACGCCTTTAGTTCAAATGCACATTTTTCCCACTACTTCTACAATTAATATGATTTAATAAAAATGCTAATTAACTAATAGAAGGCATTTTAAAAACGGAGTGAATAGTAGTCACAAAAGTCAGTTAGTAAGGCACAGAAGTAAGGGCGCAGACAATGGATGCAACAGTAATTAAATGCAGGCCTAAAGCTCGGGCGTCACACGGGCTACTCCCCGAAAATGCCCCAAACGTAGGTTCATTTGTCGTTGGGGCTAAAAATCTTCCTTGTTCATGTATGCAGCACTCAACAAATTAGCAGTCCCTGTGAGTATTGTAACGAACCCCTTAACCAAGTGGTGAGGGACTGCTTTTCGCCCTCAGAGAACCAAACTTTCGATCCACTCGGGATAAGCGCAGAGGAGATGATGAGGGAACAAAGGCCGTCAAAGGCTTTTGCGATCTCTCTAGCAATAATACTCTTGGAGATTGCGTTAACATAATTCGTCTTGGAGCACGGGTGGCTATCAGGCTAGAAAGGAAAAAACTCAGGCTTGAAGTTGGATTTGATCGGGTCCCGAGGAAAAGTGTAAAGTTCTAAGGTATTACGAGCCAGTCCCTAATTCCCTAACGAATTCCCTTTTGCTTTCCCTGGTAGGTATAACGGTAAGCCCACATAAGAAAGGCCCTTAGACAACATTTGAGGGGATTTTCGTATAAGTGGCTTAGAAGCAAGCTACCTCTTCTGTCTATCTTCCTAGCATTGTCAGCTTAACGACTACATTCACTCACTCCTTAACAGAGTCCAACCTAATGACTGCTAGAAAGATCTCATCAACCCCCGTAACTCACACGAGTTGCCTTTCTTCAGCCATATTCTAAGAATCAATCCAATTCTTGCTAAGAGCGAATACAGCTAAAAGAGCGGTTATTCTGACAAGAGCACCTCCCTCAATTGGGCATTCTATTCTTTCAAGTCCCAAAGCTCTAAATATGCCATTTCCTTCGACACCTTTCCATGGAAACCGGGCAATTGAGTCAAAAATGGCTTATGTAGCATCAACCTAAGCCTGCTTATTCCGACTAGGTGATCTATTGGCGAAAAGAGGGCATTTGATTCTTCTGATTCATTTCATTCGAAACTGAACCAAATTTCCTAAAGTTAGTGCCACAACTTATGAAAATAATAGTGGGATGGGTTTAGCCTAGCACTACAACTATAAAAGCTGACGACTTAGAGACTGAAGATTCCCTTGCTTTTGTAACCAGTGTAAGCGTTAGAAAAGAAAACAAACTTCATTTCATGTATAATCATCTTCTTGCAAAAGCCGGTCTTTCTGGTCCTGTAATCCTTGCACAAAGAGGTACGCTAGCTAGAACCCAGAAAAGATAGGAGTTTTTTTCTACGAAAAGGTAAAAAAGCCTTAATTGGTCCTATGTCAATAACCTTATTAAGTTAGTTAAAGCCAATCCTATTGCTACTGAAACCTGACACTGAGAGGGAAGCATAGACTTTAATGTTTTTCTTCGGATGACCTCTACACTTGAATTATTACTTTACAAATTGCTACAGAGAGAGAAGAAATCCAATCTGTCTCCACTTTTCTTTTGTTTTAGTATGCTGATAGTCGGAGTAGTGGACGATCATTCATTCAATGAAGCAGAGGTTGGATCCCGTGCTTCCGTTGAAGAAGCAAAGCCCTCACCGTAAGTGGTAGATTCACTTGCTTACTTAGCTACAACTATTGCGGTTGTGCCTCTCCCAAAGAGTCACCCCTACCTTATATTAGAATAAAGTAAGAAGAAAAGCCCGGTTAAGACCATATCTTACATTACTCTTTCAATTTCGATTGGAGGGGAAACGCGGAGCCCAACAGAAGAGTAGAGAATGTAGGCATTTCGATGGATGGAGCGAGATGATATTATGGTACATACCTGCCAGCCCGACCAATATATGGGAAATCTTTCTATCGCTGTAGAGTAGCAATTTGATTTCAATATAGCAATAGCAGGAAAGACCTCTGAAAATTTGATCACTTGAGATAGTTTTTTTCAAATGGGCAAGCATCTATATTGGTCAAGATTATGCGATCTTTGTCTTATCCGGGCAATCTCTTGCTCTGGTCAGTCTAAGGATGAATAGGGATGAAGGAGAGGAAGTAAGCAAGTAAAACGTTAGCGGTCTTTCAAATGTTTTGAGACCTCCTTTCCAAGGGTCACATGTGGTTGGATACGAATCAATAGGCTGCAGTCGTTATGGCCTTTTAGCTAATGGAAGACTCTGGCTTTTAACATTCTCTTTTTCTTTATCGATAGCTAGATATTCTTGTCAAAGTCCTTCATCTAGGTAGAGCTTATGGCCCTCTACATACTGAATTGAAAGCTAAATGCGCCCATAGAAAAGCTGTTCTAATAGGATAAAATCAAAACTACTACTTTTCGCTGACTTTACCCCGACCCTCTCTGTCATAGCTGTATTCACCCGTATATTCTTACCTTAGAAAGGTCTATTCCCTCGCTCTATGTGCCTTACTATAAAGCAGTCGAAAATGCTTACTACTGGACTAAAATAAGGAAAAGTGAACGGAAGCCTAAGTCATTACCCAAGATACCGTCTGTGATCCATAAGCTTCTCTCCCTTGATCTTAGAACCACTTTTCTCTTAGCTTGTGACCTTATAGGTAGGCTAGCCTGCCTTGTTCCTACAAAGATCCCCTTGCCTTCCCTCTATTTTACTTATCTAGGAAAGCCATAAAACTAGGAAAAGTGGATGAAAATCTCCTACGCAAGGTACCACTTTACTGTATAAGGATCCATAAACCCCATTTCTCTTGGATTCCTTTCTTCTGCTCCCTTAATAGAAAGCATATGACTTAGCCCCCGACCCCTTCTTGAAGGCCAAAAGAAAAGGTTGGGGTTGGTATTACTTCCTGACTCCCAGGAAAAGAGAAAATAAAAAGACGAGTTAAGTTTTAGGGGCAGTTATCCTCTTCATCATTTATTCTATTATCAAGCTTATCTGTAGTGGGAGTTTGCGACCTTAATAATAAATATATAGCATTGATTGGAGCCAAAGATGAGACCTAGGAAATGAAGGTTTAAAGGATCATACTCAATCTCTAAGTCATATAGTTTAATACAGAGAAAGACTGACATAGCTTAAAGCGAATTCCTCTTCAAGACAATCCTCTCCCTATCGGTCGAGCATCTTCAATCCTCTCCTTTACTAGACCTGACATAGCGTTTGCTGTCAACAAAGTAAGTCAGTTCATGCAAGCACTTTCAGTTGATCATAGGGCTGCTCTTTCTTTCTAATGGGGAAAGATTGCAGGAAGGGCTCTGCTCCATGGGATTCTCCTACCTTAATTAGTTTATGGGTAGGACCTACCTCTTTAGTTGGAAGGACTGTTGTCGGTTAAAGCTATGCACTGATTCAATTTCTCGTATCATGTCGGGCAGGATATGCTTTGAATCTAATTAAGACAATTCACTTTTAAAGAGTCTCCGCCGTACACTTTCAACCTACTCTTTCTTAATTGAACCGGGTATATATATGTAGAACAAGAACACTCATATCCTCTTGAAAAGGAAAGGAAAGCCAAGCCTGTCTCCATCGAGTAAATAGCTTTTCAGTGGACATATGACGAGAGGGTCCAAGAAAAGGCTATAGGTCATCGGTGAAGGGAAAAAAGTCCATAGCTACTCCCTGCTCACCCCTTGCTTCTTCGATCGGGGAAAAAGTCCCAAACAATCCGTACCAGGGAATACTTTAAGAATGAAAAGCTTCCCTAGCGAAACGGGAAGGGAAGTCTCGAGAATATGTCTCCTAAACTAAGAAACTTTTTTGATTTCCACTTTAACTGAAAGCTATGCGATGTGGAACAGCAAATTCCCTACTTGGAACTAACGATTTCCCCATAGGAACTCTTGCTTCCCTCTGACTGAGGGGATAGTTTTAGTAGTTGAATGAATTCAAAGATTTTCCGATGCACCACTTCTATCACTACCGCCACTTCTTATTCCCCTAGAAAAATGAATAGATCAGCACAAGACATATAACTGCCAAGATTATGTGGATCGTCACTGAGAATCGTCAGATATAGGAGTCAAACCACTAGTCTGTAGTTGCCTTTTACTTATTAGGCAACAACTACTTCCTTATATACATAAGAAATGGATTGATTGGGGAGAAAATTCACAGATGAAGAGTTACCAATCCCAGTAACATAGGTTCCGGAGTTGACAGCAGGGAAGGTAATAGAGGTCCAATCAAGCAAATCAACTAGGGCTACTAATGCTAAGGCCATCGTAGTCTTGGTTGGAGCATTCGTCCTAGGTGTCATACTCATTCAATATGGTCTCGCTCTTAAAATGGTTGATGAACGGAAGATATCACCTTCGTCCTTACTTTTTTAGAGTCTTTCATAAGAACCTAAGGGATCTAACTCATACATCCAATCGTCTGTTGTCTTTAATATGAGGTAAAGTATCAGTCTTAGGAAGATGGTCACATGATATCCCTATTAAAGGGGCGAAGTGGCTAGTGGAATAGTACTAACTTTGCGGTTAGTAAGGATAGATATGAACGAATCATCTGAATCAAACAATTCCTCTTCTCAACAGCAATCATTAGGCCTCCCACCAATAGTTCAATCGGGAGATAGCGGTGTAGAGGAGAGATCTTGACTATTTGGATATCAATAATATTCCGATTTGGCGTATGACTATTGCTGTTACTGTATTACTGAGAGTTGCCGGCAAAAGGGAGAGAGATTTGACTTTGAAAGAAGCAACTTTCACCTTGAAAGCCACTAGAGCTTCTTCCCCATACATGCATGGTTTGGCTGAGATGGAATACCTTTTCCTAAAGGAGTTGGAGCAGCAGTACCTTGCCTTTGACTTTACTAGCCTGTCTTCTCTTTACTTCTGGGAGGGCTTCCATCTCTCTAAGGCTGCCTTGGGCTAGCAGGGGGATGGACTTCCGAAAGCAACCTCTTGGACTAGAGATCCCCAAACACTCCCCTCGTAGAAATCCGCTTTCAGAACGTAAGTTGGCCTCTTCACAACAAATAAAGTAATCTTTTTTTATGTCTTATTATGATCCGCTAACAGGGAAAGTAGCTCAACTCACTTGCCCAAACCCAGGATAAGGGATACATTTTGGGTCTCAAGGAGGCAATTCTCTGGTTTTTTTTGGGTCAACTGACATGTGATCGATCGAGCTAGACTTTCTGAATAAGTTTGAGTTGGGCTTAGGAATGAATCACTATTTTTCCTATTCTAGAATAGTACTCAATATCTAGTCTAGAAAGTCTCCTTGGTTGGTCAGTTGGACCTGCGTAAGTCAATATTTTAGTAATCCTACTTACCCCACAGCTTGACGAATCATTCAATACATTTTTTTCCCCACCACCCCTGCCTGCGAGCCTAGAATCGCGATGCTTTGATACTGATAGTAGCATAGTGTATTCGCGTAGAACACACCTAGGCAAGGAAGGGCGGTAAGAGTAGCAGGACTCTTGAGGTGCCCTACCGATGAAGCCAGCTCAGTTCATAGATGACCTCAAAACCAGTGCATCGTACTATGCTCTAGCTCGTTGAGGAGGGAGTTGTTTAAGCTCTGTCTTTTCTTTGCCTTGCTTTCCCTTTTCATTTTCAGAGTCAAGGTTCACTTGACTTACAGTTGAATATATTCTATTAAAGCAAAGAAAAGAGGAGATAGTGGCATCGAGATCAGACTGTCACCTATGACTAAGCTCTGTGACTAGCTCTATTCTCATCATCTAAGTGATTCTTCATCACAGGACAACCCATAGGGCTGGCCTGAAGGGTTTAAGGGAATTGAATTGCAGGAAGGTCTTGCAGGTCAGATAGTCCAGGAAGTCTTCTAACTGCTTGATGGCTTCTAGCTGGTACAACCCCCTCTCTCCTAATCTCGTCTAAAATAGTAGGTTCCTCCTCGCTATGCCACTGTATAAGCATAGTCACTCAATTGAAATTGAGTGTTGAATGGCCGCTCCAGCTTACTATTAAGAAGTTTAACTCCACATATGTTAAATGGAGTACTTGGTGAAGGTGTAATAACTGAAAGACTTACCATCTTTCTGTCATTATACTGGCTGGGACAAACCCTCTCTTTTTCATTCCCGTCTGATTCTACGTAAGCCTATTCCCCTGATTCCATAGTTTTATTTAGGTTGGGTCGGCTACTCCTTGATTTGGGCATACAATGGGGCTTGGGGTTCAGAAGTTGGTGATGGAGTCCACCTAGGTGAATATCCTGACTTCTTATTTTTACTGTCTTTGACTTTGGAGCTGGTGCATCTGTGACTAGGCTACTCCTTTCCATTCCCTCAACGGTTTGGTAATCGGCTTATCTTGGTTGAGTTTCTTAGAAAGCTCCCTTCTCTCATCGGCCAAGCTGCTTCTCCTTCATCTGTATTTGACTTTTCTTTTTCGGATGATGAAATAGAGGTTGAAGGGGACGACGGTTAGAAATCATCAATTGACTTCGAGGCAGCTACAGATAGCTACAGATGCTTTTCCCAAGAATAACTCTATTGCGTACTAAGACTAAGTTGAGTTTGAGACAAGGAATTCAATATATTGGGATCCCCAATTCCTTCTTTTCAGTGGGTTGTCTGGAAGAGCTTGTTCTCTGGGGTTTCATAAAGTGAAGTTCTTTTCCATATCCTGACTCTTCCCGTCACCCTTTGGCTAACTTTTGCCTCATCTTATTTCTTCTGGGTTGGGAAAGATGAGAGTAGGTCTTCCCTCTCTTCTAACCGATGGATTGAGAGTTGCGTTGGCATGAAGCTAATCTACTGATATTCGAGTGCATTAGTTTCATTCTTGTTATGCCTTTGGCCCTGTTGTTGGATAATCGATAGTTGCTATCAGATTTCCCAGTGTTTCAGCAGCTAAACTGATTGCCCGATTCGATATAGTAGCACTGGCTGTCATAGACGTGGACTTCCCCTTTCTTATGCCCCTATTAGATTAGAGAGTTTCTATGTTCCGTAATCTATAAATGAAGATGAAGTGACTTACGTGCATACTTCTGCTATTGGAATAGTAGGTTCACTCGTTCCCTGTCTTGTCAATTGGGCTATCGATCATCAGCTGATCGGTAAGGGAAAGTTCCTTGTAGCCCCCCTTTCTTCTATCATCCCTGACCGAGGCATGAGCCCAAACAGACTGACTGGTATCTGAAAATCTCATCTACAAGGTTTCAAATACTCTAGTGGTAGTTGCTTTTTCCTACACTAGCTTTAGTCAATATATTGCATTGCGCACTCCTTCCTTGGGGATCAAAATATTCTTAAGAAGAGTTCTGTCTCGAACTCTGAGTGCTTCCCAAGGAGATCAGGTTAGGGTTGGTATGGCCATCTACTGTTATACCTAAATCAATTCCATTAATTCATGACGTAGATAGATCAGGGTCGAAATTCTCAATGGGGCTTGTCCTCCTAATCACTACAAGACAGCTAGTGCCAGATCTTAGTCTGAGTATGAACAACTGGAAAAAGAGCTGATTGGAGAATCTATAGTGGTTCTTGCATCTGACTTTGAGACCTCAACTGTCTTTCTTTTGTTGTTTGATGGGCGTATTGAATGTGAAAAGCATTTAGCTATAGTTTTCATCTAGTATCCAATAGATAGGCTTGTTTTCGTGCTTAACAGCTCATCTTGCTACTCAATGAGATCCTGTTCGAACTCAAGAATAGGGTGTCCCTTTGGTTTGATGCTGCTGACCTCGATGCGGTTGTGCTGTTTGTTCTCCCTCTCAACTGTCATTTCCCTTCCCGCTAATGCTACTCTGCCTTCATTTTCCACGGAGACTATTCTTTACCTGAACTTGGCCTAAAAGGGAATATTAGCCCCTGCCTTCTCTAAAAGATTCTCTGATTCCGTTGACATGAATGAAAGCGTAGTAGGGCAAGAAGCGGTTGAACTAATGGCCTTGAATGAACCAGCCTGAACTGAAAAATGAATAGTTGGATTTCCAACCATAGTCATGGCTTTCTTCGGCTGCTCTCGCTATTGGTACAGCGGATTGAAGTTACACTTTCTTCTTTATTGAAGTCAATACAGAAGGACCTTGAATGCACTTTGTTTTCTTATATCTATCGGTGTAAAGGTTCAGCCTGGTAGACCTCATAGATAAAGAGAATAGGATCCTGACCTAAGAAAGAAAAATGCTATCAACTCTGGAGCCTCTCGATCAAGCAGCTTCTACTTTTTCTATTCAAGACGGGGAGAAATCATCAATTCAATTAGATGCCGATTGTTTCCTAAAACTACCTACCAGAACTAGGCTAGATAGAGCGTGCGAAGGGCGAAGGGGATGGCTTCTAGCTGTTCAAACTCCCTATCATCGTATTGTTTTGCTTTGATGGCTTTGCTGCTTGCTTTCTTATAGTAGCAGCTGCAACAACTCCATATCTATCTGGTCTCGGGGGATGCATCTCATTGAATGTTTTTAGTATCTCTCTCCGAAGCTGAACTCCCCTTTCCATTAAGCTATTCTCCTGCACTGATCGATTGGGCTTGCTCTGCTCTCAACTCAAGTCAAGTGATTGGGGAATAAAGAATAGAAGGTTTATCCATGCTTTTAACAATATCTACTGCCATTGTTTAAACCGACTTGCTAGCTGATTTCATTCCTTCCCACTTCCCCCATTCCGTGTCTCTAACTGGCCATAGTGAAATTAGATGATTCATCCTAGCTGAATAGGGTTTTCGCCTTTCCCTCATCCATAGGACTACCCTCTTATCTACTTTCATAGGCTATAGATCATTCACCTCAATTTCACAAGTAATTGAGTGGCTTAACGCTCCTTCCTCTCCCCAAGAATAAGTTCAGGTATAGCCCTTCTTAACTAGCAGTAGTGGAATCAAAGAGAGACTTGATTGATCTTGTATTAGGTGCATAACAAAAGAGATTCTCCATAGAGTGCAAACTTTCAATTTAGATTCAAGCAATAAGAAAGACAAGGTGCGAAGTGAAGACTTAGAGTACATAGCCGGGGAAATAGCACTGATGGTAGGGCTTCCTCATCTCCTCTCCCCTCGGAGTGAAGATATTAGGGGTAAGAGAAGAGGAGTAAGCTAATAAGCAAAGTAAAATAAAGAAAGGGTTTTAGTGGGTAAAGAAGATAGAAGTCCTCGCCTTCCCATCTCAGAAAGTCAGAAGGTGATTCCTTTGCTTGGCTACATTAGTTTGAGTATGCTACGAAAAACATCTCTCAATATTAATTCTTATTTGTTTGGCATTAGTACCTTCTTCTTTTTCCTTTTTTCTTTCGCATAGAATGAATCACCTTCTGCATAATAACTGTGTTATCCAATATTTGGCTTCCATGTACAAAGAGCTACACTACATGGGTGCAATGAGCATACCCGCTAAAGCCCTCGTCGCGCTGAGAAAGAAAGATATATTGATGAAAGGGCGGTAATAATTGACAAGACCAAAGAATGATTGAAGCTCATTTACCTTGGTCGGGGCCTGCCACTCAGTGATAGCACGAACCTTCTCCTTGTCCATGCGTATAGTTCCTCCCCTTATCCAGTGGCTGAGGAATAGAGTTTCGTGCTGTGCGAATGAGGAGAGAAAGAAGCAAACGAGCCAGGGAAAGAAAAGAGAGAAAGTGCTTTATCACACAATATTTGCCCGCTCTCAGTCAATCATGAAAAGATCTTTCCCCTCGGGATGTGCCCTATAAGAGTACAAGCCTTTTTCACCTGCTCGATCAGTTCTACCTCGACTCGAAGAAGACAGTTTAATTGAAGTGCGAACTTAATTCACCAAGAGGGGTTCAAGGGTTCGCCTAAAAAAGGAAGGAAAATGGTACTTCGTTACCTTCAAGACTGAAAGAGGCACCTAAAATAGAGCCCAGAGAAAGATTTTTAGGTAATGCAATTGGTGATGAGAGATGGTCCACTACTTTATATTAGAATATTATATTATATATAAGATGGAATGAAATGCTAGTCCACACCTATCGAATCATAATTCTATGGTACAAATCCGAATCTGGGATGATTTTCTTCCCTCAGTTGATGGTGATGTTGGTGGTAATATCCCCAGAGAATGAGGTCTCCATTCCTATCTATCGGTATGTTACCTATGTCGTATCCGGGAAATCCCATTTTCCTTGATAAAGTGAATTTCAATCTTCTTTCCTACTTCTTCTTTTTCCCCAAAGCCTAGAGGGGCCAAAAGAAGCCCTTTTTTAGCCACATCGGGTCGCTAGCTACTGTTTAGATAAAAGTAGGAACAAAAGAAAGCATGTTAAAGATCTATTTCTAGTCTTTGTTTTTGAATTTATAGCTTCCATCCAGCCTATCCTCGGCTCACTAACCTTAGAATAGGTAATCCAGTGAAAGTGGAACCCGAATCAGACTCTCGCTCCTGCCTATCGCCCTTGGGCTCTTTTCTTCCTTTTGGTTGGCTTTCCAATTCCCATAGTCAATTCAACAGCAAGCAAGTCAGGCTTTCAAACTAGGGCAAAAGCATATTCCGACTAGCTAACGTCCGCTCTCCCTATTCTACCAAGACAAGAAGAGATGCTTTTTCTCTTGCTTCTTTCTTATAGCCTTCACTGCCTTCTCCCTGCTCCCTTCATGTAGGTCCATTCCTAATCTTATTGCTAAGGCCCTTACTGTCAGCACCTAAAGCACCAAGAGCAACTCTATCCCGTACTGAAGGAAGTAGGTTTTCTCTGCTCTTAAGTTCGAAGATCTGGCTTTTGCTTCTTATTTCGTTCAGCCAGTTGGATAACTCTTTCTGGCTTAGCCTAACGAATTAATTGGCTGGGGTAAAAAAAGCTAATTTAACTAAAGCCCTTGCCCTAACAGCCCTTCCTCCAAAACTTGAAGCAAGACTTGTTTATTGGTCTCGTCATGTGTAAGGCATCTTGAACAGAGGAACCCAAATGAACAAGGGGATAAAAATAAACATACGAATTGGCAGAAGCCGACGATACAAGAGATTCATCAACAAAGAAGATTAGCTTGGGCAGGTAAGGCAGTCTTGAGAGGGTCCTTCTCATGAATCGTAAGCCACTTTTCCCGTTTCACCCAAAACTACGGATTCCGATCTCTCGAATCCTGATCCCTCTGGATCTGAATCAGTTATTTCATCAGTCTTAATCTCTGAATCCTATGAATCATAGGCGGCATTCGAATCCGTCTTAGAAATATCCTTCGCCTAATTAAAGTCAGAATAATCAGCTGAAGAATAGGTAGAAAATGAAAAAGTTTGAAGTTGAGTTGGGGTGCCAATGTTGGCGCCCCAAGGAAGTGAATTCATTTTAATTCAAAGTATGAACTGGGGCTGAGCCCGTTACTCAAGCTTAAGAGCTACGAGGATACCGCCTTTCAAGGCACTCTGAAATTGACAATGCTTTCCTTGTCAGTTAAGTGTTCGTCCTATTGATAAACACCGATCAGGTCGTAATCATATTCTAAAGCTTTGGAATGAACAACAAGCAGTAGTTGGAGGAAGAGATCACCTAATTTCTTATTTTTTTATATTCTTTTTCTCAGTCTTTCCATCAATAATGGAGAAATGACAATAGGAAATCAACTGTCATTCCTTTGTTGCTTCAAAAACGGAGCTTTGACTTCCCGGCAGACAGACCTAACGGGCTAACTTCACCGTGCCCGAAGGTAGGGTCAATTCTACTAGCCTTAGGCAAAGAGTTGACTTCTGTTCACATATTTTTCTGACTCGTAGAACGTATTAAGATCCCCTATTCCCGCTCTTCTGTGGATTGGATATCTAGGGGACATAATCGTAACTTTCATCTCCCAAATAAAAATAAGATAAGAAATGGATGTACGATTGCATCTTACCTTTTTCATAGAAAGTACATACCAAGATAAGGAACCGTTTTATCCAACAGACGACCGCGGCACAAACGGACGCTGATCACGTTCCCGAACGGGAGGAACCCCTTTCCCCTGTTACATCGGGTTTTGGCAGCCGAGCCTAATTTGCCAAATAGGTGCAATCGTGAGTGACATTATTTACCTTAGTTACTATAACTTTCTTTTCCCCCTTGCTTATTGAAGGTAGCCAACAACGCGGGTTTGGAATAGTGCACAGACGACCAAAGGTTGTAGTTTCTCTTCACCGATGCGGAAGAGAGATGGAGCACTTGGAGTCCAGTTAAACTAGCCATTTAATTACTGAACATGACATCACATCAATGTCATGTGAGCATCTGGGCATTAAAACTTCCAAGGTGGATAGGCACCTCTATGTTTGGCTTCCAGTCTTTGCAGTCTTCAATTCGGTCCACAGGGAATGTTTAATAAAGAAACCCATCCTAGGAGAAGGGACTGTACTTCTCGTCTTTCCCTATATCCGTATTGAAAGTACTACATCCCATAGCCTGTGCTATCAGGTCATCCAGCCCTTCAGTTCTCTCTTTCTCATCTTAGGAAGAAGTAGCTGCTACTGTAATCATATCTGCTGTTCGTACTCAAGCAAGTCTGTCCCAAGCCAGTCTGTTCACAAATCGGATGTTAGCTCTTTGGCACAAATCTGCTCTTCTCCTAGCTCTTATTAAATCCCCTACTATTGAAAACGGTATTGGCCATGTAACAGAAGTGATGTTCGATTTCTTTACCGAAAGATCCACGACACCAAAAGTTTGAACAAGTTTGGCATCTTGAGGTTGCTGGGGCATCGCCTTGCTAATGAGCTGACAAAGTCTAATTAACTCAATTTAGTTAGCTCGGATTTGCATTACACAGTGCCCTGTATCAACCGTCGGCGTTGTCATGCCTGACTTTATCAGCTTCGACATTCCCCATACAATTACGGCAAAAGCCGAGTTTCCTATAAACTTAGGAAGACCTACAAATTTTCAATGAGAAGCCCATGCTAAGAAAATGTGCACCATAGAATCACCTTGACAGTTATGAATTCCAAACCATTCACCTTTTCTTCTTTCTGCCTCCTTTACAAAATACCAGATCAAGAGATGAATTAGCGGATCACAGGTCTAAGTCAAAGCATGTGACACCCCGATCCCTCTCGAGACCGGGAGTTCTATCAATCGATCTAATCACAATCCAAACCAAACCCGAGCATAAATTTTCAGGGAAAACAGATGGAGTCTCCCCTGTTTCTAGGCGAAATGTAAAACCTGCGACAGCATATAAGTAGACCCACACCGAGTCCAACCATACAAACACCTCAAGGCCATCTGAGCCTTGGTTCTCAACAATTAAACTTAGCAAGTATACATACATTTCCAATTTAAAAGCTAACCTATCTCTTTTCATTTTTGACAAGTACATTCAAACATGACAATTAAACCACACTAGGCTACTGCATAAAATAAACTATCATGCCATTCTAACTCTTTTCCTTTGGACATTATAGACATGCATTGAAGTTAAGCTATGCTAACTGATTACATAAACTAGCTTATCAATTCACCTCAGCTACTTAGCTAAATTTAAATTACATTCCTTTTGACAATAAATACAAACAACATATGAACACACATCTTTACAAACTTCGACACTCAAGCCACATAGGCACGCAAGACAACTCTTCAGGCAACGAACTTTCACGAAATCACGAACTTTCCAGCTAACATGACTTTTCCTGAAATGTGGTGGTGATGAGTGAGTATACACAACACGTATACTCAGTGAGGGCGAGACA
Organism: Ehretia macrophylla; assembly: GCA_037974665.1. Lineage (NCBI taxonomy): Eukaryota > Viridiplantae > Streptophyta > Magnoliopsida > Boraginales > Ehretiaceae > Ehretia > Ehretia macrophylla. The sequence continues at coordinate 73,300,202 of CM075770.1, forward strand.
TATATCGAATTGGAGAGAAAGAAAGTCGTGCAATGCAAATAAGACAGTTAAGCAATATAACTGATAAATAAGCAATCAAGACAAACAATCAATACAATAAGCAATTACTGAAAGCATTAACACAGCCATTCAAAGCTATACCACACTCTGAAGGCTATGGTTCACTCATACGAGCAATATACCATTTCACGAGCGATACATCAATCTCGAGCTTGATGTTGACAATGATGACAATAAGTGCGCAACCACCTTATAACACCAGTTTGGAATACCCCGGGAGTAACCATCAATTCTACGACCCAAATCTCCCTGGGAGGCAACCCAAGTGAGAAAAGGGAATAGCCACAAAGCTAGAGCAACCAACACTGGCAACCCGAGGCTACACAGAGAGGCCCATCACTCACGTGCTGGACACTATGCAATGCAAGACTCGATACAAGGCGATAAACGAGCAATAAAGCCACACGTGGAAGAATAACAAAGTAGGTTACTCTCGCACGCAATAGCAACAGTTGATAAGCATTTCAATCAGAATCAATTCAAACAAGTATATCAAGCAACCCTAAGTATTCTATAGGCATAATATCAAGAAAACAAGCAGAATCACAAATCGGCCCCAACTATCAAAACACTACCATTTCCAAACGAGCCACCAGTTTTGGAAACCTACTTCGCCAATCCTCATAGGTCACCATAGGGCATGTCTAAAGACCCCGAAACCCTATTTTACCCTAGAATTCGTGCAAAGTCCCGATTTCCCCCTTTGCTCGTTTGAACTACAACTATACCAACCAAACACCCAACCAACGCTATAATCGCACCAAAAGTGCTTCCATGACCTCCCAAAACAATGCCAACACGCAAAACGAGAAAATGCCAAACTCGACCTAAACGACCCCGACTTTCACTAAGCTGTTTTTCTCCGTTTTTCCATTACACATTCCAATTAAACCACACATTTAGGCATTCTAGCATATCTAGCATCTACCTACAACAACAGAACACGTAACGGAGCAACTTCATCCAAACGGGGATTTACTATTCATAATTTACTATTCATTACACAGTTTATATTTCAATTTCAATATTCAACCGCAGAAAATGTTAAAAAGCTATAAATACATGTTCTACAATCAACAAGGAACATTCTTTAAGCATTAAAATGATTAAACTAACGATCTATGCATAAAATCTAAAAATCAAAGTTTAGATACAAATATTTCAAATGCGCAAATAACGATGAAACCCTCACCTTAGACGCTCCTAGACGCTAGGAAAACCTCGTAGGACACCTCGGAAACCACCCCCCGCAAGCTCACGCGAAGAATCGAAGATTTGAATTTGAAATCTTTTTTTTTCTCCCCTTCATATTTTCGGCCCTATGCTTCTGATTTTCAGCTCCCTTTTTCTTTTATTTAGTGCTTTGTTACGTTATTATAAAAGATGACAAGGTCAAAGGTCAAGCCCCTTGGTCAAACCACTTAAAATTTGGTCAAACTAGCCTATTTCATGCATTTTAAAGCTAAAACAACTAATGAAATGTTAATTCTAGCTAACAACAATTAAAATATAAAATTTAAGACACCAAACAGTAGTTTTCACTATTTGTTGAGGACTAGGAACCGCTCTCTAACTATCGCTCTCGATATGCTATGCACTTTGCGTCAACAAATAAGTGACAATTAAATCTCAAAGAATCTAAGAAATATATCATTTTTGGAAAGTATCATAGATTAAAATTTACTCCCGCTCAGAGTTACTTTCATCTTTTATTTGAAAACCGAGTGATTTTAATGCAAGACAACCAAAATCGATTATTAAAATAATCACAACAATCAAGGTAATCAATATTCATCTAAATTAATTAATTTAACCATTTCTAGAACATTTTAAAGAATTATAAAGTCAATATTAAGATACAAATGAAAGTTAATATAACACGTAGTCAAATACAATTAAACCCTAACATTTAAGATGACACTTAATTAATCACAAGAGAATAAATTCAATTACTATAATTATTAGAAATAGATAATAATATTTTAATTATTCAATTTACAACTACTAAATGCTTCCAAGAGAAATATTAAAATAGTGCAAATTGGTTGATTTAACTAATTAAACATTTAATCAAATGCAGTCAAGTGCTATTAAATGCATGCCGGGTTCGGGTTATCACAAAGCATGCCTGAACCTTCTTTAGTAGTGAGCCGTATCGAGTAGCTCCTCACAAGGGCTTCAAGATCATAGTAATGCCTGCAATTTCATTGCCTTGGGTACGAATATGTCACACCCCAACCCGACCTATAGAGGTTAGACTAGGAGTGATCTAAACGTTCAAGTCATTTCACGTACTTAATTGTTCATGAAGGTTTAACACTTAACGTTTTAGCTTAAACTCCACAAATTCTCCGAAAAAACTAGTAGCATAACGGCTGTAATTGGGCTCCTTAGTTTGACCTAATTTTCTAAAGGCCTCAAAACTTTCAATCTCAAATTCATTTCCAACTAAGATTACTATTTATCATCAATCGGGGTGCCTACTAGTTATCTCGAAGTCTCGTTTGAATAATAACCTAGCATGATACTATGTCTCGTTTGTTTGTTAATCCTTGTTTCAAAAGTACCTGTTGATCTTAGCCTATCAATGAGTACCTGCTTAAGATTGGATAGATTCATTTTACTTAATCCTTTACCTGATACTTCATAAACCTGCGATAGATACTAACCAGTAGCGATAGCAAAAACAACCATAGTAGTGTCTATCTAGTTATGATCAGCACAAGCCAAAATTAGACCCCAAATTACAACGGGGGTCATTTATAATACAACAACAAGCAACGCAAGAAATAGTCTTCAAGGAACATATCGTTCACAAAATGGCCATAGTCAAGTAAGGCACGTAGGGCAGGCAATCATTCCAAGGAATCATCATTAGGCACATTGTCCTCGGGTACCTATTCCTGGTCTTCTTCACCTGAGATGATAAAAGAGTATGAGTCCTTATGAACTCAGCGAGGGGGAACGAGAAATAAGTTTTGAAACTCTTTTTCCGATTCAACTTATAAAAACCCTTTTTGCAAACACGACATATATCACAAGTAAGTTCATAAAGTAATATAAAAGTAAAACAACACAATTACCCGTCTTTCCTCCCTGAGGTCCTCTAGGAACCAAGCGAGAGTACTTATACACATAGTGAAAAGGATACGGTGATCTTTTGCTCTCAGTTCATTTCCAGTATCAGTTGTTGCGACCGACTTCAAATCATCCCCTTATCACGCCGAATGGGTGTACTCCGGATGTACCCCGAAATACTACGACCCAACTCTCCGAGGAAGGCTAGCCCCCAACCAAGAGAGGGAAATGGACAATGGTAGTCACGATTGCACCGACAAGCCCGATGCCGCCCGGTATGCATGAACGCTACCACGCCAGAATGAAAGGTTGCAACCTTGTATGCAATGCACATTTTTGACATTTAATATATTTACATTAGGAGGACAACAAAGTAGGTTGCCTCCGAGTAGTCATAAGATTGCACATTGAAAAGTAAACACGCGAGGCATGATATAACAGGTAATTTCACTTGTAAAGCACATGGAGTTATATAAATATTAAACGGGCAGCCATGTAACGCATGTAAATCAAGTCATATAACTCATTTTTTAAGTTCACGTAATCAAATAATAAGGTCATACAACATTGCGACGACGTTTACATGGGACCGGGTGCAAGAAAGGTCTACTTGTCAATATGTAATCATCGGAATCACACTTAGGACTATAAGGGCAACTACGGCCAGCCTACTAATCACATAATTAAACACGATATCCATAGGATCAACACTTAGCGAATTTTCCTAGTCATTAGGGTTTCAATTCATGCTCACCCGTGCGATTAAGCCCTAAGTTGTCACGTAATTGAACTCAAGCCATGCATCGATTAATTAAAACACCCTCAAGAATTCAAACAGTCCACACAACATCCAAGTGCCACAATCCCAAGTTACAATAATTTTCAAAGCAAATCACTAGATGAAAACCTCACTGCAATGATTTGTTTTCTCACAATCATTGAGACAAGCAAACAATCTCCAATTCTAGTGAACAATATGTCAAATTAAATCTTAAGGAGTGAACTAAATCCAGAAACAAACCTCGTATCATTTGGAGTTCGGGTTCAAGAGTTATAGCCAAAACCGTGAGACTACGCAAAATTGTCCAGATTTGTACACATTTCAATGCTTTTCGTTTTTAAGGACCTTAGGGTCAGATTTAGCCTTAGTCTATTTCTGACCAAAATGTCTAGAACTGAAACATCTAGTAGTATACCAAATTTCATGCATTTTTAATATCATTTACTAAGTAAAGACCGGTTCGTTCTACAAGGACAGTGAATCTGCCAAAACCTGCTTCATTTTCCCAGATTTTCCAAATTTGGACATCTTTCGATGTTTTGCCATTTTGGGGACCTTAGAGTCAAAATTAACTGTGGCCTATTTCTACAAAAAATTCTCAGAACTGGCACAACTAATCACTTACCAATTTTCAGGCATTTTCAACATCATTTACCAGGTCAAATTCACTTTGCTCCAACAGAACAGAAAGCTGCCAAATACGCAATTTCGCCTATCTTCACATTCTAGCCAAATATCTTGCCATGCATGTTTACAAAAGCTCATGTACACACATATATCACAAGTACAGAAGTAAAAATATAAATTTAAAGGCATGCATGTGGTTTTTGAAGCTTTTCAAAAGAGTTTTAGCCCTCACCTTAGCAAGACAACAATGAAGATGCACAAAGCTCTTGATGAAGCACAAGGTAGTCTTTTCTCCTTGCTTAGCCGAGAGACAACTTGAAATTCTCTAATTCCTAGCTTAGTAACCATGTTCTTAGTATGTGCAAGTGGCTAGAACAAAAAGAAAATGAAATAGGAGCTACCAAACATACCTAAGCCGAAATAAAGGTCCTATGAGCTTGCATGTGCGACTTTTGCATTATAGCTTGCTTGGTCGAGTTCCTTAGTATCTTGCATGACTTGAAGAACCTTTGGATGATGAACTTGAGCTATGGAGTGTAGAATTTCAGCCAAGGCCGAGAGAGAGAGAGAAGAAATGAGAGAGTGAGAGAAAATGAGAGAATGTGAGAAAGAATGGAAGCTTGAGGAATTTTGATGCATATGTCGGCCTAGGGCCTTGAGAATTCTGAATTTGTGTCTTCAAGTAGCATGTTTTTGAATTTTCTAGCATGGGCAAGTGAGTGGGTCGAGATTTTGATGCTTTGGGTAGGATTTTGAGTAATTTTTTTATGCTTTGTGTCATGAGCTTGTCATAGGATGTCTAGATTTAATTTTGAAGTATGCAAAGCAAGCACAAATGCAAGAAAGTGGTCGGCCAAGGCTTTCCAAATTCTGAATTTTTGTCATCTTTTGAGCATTATTTAATTGTGTGTTTGGGATATGCGAAAGAATAAAGAATAAAGAATAAGAATGTATAGCTTTTGGTGCAATTTCGTCTTCTAGTGAGTTGAATTAGCATTTTAATATTAGTTAGTGGAGTTTGTAGGATTAATTAATGATCTAGTGTTTCGTGTAAGATGCTTTCTTGATTAGCATGTGGGCACGCTTTCCTAGGTCTAGGGCACGCACTACGAGGTAAGTCACGAACTACGAGACGAATGCACGTTTCCCAAGTAAATGCACGTAACCCTAAATGTATGCATGTAATTCAATGCAAGGCACACAAAATGAAACATGACTCTTAAACCTAGGTCAAGGCACACAAATCTAGGTTTGGGCGCACGAAACGAGGTATTGCATGCAAATCAAAATCGGGCCTCACATCCTCCCATCTTTAAAAGAATTTCATCCCGAAATTCAATATTACCTTCGAAATAAAGCTGGATCTCGTCTTTCCCACGTTGCTTCTTCAACTCCATGGTGATCCCACAACACTTTCACCATCGGTATAGATTTGTTGCGCAACTCCCGATCTTGCTGGTCTAGGATCCGAATGGGCTTCTCTTCATAGGACAAATTCTCCCGAAGCTGCAACGGCTCTAGCTCCAAGATATGCGATGGATCAAGGTGATACTTCCGTAGCATTGAAACATGAAAGATGTCGTGAATATTGGAGAGGTTTTGGGGTAGTTCCAAGCGATACGCCAATTTGCCAACCTTTTCAATTCTTTCAAATGGTCCTACAAACCTCGGGCTTAAATTTTCACCCTTGCCGTGTTTAATCTGTCCCCTCCGAGGTGATATCTTCAAGAACACCTTGTCGCCGACCTCAAACACTAGACTCCATCTCCGTCGGTCTGCATAACTTTTCTGCCTGCTTTGGGCAGTAAGCATCCGTTTCCAGATGAGGTGGACATTATCAACAGTCTTCATAAGTTCTGGTAGTAGGGTCGGGTAAAAAGTCTTCGTCTCACCTACTTCATCCCAGTAAATTGGGGATCGACACTTACGTCCACACAATGCCTCAAATGGGGCCATCCCGATAGTGGCCTGATAACTGTTATTATAGGCGAACTCTGCTAGAGACAGATATTTCTCCCAACCTTTTCCGAAGTCTAAAACATACGCCCTCAGCATATCATCCAGAATCTGAATAGTTCTCTTAGATTGTCCATCGGTCTGAGGGTGATAAGTCGTGCTGAAACTCAACTTCGTTCCCAAGCTTCTTGCAATCTCTTCCAAAATGGGGAAGTAAAACGAGGATCCCTATCCGATACAATACTCACAGGCATCCCGTGCAATCTTACAATATCCGCCACATACATATCTCCCAATTTCTCAGGACTATCCTCCTTGTTCATCGGTAAGAAGTGCGCTGACTTGGTCAATCTATCCACTATGACCGAAACGGCGTCATGTCCTATTTGTGACCTGGGCAGGTCCATGAAAAAGTCCATAGTTATATGTTCCCATTTCCATTGAGAAATTTCCAACGACTGAAGTAAACCTGCTGGTCGTTGATGTTCTGCTTTGACTCTCTGGCAAGTCAAACACCAAGCCACAAACTCCGCAATCTCTCTCTTCAAGTTATTCTACCAATAGTGTTGCTTCAAATCCTGGTACATCTTTGTTCCGCCGGGGTGAATAGTGTATCTTGAATTATGGGCTTCTTCAAGAATCTTCTTTTTCAGCTCTGGCTCATTTGGAACACAAATCTGATTCCTAAACCTCCAAATACCATCATCATGAATGTGATACCCCGAACCCGGCATGCATTTAATGGCATTTAATTACATTTAATTAAGTGTCATCTTAAATGTTAGCATTGAATTTCGTGTTTATTTTTAGTTAAACATTCATTTCTAGCATTGTTTTCATATTTCTTTTAGAAGTAATTAAATAATACTTGAGTTAAATATTTTAACAGAGTATCAACTACTTTTCATATTTATGTTACTTGGTTTTATTTTCTTGTACCTTAATGCTCAGTTTTTAATTAAATGAAAAAGTAGCTCCGAGCCCAGAGTAAATTTTGAACTATGTTACTTTTCAAAAAAATTATATTTTTCTTATATTCCATAATATTTAGGTGTTATTCGTTCTTCGTCATTTTGTGGATTGCATTTCGAGAGCGATAGTTAGAAAATGATTTCTAGTCCTCAACAAATAGTGAAAATTAGTATTTAGTGCTTTAATTTTAGTGTTTTAGTTGTTGTTGTAACACCCCGATCCCTCTCGAGACCGGGAGTTATATCAATCAATCTAACCACAACCCAATTCCAAACCCGGGCAAAATTTTAGGGAAAGACGGACGGAGTCTCCCCTGTTTCTAGGCAAAATGTAAAACCTGTAATAGCATATGTGATAACCCAAACCCAGCATGCATTTAATGGCATTTAATTGCATTTAACTAAGTGACATCTTAAATGTTAGCATTGGATTTGTGTTTATTTTTAGTTAAACATTTATTTGAAGCTTTATTTTCATATTTCTTTTAGAAGTAATTAGAATAATACTTGAGCTAATTATTTTAACGGAATATCAACTATTTTTCATATTGATGTCAATCGGTTTTATTTTTCTTGCACTTAAAGGCTCGGTTTTCAATTAAATGAAAAGTAGCTTCGAGCCGGAGTAAATTTTGAACCATGATTACTCTTCAAAAATTATATTTTCTTAAATTCTTTGAGATTTAGTTGCTATTCTTTTATTGACGCAAAGTGCATAGCATATCGAGAGAGATAGTTAGGAAGCGATTTCCAGTCCTCAGCAAATAGTGACAACTAGCATTTAGTGTTTTAATTTTAGTGTTTTAAGTTGTATTTAACTAGAATTGGATTTATGTTAGTTGTTTTAGCTTTAAAATGCATGAAATAAGCCTATTTGACCAAGTTTAAGTTAGTTTGACCAAAGCCTTGACCATTTGACCATTGTCATTCTTTATTTAAGCATGAAATAAGAAATAAAAGAAGCAAAATCATAAAAATAAAGAGCCATGGCCAAAACCATGGAGGAAAAAGAAAAAAAAAACATTTCAACTTCAAATCTTCATTTCGTCGCGTGAGCTTGTGCGAGGTGGTTTCCGAGGCATCCAGCGTGGTTTCCTTAGCGTCTAGGAGCGTCTAAGGTGAGGGTTTCATCGTTATTTGCGCATTTGAAATATTTGTAACTAAACTTTGATTTTTAGATTTTATCCGTAGATCGTTAGTTTAATCGTTTTAATGCTTAAAGAATGTTCCTTGTTAATTGTAGAACATGTATTTATAGCTTTTTAAATTTTTTTGCTGTTGAATATTGAATTTGAAATGTAAATTGTGTAATGAATAGTAAATTATGAATAGTAAACCCCTGTTTCGATGAAGTTTCTCCGTTACGCGTTCTGTTGATGTAAGAAGATGCTAGATGTGCTAGAATGCCTAAATGTGTGGTTTAATTGGAATGTGTAATGGAAAAACGGAGAAAAACGGCTTGTTGAAAGTCGGGATCGTTTAGGTCGAGTTTGGCGTTTTCTTATTTTGCGTGATAGCATTGTTTCACGAGGCCATGGAAGCACTTTTGGTGCCATTATGACATTGGTTGGGTGATCAATTGAGGTAGTTGTAGTTCAAATAAGCAAAGGGGGAAATCGGGACTTTGCGTGAATTCTAGGGTAAAGTAGGGTTTCGGGGCCTTTAGACGTGCCTTATGGTGACCTAGGAGGATTGGTGAAGTCAGTTTTCAAAGCTCGTGGCTCGTTTGAAAGTAGTAGCGTTTGAAAGTTGGGGTCATTTTTGGTATTTTGTGTGTTTTCATAGTATAATGCTTATAGAATGTTCATAATGCTTATAGAATGTTTATATTGCTTATAGAATGCTTATAATGCCTATAGGATACTTGTTATTGCTTGATAAGTTTAATTGGTGTTGGTCTTGTTTTTTGTTTGATTGTAAATGCTTGTTAATGCTTATTACGCTTGTTAGAGTTGTTTATTGATTGAAATGTTTATCAATTGTTGATAATGCATGATATCTTGTTTATCGCTCGTTTATCGCCTTGTATCGAGTCTTGCATTGCATAGTGCCCCGCGCGTGAGTGATGGGCCTCTCTGGGTAGCCTCGGGTTGCCAGTGTTGGTTTCTCTAGCTCCATGGCTATTCCCTCTTCTCGCTTGGGTTGCCTCCCAGGGAGATTTGGGTCGTAGAATTGATGGTTATTCCCGGGGTATTCCAAACTGTTGTTATAAGATGGTTGCGCGCTTATTGTCATCGTTGTCAATATCAAGCTCGAGATTGATGTATCGCTCGTGAAATGGTACATTGCTCGTATGAGTGAACCATAGCCTTCAGAGTGTGGTATAGCTTTGAATGGTTGTGTTTATGCTTTCTTGAATGTTTAATATATTGTCGTTTGTATTGAATGCTTTCTTATTGACCTTATTTCTTAGCTGTGTTTATTTGCATTGCACGACTTTCTTTCTCTCCAACTCGATATCTGTCTCGCCCTCACTGAGTATACGTGTTGTGTATACTCACTCCTCACCACCACATTTCAGGAAATGTCATGTTAGCTAGAAAGTTCGTGATTTCGTGAAAGTTCGTTGCCTGAAGAGTTGTCTTGCGTGCCTATGTGGCTTGAGTGTCGAAGTTTGTAAAGATGTATGTTCATATGTTGATTGTATTTATTGTCAAAAGGAATGTAATTTAAATTTAGTTAAGTAGTTGAGGTGAATTGATAAGCTAGTTTGTGTAATCAGTTAGCATAGCTTAACTTCAATGCATGTTTGTAATGTCCAAAGGAAAAGAGTTAGAATGGCATGATAGTTTATTTTATGCAGTAGCTTAGTATGATTTAACTGTCTAGTTTGAATGTACTTGTCAAAAATGAAAAGAGATAGGTTAGCTTTTAAATTGGAAATGTATGTATACTTGCTGAGTTTAATTGTTGAGAACCGAGCCTCGGATGGCCTTGAGGTGGTTTTAAATGTTTGGACATGGTATTGGTCCACTTATATGCTATCGCAGGTTTTACATTTCGCCTAGAAACAGGGGAGACTCCATCCATTTTCCCTGAAAATTATGCCCGGGTTTAGAGTTGGGTTGTGATTAGATTGATTGATAGAACTCCCGGTCTTGAGAGGGATCGGGGGGTTACAGGTGGTATCAGAGCTTGTTTAGCTCATAAGCAAGGACAGTGTCCTCGGTCTGGTGGGTAGTCATCCTTGAATATGTGCTTGTTAAGTGTGTCTTTAAAGTGTATGCTTGTATGTGAGATTGTGTGTCTTGATCTGAATGTGTGCTCCTATGTGATATAGTTATGTGTTATGTGTTAATTGTGTGCTATGTGAAGTGAAGTGTCTGGTTGTGCATTGAATTGACCTATCGAATTGGCATTGTGAATCGAATTGATCTCGTTGATTGTTATTTGCTTGGAGTATTGCTTATGATGTGTGTATTAAAATGTCTTGAATTGGTTGTGCTGTGATTTGAATTGATTATGTTGTGCTTGACTTGATTGTCGTGCTTGAGTGACTCTGTTGAATAAACTGATTTGTAAACTTGCTTGCATAATAGTTTAAGGCATGTGTATAACTGTGATATATTTTCATTCATACATGTCCTATTGAAATGGTAAGAAAGCCTTCTTCCTCCTCTGAAGAGAAGTGGTTACCAGCAAGCCCAAGTTATTTGGATTGACGGAAACGAGCAGTGCTTAACTAGGCCTTTATTTGGGAGTTGACATTTATAGCTGGAGATTGTTTATTGGCGTTCCTTGAAGGTTATTTTCTATGCTTTGTGTAATGACTTCCTTTGGAGTTCTACATGATTATTCTTTGGAGTATTTTCTTAATGTCTTCTTTATTGGGCATTCATCGGGCATTTCTATATTGGAATTTCGTGGGAGACTTGGTTGGTATTTTAATCAACCTTTGGTATTCTTTCTGTATTCTTATGGGGAACTTTGATTTGAGTCTACTTACAATGATCAGTTTTGTGTGAGGCGTACTACCTTGGTATTCCTTGTGGATATTACTCAGTGGATTTGGCAATCGGAGTTCTTATTGGACTTGCTGCATAATATTGTCTGCAATAACTTTGCTCTGGTCTTTTGATATTTTATTGGCAATCGTGATTGGAATTCCTCAATAGTATATGGTGCACCTGCACGGCATTTCCTCTGGTATTTTACCCAATATTCGGTAGCAGTATTATTTTGGGGAAATCTACTTGGCTATTCAGCTTGGTGTTCATTCATGGACTTTTGATGATTATATATATGTTGACGTACATTATGGATTCCCTATTCAGAGGCTTCTTGAGCTATATATTTTGAAAGACTTCCTTGAAACTTCTGTAATTTGATTGACTGGATTTCTTGTCTGGAGTCTTCCTGAGCAGTACTTGGGATTCTTGTTTAAGACTCTGCTTCAGATTGTTTATTGGATCCTTGGTGGCCATTTATTTAGCATTTACTTATTGGGCAAACTTGGCTACATTCTTACCGGAGCATTGTTCGGGTATTTTTCTTGGCATTTCCTTAGTTGGTTTGGTAATTGGGATTCCTATTGGACTTATTGTATAGCACTACTACGGTATGTTGTGGAATACTTTAGACTTCCTTGGTGGTAAGTTGTATAAAGTTTGCACTCGGCAGGCGATGAGGTCTTGGAGCTTGGTCTTATATGTGTTGCATCTACTTTGGCCATCCTTTGACTTCCTTATTTGGTACTTGTTAGACTTCTATTAGAGATTCGTGTGTGGGGTATTCTTCTTGTTGTTATTGTGCGGTATTAGTAACATCTACAGTATCTTTGCTTTAGTCCTTATTGGCATCTTCTCGGCACTTTTAGTGGGGAATTCTTTTATGATATTCTTGACCAGCGGAATTCTTATTTGGATTTCAAGATAGTATTTTCAATTAAGCTTTTATTTGGCCTTCTTGCTTTGGAGTTTTCAGTCAGTACTATTGGAGTTTCTTAGTAAGGTATTCTTCGAGTGTTTTTATTCAGTGCCATGCTCAGCAACCAATGAGGAGTGGTCAGAGTTGGATTTCAGATGATACAGAGTTCTATTGGAAGAAGAATTGCGAGGACGCAATTGTTTTAAAGAGGGGAAGGATGTGATAAACCGAACCCGGCATGCATTTAATGGCATTTAATTGCATTTAACTAAGTGACATCTTAAATGTTAGCATTGGATTTGTGTTTATTTTTAGTTAAACATTTATTTGAAGCTTTATTTTCATATTTCTTTTAGAAGTAATTAGAATAATACTTGAGCTAATTATTTTAACGGAATATCAACTATTTTTCATATTGATGTCAATCGGTTTTATTTTTCTTGCACTTAAAGGCTCGGTTTTCAATTAAATGAAAAGTAGCTTTGAGCCAGAGTAAATTTTGAAACATGATTACACTTCAAAAATTATATTTTCTTAAATTCTTTGAGATTTAGTTGCTATTCTTTTATTGACGCAAAGTGCATAGCATATCGAGAGAGATAGTTAAGAAGCGATTTCCAGTCCTCAGCAAATAGTGAAAACTAGCATTTAGTGTTTTAAGTTGTATTTAACTAGAATTGGATTTATGTTAGTTGTTTTAGCTTTAAAATGCATGAAATAAGCCTATTTGACCAAGTTTAAGTTTGTTTGACCAAAGCCTTGACCATTTGCCCATTGTCATTCTTTATTTAAGCATGAAATAAGAAATAAAAGAAGCAAAATTAGAAAAATAAAGAGCCATGGCCAAAACCATGGAGGAAAAAGAAAAAAAAACATTTCAACTTCATATCTTCATTTCGTCGCGTGAGCTTGTGCGGGGTGGTTTCTGAGGCATCCAACGTGGTTTCCTTAGCGTCTAGGAGCCTCTAAAGTAAGGGTTTCATCGTTATTTGTGCATTTAAAATATTTGTATCTAAACTTTGATTTTTAGATTTTATGCGTAGATCGTTAGTTTAATCGTTTTAATGCTTAAAGAATGTTCCTTGTTAATTGTAGAACATGTATTTATAGCTTTTTAACATTTTCTGCGGTTGAATATCGAATTTGAAATATAAATTGTGTAATGAAGTTGCTCCGTTACGCGTTCTGTTGATGTAGGAAGATGCTAGATATGCTAGAATGCCTAAATGTGTGGTTTAATTGGAATGTGTAATGGAAAAACAGAGAAAAACGGCTTAGTGAAAGTCGGGGTCGTTTAGGTCGAGTTTGGCATTTTCTTATTTTGCGTGATGGCATTGTTTCGCGAGGCCATGCAAGAACTTTTGGTGTGATTATGGCATTGGTTGGGTGATCAGTTGAGGTAGTTGTAGTTCAAACGAGCAAAGGGGGAAATCGGAACTTTAAATGAATTCTAGGGTAAAGTAGGGTTTCGGGGCCTTTAGACGTGCCTTATGGTGACCTAGAAGGATTGGTGAAGTCGGTTTCCAAAGCTCGTGGCTTGTTTGAAAGTAGTAGCATTTGAAAGTTGGGGTCATTTTTGGGATTTTGTGTGTTTTCATAGTATAATGCTTATAGAATGTTTATAATGCTTATAGAACGCTTATAATGCCTATAGGATACTTGTTATTGCTTGATAAGGTTAATTGGTGTTGTTCTTGTTACTTGTTTGATTGTAAATGCTTGTTAATGCTTATTACGCTTGTTAGAGTTGTTTATTGATTGAAATGTTTATCAATTGTTGATAATGCATGATATCTTGTTTATCGCTCATTTATCGCCTTGTATCGAGTCTTGCATTGCATAGTGTCCCGCGCGTGAGTGATGGTCCTATCTCGGTAGCCTCGGGTTGCCAGTGTTAGTTGCTCTAGCTCCGTGGCTATTCCCTCTTCTCGCTTGGGTTGCCTCCCAGGGAGATTTGGGTCATAGAATTGATGGTTACTCCTGGTGTGACACCCCGATCCCTCTCGAGACCGGGAGTTCTATCAATCAAACTAATCACAACCCAAACCAAACCCGGGCAAAATTTTTAGGAAAAACGGACGGAGTCTCCCCTGTTTATAAGCGAAATGCAAAACCTGTAATAGCATATAAATGGACCACCACCGTGTCCAACCATACAAAACTTCCTCAAGGCCATCCGAGCCTCGGTTCTCAACAATTTAAACTCAGCAAGTATACATACATTTCCAATTTAAAAACTAACCTATCTTTTCATTTTGACAAGTACATTCAATTTAGGAAATTAAACCATACAAAGCTACTGCATAAAATAAACTATCATGCCATTCTAATTCTTTTCCTTTGGACATTACAGCCATGCATTGAAGTTAAGGTACATTAACTATCTAAATAATCTAAATTATCAAACCATTGCAACTACATAGCTAGATTTATATTACATTTCTTTTAACAATAATTACATACAACATAAAAGCATACAACTTGACAACTTTGACAACTCAAGTTACATAGGCACTCAAGACAACTCTTCAAGCACGGACTTTCACGAAATCACGAACTTTCCAGCTAACAGGGCATTTCCTGAAATGTGGTGGTAAGGAGTGAGTATACACAACACGTATACTCAGTGAGGGCGAGACAGATATCAAATTGGAGAGAAAGAAGATCGTGCAATGCAAATAGGTACAGTTAAGCAATACAATCAATAAAAGGCATTCAATATAAACAACAATACAATTAACAACTAAAGAAAGCATTAACACAACCAATCAAAGCTATACCACACTTTGAAGGCTATGGTTCAGTCGAGCGAGTAATGTACCAGTCACGATTCCGATGACTTTAACGATGATGCGCTGTCCCAAACCACCTTATAACACCTGTTTGGAATACCCCAGAAGTATCCATCAATCCTACGACCCAAATCTCCCTGGGAGGCAACCCAAGCGAGAAAGGGAATAGCAGCAGAGCTAGAGCAACCAACACTGGCAACCCAAGGCTACCCAGAGAGGCCCATCACTCACGCGCGAGACACTATGCAATGCAAGACTCGATACAAGGCGATAAACAAGCGATAAAGCCACACATGAAATAATAACAAGGTAGGTTATTCTCGCACGCAAAAGCAGCAATTGATAAGGAATTCAATCCAAAACAACTAAAACAAGTATTTCAAGTAATTCTAAGCATTCTATAAGCATAAAGACAAAAAAACACACAAAAACACAAATTGGCCCCAACTATCAAAACGCTACCATTTCCAAACGAGCCACGAGTTTTGGAAACCGACTTCGTCAACCCTCCTAGGTCACCATAATGCACGTCTAAAGACCCCGAAACCTTACTTTACCCTAGAACTCGCGCAAAGCCCCGATTTCCCCCTTTCTCGTTTGAACTACTACTATAACAACCAAACACCCAACCAACACCATAATCGCACCAAAAGTGCTTCCATGGCCTCCCGAAGCAATGCCAATACGCAAAACGAGAAAATGCTAAAGTCAACCTAAACGACACCGACTTTCCCAAAGGCATAATTCTCATTTTTTCCACTACGCAACCCAAACAAACCACACATTTTAGTATTCTAGCGTACCTAGCACATTTCTACATCAAGAGAAAGCATATCAGCGCAACTTCAACGGTGCAAGGTTGTACTATTCACAAAACACTATTCAATTAACAATTTAATTTGCAATCACAATATTTAACAGCAGAAAATGTTACAAAGCTATAAATACATGTTCTACAAATGCCAAGGAACATTCTAGAAGCATCAAATCGCTTTACATAATGATCTACGGATAAATCTAAAAATTGACAAAGTTAACATACACAACGTATAAATGTACAAATAACGATGAAACCCTCACCTTAGACGCTCCTAGACGCTAGGAAAACCTCGTAGAGTGCCTCGGAAACCACCCCGCACAAGCCCATGCAAAGAATCGAAGATTTGAAGTTGAGATTTTCTTTTTTTTTTCTCCTTCTTTTCCTCATGGTTTCAAGCCTTTTTCTCTCTGGTTTTTTCTGGCACATTCTGCTTATTTAAAAAAAAAATGTCAAGAAGCCAAAGGTCAAAATTCGGTCAACCCGCTAAACCAAAACAGCTATGCGCGACCTCACGAAAACGGCCATAACTTCTTCTAGAAAACTCCAATTCACGAACGGTTTGAACCCTCATAAACTAGACTCATAGAGCTTTCCAACCATAAATAATTTGCTACCTAAATCTTCCCCAATTGGTTCAGATTTAATTCCAAAGTTGACCCAAAATTTGACTAACTTAACATTGCATTTTTTTATTTCTAATCCCAAGTTTGCCTTTTATTAAACATTTCAAAATTTTCCACCTTGCCCTAGTTGGTCAATGTAGATGAAAAGTCAACTAGTTTGGTCAAAGAAGGTGAAAGGTCAATAAAATGCAATTTAAATGAACTTAAAATGCTATTGAATACATGCCAAGTTCGGGGTATCATATCCTTCCCCCCTTAAAACAATTGCGTCCTCGCAATTCTTCTTCCAATAGGACTCTGCATCATCTACAATCCAACTCTGACTAGTCTTCATTAGCTACTGAAAAAGTATTTAATAAAGATGACCAATTGGAAAGTTCAAGTAGAAATGCCAAGTAGTAACGCCAAATAGAAGCTCAAATGCAGATACCGTACAAGAATCCCGTTGACACGAATACCTAAGAAGAATAAATTCCAACCAGAAACGCCGAGATAATACCAATAAAGACTAAAGCAAAGATACTGTAGATGTCATTAATACCACACAATAACGACAAGAAGAATACCTCATGCACGAATCTCCAATAGAAGTCTAACTGTTACTGCCCGAGAATTCCCAAGCAAGAAGCCAAATAAAAGCTCAAACAAAGATTCTATCTAGAGGTCCAAAGAAGTACCCCGCTGGTCATGGATTTCATAGAAGAATTCCCTGTTAAGAGTGCTGAAGAAAATACCAAGAACCCAATCAAATATATTTCCAAAGTTCCAAAGAAGCCTTCCAAATAATAACCCCATGGAACAACCAATTAGATTCCGAGTTTTGCTATCAAATGCTGAGAGGAATGTCAAAGGAAATAACAGAGAAAATATAATGTGCCCAATAAGACAACCAAGTTGAATAACAAACATAGTTTCCCAGATGGACGAAAACTCCAAGGATAAACACCGAACTGATGAACAATATACCGAAACCAAACTCTGAGTCCTCTTCACTGTTTGCCAAGTGAGAACTTCATACAACTTTGCCAACAAGGAAAATACCAAGAGAATGCCTGAACAATGCTCCAGTAAGAAAGTACCAAGAATTGCCCAATAAGTAATACTAAATAATTGGCCACTGAGAATCCTAGAGAATGCCATTGAAGAATTTCCAATAAGGAATACCAGTAACACTCCAATAAAGACCGAGACACATATGCCATAGATAATACCATGCAGTAAGGCCGATTGAAATCCCATTAACCAAGTCCACCGAGAAGTGCCAACAAAAGTCCCCAAAGAACACCTGTTATGAAAACCAAAGAATGTTCCAGAGAACACCCAATTAAAACCCCAAGAGAAAGCTACTCTTTCGCAACTGTTAAGCACAGAGAAGGACCAAAGGGATTCGCCAATAACCGAGCTCCAAAAGCAATCACCAATTCCCAAATAAAGGCTAGTCAAATGCTATTCATTTCCTGCCAATCCATACACCTTGAAAAGCCAGCGGTGAACCACTTTCTTCAGGGGAGGAAGAGGACTTACTTACCATTTCAATAGGACATGTATGAATGCCAATATATCACAGTTATACATATGCATTAAGCTATTATGCCAGCAAGTTTACAATATAGTTTATTTAACAAAGTCACTCAAGCATAACAATCAAGTCAAGCACATCATAATCAATTCAAATCACGGCATAGCTCATTCAAGACATTTCAGTACACACATTAAAAGCAATACTTCAAGCAAATAACAATCCACGAGGTCAATTCGATAGGTCAATTCAATGCACAACTAGACACTTTACTTCACTTAGCACACAATTAACACTTAACACATAACTATATCACATAGGAGCACACATTCATGTCAAGACACATAATCTCACATAAAATCATACACCTTCAAGACACACTTAACAAGCACACATTTAAGGGTCACTACCCACCAGACCGAGGACCCTGTCCTGGCTTTTGAGCTAAATAAGCTCTGATACCAGCTGTGACACCCCAATCCCTCTCGAGACCGGGAGTTCTATCAATCAAACTAATCACAACCCAAACCAAACCCGGCCAAAATTTTCAAGAAAAACGGACGGAGTCTCCCCTGTTTATAGGCGAAATGCAAAACCTGTAATAGCATATAAATGGACCACCACCGTGTCCAACCATACAAAACTTCCTCAAGGCCATCCGAGCCTCGGTTCTCAACAATTTAAACTCAGCAAGTATACATACATTTCCAATTTAAAAACTAACCTATCTTTTCATTTTGACAAGTACATTCAATTTAGGCAATTAAACCATACAAAGCTACTGCATAAAATAAACTATTATGCCATTCTAATTCTTTTCCTTTGGACATTACAGCCATGCATTGAAGTTAAGCTACATTAACTATATACATAATCTAACTTATCAAACCATTCCAACTACATAGCTAGATTTATATTACATTTCTTTTAACAATAATTACATACAACATAAAAGCATACAACTTGACAACTTTGACAACTCAAGTTACATAGGCACTCAAGACAACTCTTCAAGCACGGACTTTCACGAAATCACAAACTTTCCAGCTAACAGGGCATTTCCTGAAATGTGGTGGTGAGGAGTGAGTATACACAACACGTATACTCAGTGAGGGCAAGACAGATATCGAATTGGAGAGAAAGAAGATCGTGCAATGCAAATAGGTACAGTTAAGCAATACAATCAATAAAAGGCATTCAATATAAACAACAATACAATTAACAACTAAAGAAAGCATTAACACAACCAATCAAAGCTATACCACACTTTGAAGGCTATGGTTCACTCGAGCGAGTAATGTACCGATCACGATTCCGATGACTTTAACGATGACGCGCCGGCCCAAACCACCTTATAACACCAGTTTGGAATACCCCGGAAGTATCCATCAATCCTACGACCCAAATCTCCCTGGGAGGCAACCCAAGCGAGAAAGGGAATAGCAGCGGAGCTAGAGCAACCAACACTGGCAACCCAAGGCTACCCAGAGAGGCCCATCACTCACGCGCGAGACACTATGCAATGCAAGACTCGATACAAGGCGATAAACAAGCGATAAAGCCACACATGAAAGAATAACAAGGTAGGTTATTCTCGCACGCAAAAGCAGCAATTGATAAGCAATTCAATCCAAAACAACTCAAACAAGTATTTCAAGTAATTCTAAGCATTCTATAAGCATAAAGACAAGAAAACACACAAAAACACAAATCGGCCCCAACTATCAAAACGCTACCATTTCCAAACGAGCCACGAGTTCTGGAAACCGACTTCGCCAACCCTCCTAGGTCACCATAAGGCACGTCTAAAGACCCCGAAACCTTACTTTACCCTAGAACTCGCGCAAAGCCCCGATTTTCTCCTTTCTCATTTGAACTACAACTATAACAACCAAACACCCAACCAATGCCATAATCGTACCAAAAGTGCTTCCATGGCTTCCCAAAGCAATGCCAACGCGCAAAACGAGAAAACGCTAAAGTTGACCTAAACGACCCCGACTTTCCCAAAGGCATAATTCTCACTTTTTCCACTACGCAACCCAAAGAAACCACACATTTTAGCATTCTAGCGTACCTAGCACATTTCTACGTCAACAGAAAGCATAACACCGCAACTTCAACGTTTCAAGGTTTTACTATTCATAAAACACTATTCAATTAACAATTTAATTTGCAATCATAATATTTAACCGCAGAAAATGTTACAAAGCTATAAATACATGTTCTACAAAGGCCAAGGAACATTCTAGAAGCATCAAATCGCATTAAATAACGATCTACGGATAAATCTAAAAATTGACAAAGTTAACATACACAACGTATAAATGCGCAAATAATGATGAAACCTTCACCTTAGACGCTCCTAGACGCTAGGAAAACCTCGTAGAGTTCCTCGGAAACCACCCCGCACAAGCCCACGCGAAGAATCGAAGATTTGAAGTTGAGATTTTCTTTTTTTTTCTCCTTCTTTTCCTCATGGTTTCAAGCCTTTTTCTCTCTGTTTTTTTCGTGCACATTCTGCTTATTTAAAAAAAAAAATGTCAAGAAGTCAAAGGTCAAAATTCGGTCAACCCGCTAAACAAAAACAGCTATGCGCGACCTCACGAAAACGGCCATAACTTCTTCTAGAAAACTCCAATTCACGAACGGTTTGAACCCTCATAAACTAGACTCATAGAGCTTTCCAACCATATATAATTTGCTACCTAACTCTTCCCCAATTGGTTCAGATTTAATTCCAAAGTTGACCCAAAATTTGACTAACTTAACATTGCATTTTTTTATTTCTAATCCCAAGTTTGCCTTTTATTAAACATTTCAAAAATTCCCACCTTGTCCTAGTTGGTCAATGTAGATGAAAAGTCAACTAGTTTGGTCAAAGAAGGTGAAAGGTCAATAAAATGCAATTTAAATGAACTTAAAATGCTATTGAATACATGCCAGGTTCGGGGTATCACACCCGGGGTATTCCAAACTGGTGTTATAAGGTGGTTGCGCACTTATTGTCATCATTGTCAACATCAAGCTCGAGATTGATGTATCGCTCGTGAAATGGTACATTGCTCGTATGAGTGAACCATAGCCTTCAGAGTGTGGTATAGCTTTGAATGGTTGTGTTAATGCTTTCTTGAATGTTTAATATATTGTCGTTTGTATTGAATGCTTTTTTATTGACCTTATTGCTTAGCTGTGTTTATTTGCATTGCACGACTTTTTTTCTCTCCAACTCGATATCTGTCTCGCCCTCACTGAGTATACATGTTGTGTATACTCACTCCTCACCACCACATTTCAGGAAATGTCATGTTAGCTGGAAAGTTCGTGGTTTCGTGAAAGTTCGTTGCCTGATGAGTTGTCTTGCATGCCTATGTGGCTTGAGTGTCGAAGTTTGTAAAGATGTATGTTCATATGTTCATTGTATTTATTGTCAAAAGGAATGTAATTTAAATTTAGTTAAGTAGTTGAGGTGAATTGATAAGCTAGTTTGTGTAATCAGTTAGTATAGCTTAACTTCAATGCATGTTTGTAATGTCCAAAGGAAAAGAGTTAGAATGACATGATAGTTTATTTTATGCAGTAGCTTAGTATGATTTAACTATCTAGTTTGAATGTACTTGTCAAAAATGAAAAGAGATAGGTTAGCTTTTAAATTGGAAATGTATGTATACTTGCTGAGTTTAATTGTTGAGAACCGAGGCTCGGATGGCCTTGAGGTGGTTTTAAATGTTTGGACATGGTATTGGTCGACTTATATACTATCGCAGGTTTTACATTTCGCCTAGAAACAGGGGAGACTCCGTCCGTTTTCCCTGAAAATTATTCCCGGGTTTGGAGTTGGGTTATGATTAGATTGATTGATAAAACTCCCGGTCTCGAGAGGGATCGAGGTGTTACAGCATATAAATGGACCAACAACGTGTCCAACCATACAAAACTTACTCAAGGCCATCCGAGCCTCGGTTCTCAACAATTTAAACTCAACAAGTATACATTCATTTCCAATTTAAAAGCTAACCTATCTCTTTTCATTTTTGACAAGTATATTCAAACTAGACAATAAAACCATACTAAGCTATTGTATAAAATAAACTATCATGCCATTCTAACTTTTTTCCTTTAGACATTACAAACATGCTGTGAAGTTAAGCTATGCTAACTGATTACATAAACTAGCTTATCAATTCACCTCAACTACTTAGCTAAATTTAAATTACATTTCTTTTAACAATAAATACATACAACATATGAAAGCATATATCTTTACGACTTCAACACTCAAGCCACATTGGCACGCAAGACAATTCTTCAGGCACGAGCTTTCACGAAATCACGAACTTTCTAGCTAACATGATATTTCCTGAAATGTGGTGGTGTGGAGTGAGTATACACAACATGTATACTCAGTGAGGGCGAGACAGATATCGAATTGGAGAGAAAGAAAGTCGTGCAATGCAAATAGACACATCTAAGCAATAAAATCAATAAGAAAGCATTCAATACAAACGACAATATATTAAACATTCAAGAAAGCATTAATACAACCATTCAAAGCTATACCACACTCTGAAGGCTATGGTTCACTCTTACGAGCAATATACCATTTCACGAGCGATACATCAATCTCGAGCTTGATGTTGACAACGATGACAATAAGCGCGCAAACACCTTATAACACCAGTTTGGAATACCCCGGGAGTAACCATCAATTCTACGACCCAAATCTCCCTAGGAGGAGACCCAAATCTCCCTGGGAGGCAACCCAAGCAAGAAAAGGGAATAGCCACGGAGCTGGAGCAACCAACACTAGCAACCCGAGGCTACCCAGAGAGGCCCATCACTCACGCGCTGGACACTATGCAATGCAAGACTCGATACAAGGCGATAAACGAGCGATAGCACAACAACACAGATAGAGGAGATAACCGAGAT
The DNA here is from genome assembly GCA_037974665.1 of Ehretia macrophylla. Taxonomy (NCBI): domain Eukaryota; kingdom Viridiplantae; phylum Streptophyta; class Magnoliopsida; order Boraginales; family Ehretiaceae; genus Ehretia; species Ehretia macrophylla. The sequence goes on from CM075770.1 coordinate 73,323,227, forward strand.
ATCAAGCATTATTCAACAATTGTTAAACATTTCAATCAATAATAAACTCTAACAAGCGTAATAAGCATTAACAAGCATTTACAATCAAACAAGCAACAAGAACAACACCAACTAACATTATCAAGCAATAACAAGTATTCTATAGGCATTATAAGCATTCTATAGACAATATACTATGAAAACACACAAAATCCCAAAAATAACCCCAACTTTCAAATGCTACTACTTTCAAACGAGCCACGAGCTTTGGAAACCGACTTCACCAATCCTCTTAGGTCACTATAAGGCACGTCTAAAGACCCCGAAACCCTACTTTACTCTAGAATTCACGCAAAGTCCCGATTTCTCCCTTTGCTCGTTTGAACTACAACTATACTAACCAAACACCCAACCAATGCCATAATCGCACCAAAAGTGCTTCCATGGCCTCCCGAAACAATGCCATCACGCAAAATGAGAAAACGCTAAACTCGACCTAAACGACCCCGACTTTCACCAAGGCGTTTTTCTCATTTTTTCCATTACGCAAGATAAACAAATCATGCATTTAGACATTCTAGCATACCTAGCACCTTTTCACATCAACCGAAAGCATAACAGCGCAACTTCATCGAAACGGGGGTTTACTATTCACTATTTTCTATTCATTACACAATTTATATTTCAAATTCGATATTCACCCGCAGAAAATGTTAAAAATGTATAAATACACGTTCTACAATTGCTAGAGAACATTCTTTAAGCAATGAAACGGACAAAATAACAACCTATGGTTAAATCACAAAAATTAAAGTTTATGTTCAACATTTTCAAATGCGCAAATAACGATGAAACCCTCACCTTAGACGCTCCTAGACGCTAGGAAAACCACACTGGATGCCTCGGAAACCACCCCGCACAAGCTCTCGCGAAGAAATTGAAGTTTGAAGTTGAAATGTTTTTTTTTTCTTTTTCCTCCATGGTTTCAGCCATGGCCTTCTTTATTTCTTGATTTTGCTCTTTTGTTTCGTATTTCATACTTAAATAAAAAATGACAAATGGTCAAAGCTTTGGTCAACCCGCTAAACCAAAACATCTATGCGCGACCTTACGAAAACGGCCATAACTTCTTCTAGAAAACTCCAATTCACGAACGGTTTGAAGCCTCATAAAGTAGACTCATAGAGCTTTCCAACCATATATAATTTGCTACCTAACTCTTCCCCAATTGGTTCAGATTTAATTCCAAAGTTGACACAAAATTTGACTAACTTAACATTGCATTTTTTTATTTCTAATCCCAAGTTTGCCCTTTATTAAGCATTTCAAAAAATTTCACCTTGTCCTAATTGGTCATTGTAGATGAAAAGTCAACTAGGTTGGTCAAAGAAGGTGAAAGGTCAATAAAATGCAATTTAAATGAACTTTAAATGCTATTAAATACATGCCAGGTTCGGGGTATCACATCCTTCCCCCCTTAAAACAATTGCGTCCTCGCAATTCTTCTTCCAATAGAACTCTGCATCCACTGAAATCCAACTCTGACTAATCTTCTTCAGCTGCTGAGCAAGTATATTAATCAAGATAACCAATAGGGAAGTTTAAGAAGAAATTCCAAGTAGTAATGCCGAATAAAGGCTCAAATGTAGATACCGCACAAGAATCCCGTTGACACGAATACTGAAGAAGAATAAAATTCCAACCAAAAGCGCCGATATAATACCAATAAAGACTAAAACAAATATACTGTAGATGTCATTAATACCACACAATAACGACAAGAAGAATACCCCACGCACGAATCTCCAATAGAAGTCTAATTATTACTGCCCAAGAATCCCCAAGCAAAAAGCCAAATAAAGGCCCAATCAAAGGTTCCATCTAGAGGTCCAAAGAATTACCCCGCTGGTCATGAATTTCATAGAAGAATTCCTTGTTAAGAGTGCTGGAGAAAATACTAAGAAACCCAATCAAATATACTTCAAAAGTTCCAAAGAAGCCTTCCAAACAATAACCCCATAGGACAACCAATTAGATTCCGAGTATCGCTCAAATGTTGAGAAGAAGGTCTAAGGAATAGCAGAGAAAATATAATGTGCCCAATAAGACAATCAAGTTGAATAACAAACATAGCTTCCCAGATGGATGAAAACTCCAAGGATAAACACCGAACTGGTGAACAATATACCGAAACCAAACTCTGAGGCCTCTTCACTGTTTGCCAAGTGAGAACATACAACCTTGCTAATAAGGAAAATACCAATAGAACGCCCAATAAGAATTTCAAAGAATACCATAAGTAGTATTATACAATAAGTCTGATAGGAACTCCAAATACCAAACCTACTGAGGAACACTGAAAAAGATATCCAAAACAATGCTCCAATAAGAAAGTAGCCAAGTTTGCCCAATAAGTAAATACTAAATAATTGGCCACTGAGAATTCCATAAAATACCATTGAAGAATTTCCAATCAGGAATGCCAGTATCACACCAATAAAGACCGAGACACATATGCCATAGATAATACCATACAGTAAGTCCGATTGAGATCCCAATAGCCAAGTCCACCGAGAAGTGCCAACAAAAGATTCCAAAGAATACCCAATAAGAAAACCAAAGAATGCTCTCCAAAGAACAGCCAAATAGAACCTTAAAAGAAAACTACTCTTTCACAGTTGTTAAGCACAGAAGAGGACCCTAGAGATTCGCCAATAACCGAGCTCCAAAAGCAAACAACAACTTCCAAATCAAGGCTAGTTAAATGCCATTCATTTCCTGCCAATCCATACACCTTGGAAGGCCAGCTGTGAACCACTTCTTCACGGGAGGAAGATGACTTACTTACCATTTCAATAGAACATGTATGACTGCCAATATATCACAGTTATACACATGCCTTAAACTATTATGCAAGCAAGTTTACGAAACAATTTATTCAACAAAGTCACTCAAGCACGACAATCAAGTCCAGCACAACATAATCAATTCAAATCACGGCATAGCTAATTCAAGACATTTCAATACACACATTACAAGCAATACTTCAAGCAAATAACAATTCACGAGGTCGATTCGATTCACGAGGTCGATTCAATAGGTCAATTCAATGCACAACTAGACACTTCACTTTACTTGAGAAACATTTAACACATAACACATAACTATATCACATAGGTGCATACTTTCAAGTCAAGACACACAATCTCACATACAAGCATACACTTTCAAGACACACTTAACAAGCACACATTCAAGGGTCACTACCCACCAGACCGAGGACCCTGTCCCGGCTTATAAGCTAGACAAGCTCTGATACCACCTATAACACCCCTATCCCTCTCGAGACCGGGAGTTCTATTAATCAATCTAACCACAACCCAATTCCAAACTCGGGCAGAATTTTAAGGAAAGACGGACGAAGTCTCCCCTGTTTCTAGGCAAAATGTAAAACCTGTAATAGCATATAAATGGACCAACACCGTGTCCAACCATACAAAACTTCCTCAAGGCCATCCGAGCCTCGGTTCTCAACAATTTAAACTCAGCAAGTATACATACATTTCCAATTTCAACGCTAACCTATCTCTTTTCATTTTTGACCAGTACATTCAAACTAGACAATAAAACCATACTAAGCTACTGTATAAAATAAACTATCATGCCATTCTAACTCTTTTCCTCTAGACATTAAAAACATGCCGTGAAGTTAAGCTATGCTAACTGATTACATAAACTAGCTTATCAATTCACCTCAACTACTTAGCTAAATTTAAATTACATTTCTTTTAACAATAAATACATACAACATATGAAAGCATATATCTTTACAACTTCAACACTCAAGCCACATAGGCATGCAAGACAACTCTTCAGGCACGAGCTTTCACGAAATCACGAACTTTCCAGCTAACATGACATTTCCTAAAATGTGGTGGTGAGGAGTGAGTATACACAACACGTATACTCAGTGAGGGCGAGACAGATATCGAGTTGGAGAGAAAGAAAGTTGTGCAATGCAAATAGACACAGCTAAGCAATAAAATCAATAAGAAAGCATTCAATACAAACGACAATATATTAAACATTCAAGAAAGCATTAACACAACCATTCAAAGCTATACTATACTCTGAAGGCTATGGTTCACTCTTACGAGCAATATACCATTTCACGAGTGATACATCAATCTCGAGCTTGATGTTGACAACGATGACAATAAGCGCGCAACCACCTTATAACACCAGTTTGGAATACCCCGAGAGTAACCATCAATTCTACAACCCAAATCTCCTTGGGAGGCGACCCAAATCTCCCTGGGAGGCAACCCAAGCGAGAAAAGGGAATAGCCACGGAGCTAGAGCAACCAACACTGGCAACCCGAGGCTACCTAGAGAGGCCCATCACTCACGCGCTGGACACTATGCAGTGCAAGACTCTATATAAGGCGATAAACGAGCGATAGCACAACAACACAGATAGAGGAGATAACCAAGATATCAAGCATTATTCAACAATTGTTAAACATTTCAATCAATAATCAACTCTAACAAGCGTAATAAGCATTAACAAGCATTTACAATCAAACAAGCAACAAGAACAACACCAACTAACATTATCAAGCAATAACAAGTATTCTATAGGCATTATAAGCATTCTATAGACAATATACTATGAAAACACACAAAATCCCAAAAATGACCCCAACTTTCAAACGCTACTAGTTTCAAACGAGCCACGAGCTTTGGAAACCGACCTCACCAATCCCCCTAGGTCACCATAAGGCACGTCTAAAGACCCCGAAACCCTACTTTACTCTAGAATTCACGCAAAGTCCCGATTTCACCCGTTGGTCGTTTGAACTACAACTATACTAACCAAACACCCAACCAATGACATAATCGCAGCAAAAGTGCTTCCATGGCCTCCCGAAACAATGCCATCACACAAAATGAGAAAACACTAAACGCGACTTAAACGACCCCGACTTTCACCAAGGCGTTTTTCTCATTTTTTCCATTACGCAACCTAAAAAAACCATGCATTTAGACATTCTAGCATACCTAGCACCTTTTCACATCAACAGAAAGCATAACAGTGCAACTTCATCGAAACAGGGGGTTTACTATTCACTATTTACTATTCATTACACAATTTATATTTCAAATTCGATATTCAACCGCAGAAAATGTTAAAATGCTATAAATACACGTTCTACAATTGCTAGAGAACATTCTTTAAGCAATGAAACGGACAAAATAACAACCTATGGTCAAATCACAAAAATTAAAGTTTATGTTCAACATTTTCAAATGCGCAAATAACGATGAAACCCTCACCTTAGACGCTCCTAGATGCTAGGAAAACCACGCTGGATGCCTTGGAAACCACCCCGCACAAAATCTCGCGAAGAAATTGAAGTTTGAAGTTGAAATGTTTTTTTTCTTTTTCCTCCATGGTTTCAGCCATGGCCTTCTTTATTTCCTGATTTTTCTCATTTGTTTCGTATTTCATACTTAAATAAAAATTGACAAATGGTCAAAGCTTCGGTCAACCCGCTAAACCAAAACAGCTATGCGCAACCTTACGAAAACGGCCATAACTTCTTCTAGAAAACTCCAATTCATGAACGGTTTGAAGCCTCATAAACTAGACTCATAGAGCTTTCCAACAATATATAATTTGCTACCTAAATATTCCCCAATTGGTTCAGATTTAATTCCAAATTTGACCCAAAATTTGACTAACTTAACATTGCATTTTTTTATTTCTAATCCCAAGTTTGTCCTTTATTAAGCATTTCAAAAATTTTCACCTTGTCCTAATTGGTCATTGTAGATGAAAATTCAACTAGTTTGGTCAAAGAAGGTGAAAGGTCAATAAAATGCAATTTAAATGAACTTTAAATGCAATTAAATACATGCCAGGTTCGGGGTATCACAGTTGTTGACTAGAATTATAATTGTATTAGTTGTTTTAGCCTTAAAATGCATGAAATAAGCTTAGTTGACCAAGTTTAAGTTAGCTTTGACCATTGACATTTGACCACTTAGCTTGCCATCTTTTTAAATAGCTTATAATAGCAAAAATAAAACAAAGGAAAAGCTGAAAAAAAGAGATGGTGGCCGAAACCATAGGAGAAAAGAAAAAAAAATATTTCAACTTCAAATCTTCACATCTTCGGAAGGGCTTGCACGAGGTTGTTTCCGAGGTTTCCAACGTGGTTTTCCAAGCGTCTAGTAGCATCTAAGGTGAGGGTTGCATCATTATTTGAGCATTTGACGTTATTGTATCTAAACTTTAATTGTTGTGATTTAGCCGTAGGTTGTTATTTTATCTGTTTTGTTGCTTAACGAATGTTGTTTGATGATGGTGGACATGTATTTGTAGCTTTTTAGCATTTTCTACGGTTAAATATAGCAATTGTAATTTAAAATGCGAATGGAATAGTAAAATGTGAATAGTAAACCCCTATTTCGTAAAAGTTACTCCGTTTTGCTCTGTTGATGTAGAAAGATGCTAGATATGTTAGAATGCTTAAATGTATGGTTTAATTGGATTGTGTAACGGAAAAACGGAGAAAAATGGCTTGGTACATGTTGGGGTCGTTTCGGTCGAGTTTTGCATTTTATCATTTTGCGTGAAGGCATTGTCGTAGTGTGCCATGGAAGCACTTTTGGTGCAGTTATGACATTGGTTGAGTGATCGGTTGAGGTAGCTGTAGTTCAAATGAACAAAGGGGGAAATCGGGGCTTTGCGGGAATTCTAGGGTAAAGTGGGGTTTTGTGCTCTTTAGACGTGCCTTATAGTGTCCTAGGAGGAGTGGTGAAGTCGGTTTCCAAAACTCGTAGCTCGTTTGGAAGTACTAGCATTGAGAAAGTTGGGGTCATTTAGTGTTTTAGTTGATTTTTATAATGCTTGCTTATATAATGCTTATTGTGGATTATTATGCTCGTTATACTTTATTATGATTGAATTGTATATCAATTGTTGATAATGCTTGTTAGTGTTGTTCTTGTTATTTTATTGATTGTAAATGCTTATTGTATCGCATGTTAATACTAATTTGCACTTCAGTGCCTTGCTCGATTATCGTTATATTCTTCGTATTGCATTGCATTGTGTTAGGTGCGTGAGTGACGGCCCTCTCTGGGTAGTCTCGGGCTGCCAGGGTTGGTTGCTCTAGCTCCGTGTCCTATTCCCATTCTCGTTTGGGATGCCGCCCAGGTAGTTTTGGGTCGTAGAATTGACAGAGCATGTCCGGAGTACTCTAACGAAAGTTATAAGGTGGGTGAGCCGGCGCGTCATCATTCAAGTCATCGAAATCATGATCGGTACATTACTCGTTCGAGTGAACCATAGCCTTCAAAGTGTGGTATAGCTTTGATTGGTTGTGTTAATGCTTTCTTTAATTGTTATTGTATTGTTGATTATATTGATTGTTGTTCTTATTGGATATATATTGCTTAACTGCCTTATTTGCATTGCACGATCTTCTTTCTCTCCACCTCGATATCTGTTTCGCCCTCACTGAGTATACGTGTTGAGTATACTCACTCCTCACCACCACATTTCAGGAAAGTGTCGTGTTAGCTGGAAAGCTCGTGCTTGAAGAGTTGTCTTGCGTGTTATGTGGCTGAGTGGTAGGAAGATGCAAAGATGTATGTTTCATGTGTTGTATGTATTTAATGTTAAAGGGAATGTAATTTAAGTTAACTAGGTTATTGAGGTGGTATGATAAGCTATTTTATGTATCCAATTAGTATAGTTAACTTCAATGCATGTTTGTATTGTATAAAGGAAAGAGTTAGAATAGTCTGGGTACTTGGAATTGTATATATACTTGTTGTGTTTAATTATTGAGAACCGAGGCTCGGATGGCCTTGAGGAATTGTGAATGGTTGGACACGGTACTGGTCCACTTATATGCTGTCCCAGGTTTGCATTTTGCCTAGAAATAGGGGAGACTCCGTCCGTATTTCCCTAAATTTTATACCCGGGTTTGGAATTGGGTTGTGATTAGATTGATTGATAGAACACCTAGTCTCGAGAGGGATCGGGGTGTTAGAGGTGGTATCAGAGCTTGTTTAGCTCATAAGCCGGGACAGGGTCCTCGGTCTGGTGGGTAGTGATCCTTGATTGTGTGCTTGTTAAGTGTGTCTTGAAAGTGTATGCTTGTATGTGAGATTGTGTGTGACACCCCGATCCCTCTCGAGACTGGGAGTTCTATCGATCAATCTAATCACAACCCAAATCCAAACCCGGGCAAAATTTTCTAGGAAAACGGACGGAGTCTCCCCTGTTTCTAGGCGAAATGTAAAACCTGCGATAGCATATAAGTGGACCAATACCCTGTCCAAACATTCAAAACCACCTCAAAGCCATCCGAGCCTCGGTTCTCAACAATTATACTCAGCAAGTATACATACATTTCCAATTAAAAAGCTAACCTATCTCTTTTCATTCTTGACAAATACATTCAAACTAGACAATTAAACCATACTAAGCTACTGCATAAAATAAACTATCATGCCATTCTAATTCTTTTTCTTGGGACATTACAAACATGCATTGAGGTTAAGTTATAATAACTAGATACATAATCTAACTTATCCAACTACTTCAACAATCTAATGAAACTTAAATTATATACTTTTTGACATTAATTACATACAACATATGAAAGCATATATCTTTACAACTTCGACACTCAAGCCACATAGGCACGCAAGACAACTCTTCAGGCACGACCTTTCACGAAATCATGAACTTTTCAGCTAACATGACATTTCCTGAAATATGGTGGTGAGGAGTGAGTATACACATCACGTATACTCAGTGAGGGCAAGACAGATATCGAATTGGAGAAAAGAAAGTCGTGCAATGCAAATAAGACAGTTAAGCAATATAACTGATAAATAAGCAATCAAGACAAACAATCAATACAATAAGAAATTACTGAAAGCATTAACACAACCATTCAAAGCTATACCACACTCTGAAGGCTATGGTTCACTCATACGAGCAATGTACCATTTCACGAGCGATCCATCAATCTCGAGTTTGCTGTTGACAAGGATGACAATAAGCCCGCAACCACCTTATAACACCAGTTTGGAATACCCCGGGAGTATCCATCAATCTACGCCCCAAATCTCCCTGGGAGGCAACCCAAGCGAGAAAATGGAATAGCAGCGGAGCTAGGGCAACCAACATTGGCAACCCGAGGCTACCCATAGAGGCCCATCACTCACGCGCGAGACTCTATGCAATGCAAGACTCGATACAAGGCAATAAACGAGTAATAGCACAACAATACAAACTAGTGACAACAAACGAGATAACAAGAAATCACAATCAATTCTAACATTCAACTAACTTTTCAAGCATGACAAGCAATAATAAGCAACAATAACACCAATTAAACAAGTATATCAAGCAACACTAAGCATTCTATAGGCATAATATCAAGATAACAAGAAAAATAAAAAATCGGCCCCAACTATAAAAACACTACCATTTCCAAACGAGCCACGAGTTCTGGAAACCGACTTCGCTAATCCTCCTAGGTCACCATAAGGCACGTCCAAGGACCCCGAAACCCTACTTTACCCTAGAATTTGCGCAAAGCCCCGATTTCTCCCTTTGCTCGTTTGAACTACAACTATACCAACCAAACATCCAACCAACGCCATAATCGCACCAAAAGTGCTTCCATGGCCTCCTGAAACAATGCCAACACGCAAAATGAGAAAATGCCAAACTCGACCAAAACGTCCCCAACTTTCACTAAGCCGTTTTTCTCCATTTTTCCATTACACATTACAATTAAACAGCGCATTTAGGCATTCTAGCATATCTAGCATCTTCCTACATCAAAAGACAACATAACGGCGCAACTTTATCATTTCAAGGGTTTACTATTGATAAAATACTATTCAACTAACATTTTATATTTCAATTTCAATATTTAACCGCGGAAAATGTTAAAAAGCTATAAATACATGTTCTACGATTGCTAGGGATCATTCTATAAGCCTCAAAACGATTAAAACAAAAAATTACGGATAAAACCCAATATTTAAAGTTAATACATAAAATATTCAAATGCGCAAATAAACATGAAACCCTCACCTTAGATGCTCCTAGAAGCTAGGAAAACTTCGTAGGATGCCTTGGAAACCACCCCGTGCAAGCTCACGCGAAGAATCGAAGATTTGATGTTGAAATTTCTATTTTTTTTCTCCCTCATTTTCGGCCCTAGCTGGTTCTGTTTTCAGCTTGCTTTCTTTTTTTATTTTGAGCTATTTTAGGCTATTAAAAGAGGCACAAGGTCAAAATGGTCAATCCCCTTTGTCAAACCACTTAAAAATTGGTCAAACTAGCCTATTTCATGCATTTTTAGGCTAAAACAACTAAGGAAACATCAATTCTAGCTAACAACAATTAAATTATAAAATTTAAGGCACTAAAATACTAGTTTCACTATTTGCTGAGGACTCGAATTCATTTCCTAACTATCTCTCTCGATATGCAATGCACGTTGCGACAACAAAGAAGTAACAATTAATTCTCAAAGAATCTAAGAAATATATCATTTTTGGAAAGCATCATAGTTTAGAATTTATTCCGGCTCGGAGTTACTTTTCTCATTTATTTGAAAACTGAGTGATTTTAACGCAAAACAACCGAAACCGATTTTTAAAATAATCAAAACAATCAAGGTAATCAATATTCATTTAAAATAATTAATTTCACTAGTTCTAGAATATTTTAATGAATTATAAAGTTAATATTAAGCTACAAATGAAGGTTAATATAAACACGTAGTCAAACACAATTAAACCCTAACATTTAAGATAACACTTAATTAATCATAAGAAAATAAATTCAATTACTATAATTATCAGGAATAGGTAATAATCTTTTAATTATTCAATTTACAACTACTAAATGCTTCGAAGAGGATTATTAAAATAGTGCAAATTGGTTGATTTAACTAATTAAACATTTAATCAAATGCAGTCAGGTGCAATTAAATGCATGCCGGGTTCGGGTTATCACATCCTTCCCCCTTAAAACAATTGCGTCCTCACAATTCTTCTTCCAATAGAACTCAGCATCATCTGAAATCCAATTCTGACTAATCTTCATCGGTTGAAGAATCCCGTTGACACGAATATCCAAGAAGAATAAGATTCCAACCAAGAGCGCCGAGATAATACCAATAAAGACTAAAGCAAAAATATTGTAGATGAAATCACATCACATATTAATGAAAAGTGGAATACCGAATGAAAACCCCATACACGAATCTCTAGTAGAATTTCAACCATTACTGCCCGAGAATCCCCAAGCAAAAAGCCAAATAAAGGCTAAATCAAAGGTTCCATCTAGAGGTCCAAAGAAGCCTTCCAAATAATAACCCCATGGAACAACCAATTAGATTCCGAGTTTTGCTATCAAATGCTGAGAGGAATGTTAAAGGAAATAGCAGAGAGAATATAATGTGCCCAATAAGACAATCAAGTTGAATAACAAATATAGTTTCCTAGATGGATGAAACTCCAAGGATAAACACCGAACTGGTCAACAATATACCGAAACCAAACTCTGAGGTCTCTTCACTGTTTGCCAAGTGAGAACTTCATACAACTTTGCCAATAAGGAAAATACCAATAGAACGCCCAATAAGAATTTCAAAGAACACCATAAGTAGCATTATTCAATAAGTCTGATAGGAACTCCAAATACTAAACCTACTGAGGAAAACTGAAGAAGATATCCGAGACAATGCTCCAATAAGAAAGTAGCCAAGTTTGACTAATAAATAAATACTAAATAATTGGCCACTGAGAATTCCAGAAATTACCATTGAAGAATTGCCAATCAGGGATGCCAGTATCATACCAATAAAGACCGAGACACATATACCCTAGATAATACTGTGCAGTAAGGTCGATTGAAATCCCAATAGCCAAATCCACCGAGAAATGCCAACAGAAGTCTCCAAAGAATACCCATTAAGAAAGCTAAAGAATGCCCCAGAGAATAACCAAATAAAACCCCAAGAGAAAGCTACTTTTTCACAACTGTTAAGCACAGAGGAGGACCATAGAGATTCGCCAATAACCGAGCTCCAAAAGCAAACACCAATTCCCAAATAAAGGCTAGTCAAATGCCATTCATTTCCTGCCAACCCATACACCTTGAAAAGCCAGCGGTGAACCACTTTCTTCAGGGGAGGAAGAAGTCTTTCTTACCATTTCCATGGGACATGTATGAATGCCAAGATATCACATTTATACACATGCCTTAAACTACTATGCAAGCAAGTTTACAAAAGAGTTTATTCAACAAAGTCACTCAAGCATGACAATCAAATCAAGCACAACATAATCAATTCAAATCATAGCATAACCAATTCAAGACAGTCCAATACACACATTACAAGCAATACTCCAAGCAAATAACAATTCACTAGGTCGATTCGATTCACAATACCAATTTGATAGGTCAATTCAATGCACAACTAGACACTTTACTTCACTCAGCACACAATTAACACATAACACATAACTAAATCACATAGGAGCACACTTTCATGTCAAGACACATAATCTCACATACAAGCACACTTTCAAGACACACTTAACAAGCACACATTCAAGGACCACTACCCACCAGACCGAGGACCCTCTCCCGGCTTATGAACTAAACAAGCTCTGATACCACCTGTGACACTCCGATCCCTCTCGAGACCGGGAGTTCTATCGATCAATCTAATCACAACCCAAATCCAAACCCGGACAAAATTTTCAGGGAAAACGGACGGAGTCTCCCCTGTTTTTAGGCGAAATGTAAAACCTGCGATAGCATATAAGTGGACCAATACCCTGTCCAAACATTTAAAACCACCTCAAGGCCATCCGAGCCTCGGTTCTCAACAATTAAACTCAGCAAGTATACATACATTTCCAATTAAAAAGCTAACCTATCTCTTTTCATTCTTGACAAATACATTCAAACTAGACAATTAAACCATACTAAGCTACTGCATAAAATAAACTATCATGCCATTCTAAATATTTTTCTTGGGACATTACAAACATGCATTGAGGTTAAGTTATACTAACTAGATACATAATCTAACTTATCCAACTACTTCAACAATCTAATGGAACTTAAATTACATACTTTTTGACATTAATTACATACAACATATGAAAGCATATATCTTTACAACTTCAACACTCAAGCCACATAGGCACGCAAGACAACTCTTCAGGCACGAACTTTCATGAAATCACGAACTTTCCAGCTAACATGACATTTCCTAAAATGTGGTGGTGAGGAGTGAGTATACACATCACGTATACTCAGTGAGGGCGGGACAAATATCGAATTGCAGAGAAATAAAGTCGTGCAATGCAAATAAGACAGTTAAGCAATATAACTGATAAATAAGCAATCAAGACAAACAATCAATACAATAAGCAATTACTGAAAGCATTAACACAACCATTCAAAGCTATACCACACTCTGAAGGCTATGGTTCACTCATACGAGCAATGTACCATTTCACGAGCGATACATCAATCTCGAGCTTGATGTTGACAACGATGACAATAAGCGCGCAACCACCTTATAACACCAGTTTGGAATACCCCGGGAGTATCCATCAATCTACGACCCAAATCTCCCTGGGAGGCAACCCAAGCGAGAAAAGGGAATAGCAGCGGAGCTAGCGTAACCAAAACTGGCAACCCGAGGCTACCCAGAGAGGCCCATCACTCACGCGCGAGACGCTATGCAATGCAAGACTCGATACAAGGCAATAAACGAGTGATAGCACAATAATACAAACTAGTGACAACAAACGAGATAACAAGCAATCACAATCAATACTAACATTCAACTAACTTTTCAAGCAAGACAAGCAATAATAAGCAACAATAACACCAATTAAACAAGTATATCAAGCAACACTAACATTCTATAGGCATAATATCAAGATAACAAGCAAAATCACAAATCGGCCCCAACTATCAAAACACTACCCTTTCCAAACGAGCCACGAGTTCTGGAAACCGACTTCGCTAATCCTCCTAGGTCACCATAAGGCACGTCCAAGGACCGTGAAACCCTACTTTACCCTAGAATTCGCGCAAAGCCCCGATTTCCCCCTTTGCTCATTTGAACTACAACTATACCAACCAAACACCCAACGAATGCCATAATCGCACCAAAAGTGCTTCCATTGTCTCCCGAAACAATGCCAACACGCAAAACGAGAAAATACCAAACTCGACCAAAACAACCCCGACTTTCACTAAGCCATTTTTCTTCGTTTTTCCATTACACATTCCAATTAAACCACACATTTAGGCATTCTAGCATATCTAGCATCTTCCTACATCAACAGACAGCATAACGGTGTAACTTTATCATTTCAAGGGTTTACTATTCATAAAATACTATTCAACTAACATTTTATATTTCAATTTCAATATTTAACCGCAGAAAATGTTAAAAAGCTATAAATAATGTTCTACGATTGCTAGGGAACATTCTATAAGCCTCAAAATGATTAAAACTACAAACTACGGATAAAACCCAAAAATTAAAGTTAATACATAAAACTTTCAAATGCGCATATAAACATGAAACTCACACCTTAGACGCTCCTAGACGCTAGGAAAACCTCGTAGGATGCCTCAAAAACCACCCCGTGCAAGCTCACGCGAAGAATCGTAGATTTGAAGGTGAAATGGTCTTTTTTTCTTCTCCCTTATTTTCGGCCCTAGCTGGTTCTGTTTTCAGCTTGCTTTCTTTTTTTATTTTGAGCTATTTTAGGCTATTAAAAGAGGCACAAGGTCAAAATGGTCAATCCCCTTGGTCAAACCACTTAGAAATTGGTGAAACTAGCCTATTTCATGCATTTTTAGGCTAAAACAACTAAGGAAACATCAATTCTAGATAACAACAATTAAATTATAAAATTTAAGGCACTAAAATACTAGTTTCACTATTTGCTGAGGACTCGAATTCATTTCCTAACTATCTATCTCGATATGCAATGCACGTTGCGACAACAAAGAAGTAATAGTTAATTCTCAAAGAATCTAAGAAATATATCATTTTTGGAAAGCATCATAGTTTAGAATTTACTCCGGCTCAGAGTTACTTTTCTCATTTATTTAAAAATCGAGTGATTTTAACGTAAAACAACCAAACTCGATGTTTAAAATATTCAAAACAATCAAGATAATCAATATTCATTTAAAATAATTAATTTCACTAGTTCTAGAACATTTTAAAGAATTATAAAGTTAATATTAAGCTACAAATAAAGGTTAATATAAACACGTAGTCAAAAATAATTAAACCCTAACATTTAAGATAACACTTAATTAATCACAAGAAAAGAAATTCAATTACCATAATTATTAGGAATAGGTAATAATCTTTTAATTATTCAATTTACAACTACTAAATGCTTCCAAGAGGAATATTAAAATAGTACAAATTGGTTGATTTAACTAATTAAACATTTAATCAAATGCAGTCAGGTGCTATTAAATGCATGCCGGGTTCGGGTTATCACATTGTGTATCTTGACTTGAATGTATGCACCTATGTGATATAGTTATGTGTTATGTGTTAAATGTTTCTCAAGTAAAGTGAAGTGGCTACTCGTGTATCGAATTGGCTTCATGAATCGAATTGACCTCGTGAATTGTTATTTGCTTGAAGTATTGCTTGTAATGTGTGTATTGGAATGTCTTGAATTGGTTATACTATGATTTGAATTGATTATGTTGTGCTTGACTTGATTGTCGTGCTTGAGTGACTTTGTTGAATAAACTGTTTTACAAACATGCTTGCATAATAGATTAAGGCATATATGTATAAATGTGATATCTTGGCATTCATACATGTCCTGTTGAAATTGTTAGAAAGACTTCTTCCTCCCCCTGAAGAGAAGTGGTTAGCAGCAGGCCTACCAAGTTATGTGCATTGACAGGAATGAGCAGTATTTGACTAGCCTTTATTTAGGAGTTGGTGTTTGATTTTGGAGCTCGGTTATTGGCGAATCTCTAAGGTCCTCCTCTGTGCTTAACAGTTGTGAAAGAGTAGCTTTCTTTTGAGGTTCTATTTGGCTGTTCTCTAGAGTATTCTTTGGTTTTCTTACTGGGTATTCTTTGGAACTTCAGTTGGCACTTCTTGGTAGACTTGGCTATTGGGATTTCAATCGGACTTACTGCATGGTATTATTTATGGAATATGTGTCTCGGTCTTTATTGGTGAGTTACTGGCATTCCTTATTGGAAATTCTTCAATGGCATTTTATAGAATTCTTAGTGGCCATTTATTTAGTACTTACTTATTGGGCAAACCTTGCTACTTTCTTACTAGAGTATTGTTTCGGGTATTTCCTTTAGTGTTCCTCAGTAGGTTTGGTATTTGGAATTCCTATCAGACTTATTGTATAGTACTACCTACGGTATTCTTTGGAATTCTTAGTGGGCATTCTCCTAGTATTTTCCTTGATGGCACTTATTGGAAGTTTTACACTTGGAATCTTGTTCAAACTTATTATCTCATATTGCTTACGGTATGCTGTGGAATACTTTGGGCTTTCTTGGTGGTAAGTTGTATAAAGTTGTCACTTGGCAAACAGTGAAGAGGCCTCGGAGTTTGGTTTTGTATATTGTGCACTAGCTCGGTATTTTTCCTTAGGGTTTTCGTCTATCTGGGAAACTATATTTGTTATTCAACTTGATTGTCTTATTGGGCACATTATATTTTCTTGCTATTTTTGTTGACATTCTTCTCAGCATTTGATAGCAGTACTCAGGATCTAATTGGTTATCCTATGGGGTTATTATTTGGAAGACTTCTCTGGGACTCTTGAAGTATATTTCATTGGGTTTTCTTAATACTTTCCTCAACACTCCTAACATGGAAATTCTTCTATGAAATTCATGACTAGCGGGGTATTTCTTTGGGCCTCTGGATGGAATCTTCAGTTGAGTTTCTTGATAGGGAGTTCTCGAGCGGTTGTAGTTGAACTTCTATTGGAGATTCGTGTGTGGGGTATTCTTCTTGTCGTTGTTGTGCAGTATTATTGACATCTACAGTATCTCTGCTTCAGTCTTTTGTTGGTATTTTCTCGGCATTCTTGGTTGGGATTTCTATTTGGGTTTTCCTACGAGTATCTTATTCAATGTCTTGCTCAGCAACCAATAAAGAGTGGTCAGAGTTGGATCTCAGGTGATGCTGAATCCTATCAGAACAAGAATTGCAAGGACGCAATTTTTTTAAGGGGGGAAGGATGTGGTCCCCGAACCCGGCATGCATTTAATGGCATTTAATTGCATGTAATTAAGTGTCATCTTAAATGTTAGCATTGAATTTCGTGTTTATTTTTAGTTAAACATTCTTTTCTAGCATTGTTTTCATAATTCTTTTAGAAGTAATTAATTAATACTTGAGTTAAATATTTTAACGGAGTATCAACTACTTTTCATATTTATGTTACTTGGTTTTATTTTCTTGCACCTTAATGCTCGGTTTTCAAATAAATGAAAAAGTAGCTCTGAGCCTGGAGTGAATTTTGAACTATGTTACTTTTCAAAAAATTATATTTTTCTTATATTCTATAATATTTAGGTGTTAATCGTTCTTCGTCATTTTGTGCATAGCATATCGAGAGCGATAGTTAGGAAATGATTTATAGTCCTCAGCAAATAGTGAAAACTAGTATTTAGTGTTTTAATTTTAGTGTTTTAGTTGTTGACTAGAATCATAATTTTATTAGTTGTTTTAGCCTTAAAATGCATGAAATAAGCTTAGTTGACCAAGTTTAAGTTAGCTTTGACCATTGACCTTTGACCACTTAGCTTGTCATCTTTTTAAATAGCTTATAATAGCAAAAATAAAACAAAGGAAAAGCTGAAAAAAAAGAGATGGTGGCCGAAACCATAGGAGAAAAGAAAAAAAAATTTCAACTTCAAATCTTCAAATCTTCGCGAGGGCTTACACGGAGTTGTTTCTGAGGTTTCCAACGTGGTTTTCCAAGCGTCTAGTAGCGTCTAAAGTGAGGGTTGCATCATTATTTGAGTATTTGAAGTTATTGTATCTAAACTTTAATTCTTGTAATTTAGCTGTAGGTTGTTATTTTATCTGTTTTGTTGCTTAAAGAATGTTTTTTGTTGATGGTGGAACATGTATTTGTAGTTTTTTAGCATTTTCTACGGTTAAATATAGCAATTGTATTTTAAAATGCGAATGGAATAGTAAAATATGAATAGTAAATCCCTGTTTCGTAAAAGTTGCTCCGTTTTGCATTCTGCTGATGTAGAAAGATGCTAGATATGTTAGAATGCTTAAATGTATGGTTTAATTGGATTTTGTAATGGAAAAACGGAGAAAAATGGCTTGGTACATGTTGGAGTCGTTCTGGTCAAGCTTTGCATTTTATCGTTTTGCATGAAGGCATTGTCGTAGTATGCCATGGAAGCACTTCTGGTGCAGTTATGACATTGGTTGAGTGATCGGTTGAGGTAGCTGTAGTTCAAACGGGCAAAGGGGGAAATCGGGGCTTTGCGGGAATTCTAGGGTAAAGTGGGGTTTCGTGGTCTTTAGACGTGCCATATAGTGTCCTAGGAGTAGTAGTGAAGTCGGTTTCCAAAACTCGTAGCTCGTTTGGAAGTAGTAGCATTGAGAAAGTTGGGGTCATTTAGTGTTTTAGTTGATTTTTATAATGCTTGCTTAAATAATGCTTATTGTGGATTATTATGCTCGTTATACTTGATTATGATTGAATTGTATATTAATTGTTGATAATGCTTGTTAGTGTTGTTCTTGTTATTTTATTGATTGTAAATGATTATTGTATCGCATGTTGATACTAATCTGCACTTCAGTGCTTTGCTCGATTATCGTTATATTCTTCGTATTGCAATGCATTGTGTCAGGCGCGTGAGTGACGGGCCTCTCTGGGTAGTCTCGGGTTGCCAGGGTTGGTTGTTCTAGCTCCGTGTCCTATTCCCGTTCTCGCTTGGGATGCCGCCCAGGGAGTTTTGGGTCGTAGAATTGATAGAGTATGTCCGGAGTACTTTAACGGAAGTTATAAGGTGGGTGAGCCAGCGCGTCATCGTTAAAGTCATCGAAATCATGATCGGTACATTACTCGTTCGAGTGAACCGTCGCCTTCAAAGTGTGGTATAGCTTTGATTGGTTGTGTTAATGCTTTCTTTAATTGTTATTGTATTGTTGATTATATTGATTGTTGTTCTTATTGGATATATATTGCTTAACTGCCTTATTTGCATTGCACGATCTTCTTTCTCTCCACCTCGATATCTGTTTCGCCCTCACTGAGTATACGTGTTGAGTATACTCACTCCTCACCACCACATTTCAGGAAAGTGTCGTGTTAGCTGGAAAGCTCGTGCTTGAAGAGTTGTCTTGCGTGTTATGTGGCTGAGTGGTAGGAAGATGCAAAGATGTATGTTTCATGTGTTGTATGTATTTAATGTTAAAGAGAATGTAATTTAAGTTTAACTAGGTTATTTTGGTGGTATGATTAGCTATTTTATGTATCCAATTAGTATAGTTAACTACAATGCATATTTGTATTGTCTAAAGGAAAGAGTTAGTATAGTCTCGGTATTTGGAAATGTATATATACTTGTTGTGTTTAATTGTTGAGAACGAGGCTCGGATGGCCTTGAGGAATCGTGAATGGTTGGACACGGTACTGGTCCACTTATATGTTGTTGCAGGTTTGCATTTTGCCTAGAAACAGGGGAGACTCTGTCTGTCTTTCCCTAAATTTTATGCCCGGGTTTGGAATTGGGTTGTGATTAGATTGATTGATAGAATACCCGGTCTCGAGAGGGATCGGGGTGTTACAATGAAACTTGAAATCTGTGTTGTTTTCTTTAATCTTCTAAAATTTTTGGTCCTTCTGTTGAGCCTCTCGTAATTCAGACAACAAGTTCAATTGAACCTGTGTAGTGGCAAAAAGTAACCCTTGCCTCAAGTCGAGCTTCGAATACACTTTAGCTCCCTGAAGTTGATCAAACAACTCGTCGATCAGTGGAAGTGGGTATTTATTCTTGACGGTCACTTGATTTAATCTTCGGTAATCGATGCATAGCCTCAACGTTCCGTCTTTCTTCTTTACAAATAGGACTGGCTGTGACGCTCGAGAACATTGTCATGATTCATTAATTGTTTCATCCATTTACTTGTTGTTTTCCTTAGTTACTATTCATTACGTTTTTCAACTATCTATTTTCTTCGAATTAGCATTTTTCTTAAATCATATTAATTGTTATAGGAATGAGAAAAATGTGCATTTGAGCTTAAAGCGATATGAGCCTTCGTTTAGAAAATGATTTGTTAAAACTAATGAATAGTTTTACGTAGGAAACATTATGTTTTAGTTAGCTAACTTAATTTATGCGCATTAGACTCGTTTTTAAGTTGACTAGACTCATTTTAGTAGGCAATAAACTCACCAACTTGATCCCCCCTTTAAATACTCAACATATACAAATATTAAGCTCATAAAAAAATAAAAAATAAAAGAGAGCATGCTGAAAACACTGTAGCAAATCCGAGAATAGCATAGGAAGAGAAATAGAGTTTTTTTGCTCAACAAATCCTCATTCCAAGCCAAGCCAAGCTAGGTGCAAGTGGTTTAGGATGTCTACTAACCTCCTAGGAGCTCCTACGCGCAATAGGTGAGGGATTTCATGGCTTATTTTCGCATTTTAAAATAGTTGCTATTTTCTTGATTTGTTAGAAATAATGTTTAATACTATTGCAAGGTTCAAATAAGCTTATATATGTTGTGTACATGTAGTAGAGACCATTTTTATGCTATTGTT
The DNA here is from genome assembly GCA_037974665.1 of Ehretia macrophylla. Lineage (NCBI taxonomy): Eukaryota > Viridiplantae > Streptophyta > Magnoliopsida > Boraginales > Ehretiaceae > Ehretia > Ehretia macrophylla. The sequence continues at coordinate 73,344,111 of CM075770.1, forward strand.
TCATGAATTAAACGGTAGAAATCGATAGTTAATTCGTAGGGGTGAATAGTGATGGAAATTCTAGGGTTTTGTGTAATTGCGCATTTTAACTTGATTCAATGTTGCTAATAGATGCTTTAGGTGTTAATGAAGGTAGTTTAATAGCCCCGTGCACTTAAATTGCTCTAATCTCACATAGAACTTGAATTAGGCGACTTTAACAAAGGGGTTTTAGGGTAAAGATGAATCCGGGTGGATCCAGGCTTCACTTCTAGTATACTTAGGCTACCTAGGTGCCATAGAAGCTTTGCTAACCCTTGTTTGAAGCCCGGATGAGGTAAGTGTAGTGTAAAGCTATAAGAGGGAATTTGGGGCTTTTGGGGTTATTGCGGGCGTTTGAATGTGTTAGAGGGTTGAAAGGGTTCCTTGAGGGTTAGTTAAAAGGTTGGTAGAGTTTCACTTTGAATTTGAATCAATAACTTTAGTTTGGAAGAGAAATAACTTGAATAACAAAGGGGTTTAGGTGCAATTTCGGTTGTCTCACGCTTCTAAGACCTTGGCATGACTTCTTGAATGTTTAAATGTAGTTTCAAGTTGGTTTGGAACTTTTGATGTAATTCTAATTATATCTTGTATATGCCCTTTTGTAAAACTGCTTATTTGCTTGTATAAACTGCTTCTATTCTAACTGCATTGAGGCAACTTCGAGATTAAAACTGTATTAATTGGAGAAGGATTAGGGGTTGAATTATATACCATTAGAAAGCCTTACGAGTCTAGTTTCTACAGCTTTTTACAGTGCATTAATCGGAGTTGTCTAGAGCAAGTTATGATCATTTTGGTGAGATGTGTCAGAAATGCCCTGTTACGCGAGAATCTGAATTTTGTTGTTATTTTGCTATAGTAATGATATAATTCAATTATAATTGGGTGTATTCGATCAAGACCTTATTGTGTAGTGTCCTTGGATGATTAATAACGTAATAGGACTCTTATAGTTATTTTGTATACATGAATTGTAATTGAAATCTAATCGCTAGTAAAGTTAATTTAAATTGAAAGCTATTGTATTCGACTGTGAATGAGAAATGCTAGTAGAGTTGTGATGGTCACCACCTTTAGACATAGGTAATGTTTCTATATATGCTAAACAATTCAACTGTTAGAATTAGTTGTTGTTATCAATGTGCAACTTGTGAATACTTAGAAAGGTCAAGTAAACTATGTGCAAGAATGTGTTTAATGCTTTTTGAAACTACATGTAAGGTTAATTATAAGTTGATAGTTGTCTATTATATGTTAAATGTAATTAACTTAAGTTAATACTACTAGTGATATGTTAGAATCTTAGCTTGAAGTATAGTTATTTTACTAAAATAGTATGTTAGTTATTAAATGGTTGATAGTTAACTTTTCTATTAGTTGATAAATGCATTTCTTTCCCTATGTGCTAATGTTGGGCTATCTTCATAGAGATATTACTAACTATTGTAAGTAAAGTAGAATATGAATTAGAAGTTCATTAAAGTAGTAAAAGACTGGGTAGTGTCATTGTGAATGAATGTGTCATTTGAGCATTAATGTAACCTAACCTTTATTATCTATAAATTCTTTGGAGAAATTCTTTGAGTTGAGTTAATGGCTAGTTTATTGTATGTGGAGTGAATTAGTTTCTTGTACAAGTTATTAACTAAAGTAAAATGAGAAATAGTATGAGTAACTGCAGGCTCATGTGTTGATCTTAGTTAAACTAAATTATAGCTCGGTTTATATCTAGTTATAGCATGCTGGTTTAATCATTCTCCTTTAAGTTTTTGAACTATCTTCTTAATTAACTTGTAGACTATTGAAAATATAGAATATATGTTAAGTTAAAGTATATAAAAGTGGTGGTTTGTTAAAAATAGAATTCTAATAGATATTGTATATATGCTAAATAAGCGAAGTTATAAGTTAGCCAACCTAGCTGAATAATTAATGAATGTTGTAGTTAAAGAGTAATTGAAGTATTGTTTGCTCATAGGTTCAAGGTGACTGGAAATGATGTGATTCAAACTTACATCTTGGAGCTCGGTAGAGGTAAGGGCCCTGCATCCTTACGTGCACCATAGTTTATTTTCTTTCTAAAAGAGTATATTGTTTAGTATAATTGCGTAATTGATATATGCTTATTGTTGCTAAATTGTAACTTGGTGCGAGAACAACTTACTTTTTGTCCTTAAATATGTTTCCTGATTATATTGTCATTGTTATCATTCTTGCATTTCATCGTGGTTGCGCAACCTCATTGTCACGGCGGATGCGATGGCCTCACTGGGCGGCATCGGGCTTGCCAGTGTTGGTTGCCTTAGCTCCGTCTGCTATTCCCTCACTCGCCTGGTCTGGAGATTGCCAGGGGGTGTTGGGTCGTAGGATCGGGTACATCCGGAGTACCCATTGGTGTAAGGGATGCCGGAATATCGAGATCGAGATCGTGGTTCGTGGATCGGGGATCGAAGATTTGGAGTAATAAGGGTTATCGATTGTATCCTTTTAAAATGTGGTATTAGAAATGTTATTCACTGTTTATCTATTGTATTAATTGTGTTAAGTTGCTGCATTGCACGTCCCCGGTAGACCTTATCCCTCACTGAGCAATTGTGATTGCTCATCCCTCGTTAAACATGTTTCAGGGAGTGCTGAGGGTGATCCCCAACTAGTTGAGGTACTAGTGGAAGAGGAAGAAGTTCAGACTGAGCCTTTGCCCTAGTTGTTGTGTAAGGTGGATTTGCCTTCTTGTTGTTACATGGTGTACTTGTATTGCTATAGCATGATCTATTTTGTGGCCTTAAGGCTATGTATATTCTTGTAGTTGCAAGTTGAAGTTGTTGGCTGTAATGTTAGCTTTGAGATATTATGGCTTGTAATAACTTTTAATTCTCCTTTTAGTTCTTGCATGCTTGGGGGTGTATGTTTAGAGGTGTTGATTTCAACTTCTAAAATTGCTCTAATGTTATCATAGGATGGCATGTTAAAAAGGTTTAATGAAAAGTTAAGTTGGGTGCATGCATGTGTGATTTGGAGCTGTTGTTTGTCTCCTGGCTTGGATGACCTTGAACCTTTGAATTTTAATTATAAAAGCTTGTTTTAGTATATTGTGGCTATTTTGAGCATTTACAGGTTTGAAAAAATATATGCGGTACAAAGGAACCTCTGTCCGTTTTTCCCTAAAATTTTGTGACCGGGTTTGGTATTGGGTTGAGAATAGCATGGTTATTAAAGCCTCCGGTCTCGTGAGGGATCGGGGCGTTACACTAGCGCTCCCCACGGAGAAGAACTTGGTTGAACAAACCCCTTCTTCAACAATCCTTGCAATTGGTCCTTCAATTCTTGTAGCTCAGCTGGTGCCATATGATAGGGAGCTTTAGATATCGGCTGGGTGCCAGGCAGTAATTCTATAATGAACTCGATCTCCCAATTTGGGGGTAAACTGGGCAATTATTCTGGAAACACATCCGCATAATCTTTAATCACTAGCATCTCCTCCAACTTAGCTTTGTCCGACGGCTTGTTGATGAGGTAAGCTAAGTATCCACTACACCCTTTCCTCAAGGACTTCACTCCTTTCGTAGATGAAATGATGGAACTCCCGGTGAAATCTCTTCGACCCATTACTTCCAATATTGGTTGACCAGGTATCTGGAATGTTACAATCTTCGTCCGGCAATCTAGTTGGGCATGATGCGTTGCCAACCAGTCCATCCCTAAAATGACTTCATAGTCTCGAAAGGGTAATACAATAAGATTAGCTGAGAATGCCCTATCTTTAATTTGGATTTTATATGCTTTACAAGCTGAGCGAGTAACAAGTTTAGAACCCATCGGAGTACCAACTTCTACTTCGTAAGGCAAACATACAACTCGTAATTTCACACGTTGCACACATAAGGGAGTAATAAATGAATGAGTATCACCTGGATCAATTAGCACCCTAACAGGTTGATTCAGTATCAAGAATGTACCTTCAACAACAACAGTCTCCTCTGGAAGCTCCTCGCACTCAATAGCATAAGCTTGGGCCGAAATTCTAGGAACTGGAGTCTTGCCTCGACCAGATGATTTAGCTTGATTTTGTCCTCCTTGCCATTTAGGGCAATCCTTGATCTGATGCTGATCACTCCCACACCGCACGCATCGTACTGACTTCTTCCATCACTGGGCCTCGGTATGACCCTTCTTGTCACAGTAAGAACAGTTGATAGACTGAGTAGCAGGTGAACTGCCTGTGGGTCCGCTGGTGGAAGAGGCTGATGGTGCTTTAGTCGGGCCACGGTTATTAACTAGTCTGTTCTGGCTCTGACTGCGACTCTGACTCTAGAATCTCCTCTGTTGTCCCGGAGGCTGATATGGTTTCTTGTTCAGCTGGCTCGAACTGGCTCTATCAAGTTTTCTCTTCTCAACTAGGGAACCAGCAGCAAGGAGAGCAGAATAGGTAGTGAAGTCATGCGAAGCCAACTAGTCCTGAATTTCTGGCCTCAACCCAATCATAAATTTCCACATCTTCGCCTCAGGGGTACTGACCATGTATTGAGCATAACGGGACAGTCAGTCAAAACGAGCCTCGTACTGGGCCACCGTCATGTTACCCTAGTTCAAGTGCATGAATTCCTCAATCCGTCTCTGCCTGGAAACTGTAGGTACGTATTTCTCCTTGATTGCCTTAACAAAATTACCCTACAAGCAAGGTGTATGATTAGTTTCCCAAAGTGCCTCCACAGTGTGCCACCAATGCTCAGCATCCCCGTGCAGCAGAAACACAGCGAACTCCACCTTTTCTTCATCAGTATAGTCAAGTGGTCTGAAAATCCTTTCAATCTCAGATAGCCAAGCCTCTGCCTTTTCATCATCAGCTTCGCCGTGGAATTTAGACGGGCGAAAGTCAAAGAACTCCCGCATTTTGCTATTCCTCCGATGGTTACCATCATTCCTCTTGTTGTTGTTGCTTGCTTGCTTGCTTCACGTGCATCTTGACGTTCCATCACTCGTGACACGTGATCCATGGCATTCGCCATCATATTAAACATAGCCATACTGGGTTTAGCTTGATAAGCATCTCCGGTCTCTTGGGGCTCACCTCTCCTATTAGTAGTACAGGTACTAGGGCCAACTATCTATAGGCACAGATTATGATGCACAATTTATTGGAATACGACAAACAAGAATTTAATGCATAAGATATGTAACATATAATTTTATATAGATACACAATTCTAGAAATAGTTAAGACATGTTAATCACATAAGCACATAGAGACAGAGAAGGCACAATTGATATTGTCACACAAAATCACACATAAACAAGTCATCTCAATTACCTTAGGGCTTCTACCCATGGTCCGAGAGTTAAACCCGGCTTAAGCAATCTAATCTCTGATACCATTAATATATATGGTGTCATGCCCCAACCCGACCTATAGAGGTTCGACTGGGAGTGATCTAAACGTTTAAGTCATTTCACGTACTTAATTGTTCATGATGGTTTAACACTTAACGTTTTAGCCTAAACTGCACAAATTCTCCAGAAAATTGGCAGCATAACGGCTATAATTGGGCTCCTTAGTTTGACCTAATTTTCTAAAGGCCTTAAAACTTTCAATCTCAAATTCATTTCCAACTAAGATTACTATTTATCACCAATCGGGGTGCCTACTAGTTATCTCGAAGCCTTGTTTGATTAATAACCTAGCATGATACTATGTCTCGTTTGTTTGTTATACCTTGTTACAAAAGTACCTATTGATCTTAGGCTACCAATGAGTACCTGCTTAAGATTGGATAGATTCATTTTAATTAATCATTTACCTGATACTTCATAAACCTGCGATAGATACTAACCAGTAGCGATAACAAAAATGACCATAGTAGTGTCTATCTAGTTATGATCAGTACAAGCCAAAATTAGACCCCAAATTACAACGGGGGTCATTTACAATACAACAACAAGCAATACAAGAAATAGTCTTCAGCCAACATATCGTTCACAAAATGGCCATAGTCAAGTAAGGCACGTAGGGCAAGCAATCATTCCAAGGAATCATCAGTAGGCACGTTGTCCTCGGGTACCTGTTCTTGGTCTTCTTCACCTGAGATGATAAAAGAGGGTGAGTCCTTATGAACTCAGCGAGGGGGAACGAGAAATAAGTTTTGAAACTCTTTTTCCAGTTCAACTTATGAAAACCCTTTTTGCAAACACGACATATATCACAAGTAAGTTCATAAAGTAATATAAAAGTAAAAGAACACAATTACCCGTATTTCCTCCCCGAGGTCCTCTAGGAACCAAGCGAGAGTACTTATACACATAGTGAAAAGGATACGGTGAGCTTTTGCTCTCAATTCATTTCCAGTATTAGTTGTTGCGGCCGACTTCAAATCATCCCCTTATCACGCCGAATGGGTGTACTCCGGATGTACCCCGAAATACTACGACCCAACTCTCCGAAGAAGTCTAGCCCCGAAGCGAGAGAGGGAATTGGACAATGGTAGTCACGGTTGCACCGGCAAGCCCGATGCCGCCCAGTGTGCGTGAACGCTACCACGCCAGAATGAAAGGTTGCAACCTTGTATGCAATGCACATTTATGACATTTAATATATCATATTAGGAGGACAACAGAGTAGGTTACCTCCGAGCAGTCATAAGATTGCACATTGACAAGTAAACACGCGAGGCATGATATAACAAGTAATTTCACTTGTAAAGCACATGGAGTTATATGAATATTAAACGGGCAGCCATGTAACTCATGTAAATCAAGTCATATAACTCATTTCGAAGTTCACGTAATCAAATAATAAGGTCATACAACATTGCGACGATGTTTACGTGGGACCGGGTATAAGAAAGGTCTACTTGTCAATATGTAATCATTGGAATCACACTTAGGGCTATAAGGGAAACTACGGCAGCCTACTAATCACATAATTAAGCACGATATCCATAGGATCAACACTTAGCGAATTTTCGTAGTCATTAGGGTTTCAATTCATGCTCACCCGTGCGATTAAACCTTAAGTTGTCACGTAATTGAACTCAAGCCATGCATCGATTAATTAAAACACCCTCAAGCATTCAAACAGTCCACACAACATCCAAGTGGCACAATCCAAGAATTTAATACAACAAGAGAAGTTACAATAATTTTCAAAGCAATCACTAGATGAAAATCTTACTGCAATGATCTGTATTCTCACAATCATTGAGACAAGCAAAATATCTCCAATTCCAGTGAAAAAATGTCAAATTAAAGCTCAAGTAGTGAACTAAATCCAGAAACAAACCTCGCATCATTTGGAGTTCGGGGTCAAGAGTTATAGCCAAAACCGTTAGACTACGCAAAACTGTCCAGATTTGTACAAATTTCAATGCTTGTCGTTTTTTAGGACCTTAATGTCAGATTTAGCCTTAGTCTATTTCTGACAAAAATGTCCAGAACTGAAAAATATAGCATCTTACCAACTTTCATACATTTTGAATATCATTTACTAAGTAAAAATGGGTTCGTTCTACAAGGACAGTGAATCTGCCAAAACCTGCTTCATTTTCCCAGATTTTCCAGATTTGGACACCTTTCGATGTTTTGCCATTTTGGGGACCTTAGATTCAAAATTAGCTTTGGCCTATTTCTATGAAAAATTCTCAGAACGGGCAATAATAGTCACCTAATAATTTTCACCCATTTTCAACAACATTTACCTGGTCAAATTCACTTTGTTCCAACAGAACAGAAAGCTGCCAAATATGCAATTTCACCTATCTTCACATTCTAGTCAAATATCTTGCCATGCATGTTTACAAAAGCTCATGTACACACATATATCACAAGTACAGAAGTAAAAAATAGACATTAAAAGGCATGCATGTGGTTTTTGAAGCTTTTCAAAACAGTTTTAGCCGTCACCTTAGCAAGACAACAATGAAGATGCACAAAGCTCTTGATGAAGCACAAGGTAGTCTTTTCTCCTTGCTTAGCCGAGAGACAACTTGAAATTCTCTAATTCCTAGATTAGTAACCATGTTCTTAGTATGTGCAAGTGGCTTGAACAAAAAGAATATGAAATAGGAGCTACCAAACATACCTAAGCCAAAATGAAGGTCCTATGAGCTTGCATGTGCGACTTTTGCATTCTTGCTTGCTTGGTCAAGTTCCTTAGTATCTTGCATGACTTGAAGAACCTTAGGATGTTGAACTTGAGCTATGGAATGTAGAATTTCATCCATGGCCGAGAGAGAGAGAGAAGAAATGAGAGAGTGAGAGAAAATGAGAGAATGTGAGAAAGAATGGAAGCTTGAGGAATTTTGATGCATATGTCGGCCTAGGGCCTTGAGAATTCTGAATTTGTGTCTTCAAGGAGCATGTTTTTGACATGTCTAGCATAGGCAAGTGAGTGGGTCGAGATTTTGATGCTTTGGGTAGGATTTTGAGCCATTTTTTTATGCTTTGTGTCATGAGCTTGTCATAGGATGTCTAGATTTAATTTTGAATTATGCAAAGCAAGCACAAATGCAAGAAAGTGGTCGGCCAAGGCTTGCAAAATTCTGAATTTTTGTCATCTTTTGAGCATTATTTAATTGTGTGTTTGGGATATGCAAAAGAATAAAGAATAAAGAATAAGAATGTCTAGCTTTTGGTACAACTTCGTCTTCTAGTGAGTTGAATTAGCATTTTAATATTAGTTAGTGGAGTTTGTAGAATTAATTAATGATCTACTATTTCGTGTAAGATGCTTTCTTGATTAGCGTGTGGGCACGCTTTCCTAGGTCTAGGGCACGCACTATGAGGTAAGCCATGAACTACGAGACGAATGCATGTTTTCCAAGTAAATGCACGCAACCCTAAATGTATGTACGTAATTCAATGCAAGGCACACAAAACGAAACACGACTCTTAAACCTAGGTCAAGGCACGCAAATCTAGGTTAGGAAGCATGAAACGAGTTATCGCACGCAAATCAAGGTCGGGCCTCACAAAATGTCATGGTCAAAGCTGCTTTCTCTAGACACCATAGAAAAGATCATTGACGAGTTCAATCTCTAATTCTGAAATTGTAAGTTTTATCCTCTTTATGAGCCTGACCTAAATCATATGGGTTAACAATTCTCATTTATTAGTTACAGAAAGCCCTTCTCCAGGAAGTAAACCCAGAGCCACTCATCTGAGCTGGCAGATTCAAATTCTGCTGCGCTGGTGCGCAAAGCAATCACGCTTAGAACTGCGTTGTGCAATCTTCAGTCTACCTATCATTGATTGTCCATTAAAGGCTGACTCCGCTAGGCAAGAGGACCACTACTAGGATTATTCAACTACTAACTGATGACCAAGGGACTACTCTTCCTCCTCCACTACTAATATTAACTGACCTGTTGATAAGATAGCAGAGGCAGTTGAGAGTATATTCGGAGAAAGAGAAAAAACCTATGCAGCCGTAGGGCACACAAAGGGCTCGTTCCGATTTTGAACCAAGTCTTATTACACTAGCCATTTTTCATGGAAGGGGGAATCTGAAAGTATAAAGTATAGAATTGAAGTGAACGCCTTTCTACTCTAATGAAGGCTTGCGTCTAGAGGCACTACTAGGAATAGGGACAAGGATTGACTCCACTTTAGAAGATTCTAACCGTCCAGCAGTTTTCTTTTCTTGGAAAGACAAGCTTGAATTGGCTCATGCACACATACATGGAACTTCTTACCGCCAGGGAGGGTTCTGGATCTAATAAGCAGAAATTACTTGTCTCCTTTGAAGAGAGGTTGCCTAAGAAAGCACCTTTTCCTACTACTACTAGTAGAATGCCGGTTTTCGTCACTTTTATTTGAGTTGATGAGATGATTTGATCTCACCTCTAGGCAGGTCGAAGAGAAGGTTGTTATCACAGTCTTACCGCCGAATACAACAATTAGACTACTCTATTAGGAAGTGCTTTCTCCCAGACATTCTCGGGTCTAAGTTCGTTAGACCGAGCAGTAAAGAAGAAGTATGTAGTGGTAGGCAGTTATAGACGTGTAGGGGCCATTTCCTATCTTCCCCGCCCTTGGTTACGAAACCGCACTCTTGGGTCAATCCTTTTACCTGGCCACCACCACCCATAGGGGACAAGGCCTTCTTCTCCAATTGCAGATTCTCCACCGGTTTTTCTTCGGCTTCGGATGTAGATGTGTTTGCTGAAAGCCTAGGTTTACTATTATATATATAGCCCAGAGTAATTACTTCTGGAACAAAATTTCATATATCCTTCTTTGTGAAGAGGAGACAGGTTAAGATGTGGTGGTGTCCGCCGCTCATTCACATTGCTGATGGTATACCGTGCCATTTGCCTTAGACTGGGAGTACTACTTCAGACAAGCAAACAAGGCAGGTTGAAAAGGTTTTTTTTCCTTCCATTCCTCTCCCTATTGGTCGAGTTACTTCATACCTTGTTCTATCAAACAAGCTTGTAAACACCTTTCCCTTGGGCTTGGAAATCGATAATAAAGAAAAAAAACTGGAAAAGGCCAGACCAGGAATCCTTAGATCTTTCGTTTGGACTAAAGAAGAAGAGGGCTGAGGAAAAGTGGGAACCCGCCGATCAATCCACCGGCCTCCATGTCCATCAGTAGCCCTATGAAGTACTGCTCAAGCCAAGTAGCGCGGTCTTCGGTAACAAGCAAGGGGAGCGAAAGCCGTTGCGCTAATGCACATCCGTTTTTTTTCTTGTTTAGGCAATCTAATAGAATAGAAAGGGCTTTAGCAACGAAAGCGCTTTTCACCTTATTTAAAAAAGAGTTATGCTTGACTTGGAAGTCCGTCCTGCTTCAGAGCAGATGGAAGGGATTCAACCAACTCTCTGAAAGTTCTCTTGGGCGAGCTAGGCTCAATGAAATCTTTGTCTAGTAGAAAGGTAGATGATTACTTGAACTCCAGTTTCAGGGCAAGGCGTAAGCCAAGGGGATCTTGAATCAAAGAATTCCTATCCGGCAAGCCAAGTAGAAAAAGTATGATTCTTGCTCTTCTCTAGCAGTATTGGCTTTCGGGTAGTGGTGGGTTCAGCCAAGTTTGGTGGTATCCTTTTTTTTAAGTCATTTTGATCCTGGCCCAATGCGGTAAAGAATAAACAAGTAGGGTGATCGATCCCACACAGAGTCACTTCTTTAGTGCTTGTTCAGAATGGAATAAGCTATTCTTATTCAAATCGACTCTTCTCGCTCTCTTGTGAGTTCAAATCTTTTCTGTGATGAGGTTGACGAGTTCGTTTTCCCTTTGCCCCTTGAATCTATCTATTTCAGCTACAAAGCATGAATGACTCTTGCTCTCGGAGAAATCCTTTTAGATTAATAGAAGACAGTTCTAGCAGAATCCTAAGAAGACTTGAACCGGGTACTCACTCCTAAAGCAAGCATTTCTCTTGCGCCTTCTATTCCCTCTTCAAGAAGTTAATCTAGATCCTCATCCTCATCTTTTGAACTCTCGGCTGATTAAACAGGAGCCATTCTTTCAACTCAAGCCCTTCTTGGTCACATCTTCTTTCTCTTTCTTGGTAAAGCTATTCAAAGCCATGGAAAGCATAGTCAGAAAGCGAATCTTTGAGTGATAGAGATTCTAATTCAACTTCTCCCACGGGGAAATCAAGCCTTTATAGTAAAGCTAGCCTATTAGGCACTGTGTAAGAGCTCTATGCTATCTATGGAATAGCGGTCAGTGCTGCTTGATTGACTGCTTGAAGGTTTGAACCAAGTCCTGGAACCGGCATTACCACAGCTAGGATAGATGCTCTTTCTCTTGTTTAGCTATGACCAAGAATTACCAACGTTGAAGAAGTTGCCTTTGGTGGTCTTGTACTTTAAGTTGAAGATCCCCGAAAAGTCACTTAAAGGGCTTTTCTTTCTAAGTCTTTTTGAATAGAAAGAAAAATGTAGGTTGCCAGATAGTGAAGTTCGAAGGGGCAAGAATTGCTCTCTTGTCACAGTTCTTGTAACACCCCGAACCGAACCCCCGCGCCTGTAGCGCACCCCACGGATTAACCCCTTGCGAGCACACCAAGGACATTACGGCGAGCCAAGCCCAAGACGCCACTATGTACGTATTGTCCACTCTAGGGCCCATACCACTCACGATTTTGTCACCTCCCAACCACTGCCAGGAAAACGCACGTACACGATACAATGAGGCATCCCAATATATCAAGCAATCCCAGGGTTTTCACATCCGATTCTTGCGTTGACTTTCATTGACCTAGTATAGATTAAATACAAATTATATTTCATTTTAAATATTTATAACATGGAACAATTGAAAAATGTATTTAAAAGACATTTGAAAACAAATAAATATAACTTTTCACATTCTTTTGCAAAAACTGAGTTTTTACTCGAGCGGATGTATGAGTATGCTCGTGAAATGTTGTCACCTATTCTTAAACTAATAAATATAGTATTTTTTACTTGAGCAAGCAAAATAGTCAAGAAAAACTACTTAAAAGACTAAAAACATTAATTAAAAAGACTAGAAAATCAACTTTGACTTTTAATATTTTTGTTGACTTTGAGTTTATATCATCAACACACATTAAAACAAGCCAAAAACACCCCAAAAACACACACAAAACCGTGAGTTCAAGGAGGAGGAGCACGTTGGGGGTTAAACCCAGGTATAGCAAAAGTGGACAATTCCTCGGTAGTAAGGTCGGCGAGGTAAAAATCGTGGCTGTCACAGTTCTCTTATCCGCTGTTGGTGCTTTAGGTTTAGTACAGGCAATAGGAATAGGAAATGCCCTAACCTAAGAAGTTCCCTTTATCTGGAGTTGAGTGATCTTTCTCTTTTTATAATTTCTATTAGCATTAGCGAATCTGCTGCGTAGATGTTTGAAAGCGTAACCGCAATTATTAATTGAATCTGCATCTGGAAGTAGTTTTCACACGGTGAAATTCTCTTTCAAAAGCAAAGAATGACGTAGGTAGACTAGAAGGAAGAGTTTCGGGCTTAAGGCATAGTAGCTCTATTGTGGCTACCTTTGCTATGTCATCCGATGCTGTGCACAAAGCGGCTCTTACTATAGACCCGGCTATCTCTGAGTTGAAATTGATGTTAGACCTAAGAATCTTTTTACAAATAGAACCCGTCCTCCTAGTGCGAAAAGGAAAGGCGATTAAAAGGCTGCTTTTAAGCCTAAGCAAACAAAAGCAAAGCAAGTATAGGCAATGGAAGAGAAGAAGACATGGTGGATAGTCAGTCAGGAACCAAGCGAAAAATAGACAGCTACCAAAGAAGAAATTGACGTAGATAGAGAATACACCGCTATTCAAAGGCTCTTGCCACTACTGTCGGTCTTACCGGTCTTTTATTTAGTATAAGTACTCGTAGCCACTAGTCATTAATGGTCTCATTGGTATCCTTTTTTTTTTTCGGTATGTCGCTCCTCTCCCTCTGGTTGAGCTGCTCCGCTCCTTGGCAGTCAGTCTATTACCTAACCCTACTAGCATAAAAAAGAGCTTTTCGGGTAGTGAGTCACAACTTGGAATGTCAGGATGTGGAATTTAGTTATTGAGATTAGATTACTGATTAGTCACACCTACCCTAACCTATATTGGTAAGGTTAAGCAGCTGACTTTTCCCCGTAGATGAGACTAGGAGAGTTGCATGCCTAAATGTGAGAAATTGTAAACAAGCTCTTGTACATCCAGAGCTTCTTCAAAGCACTTCTCGAAGGTGAAAAGAGACTGATGGAGGACTTTACCTTTATCTTTTAAAGAATGGCCTTTACAGCGCCCTATGCCGATTCCCACTTTTACTCTTTTGCCACGCAACTTCCTAGGGAATAAAAGTATAAGATGGAATTTTGATACTATAGTAAGTTGTTCTCAATGGGCTTAGCCAAGTTCTCGCCGTTCAGTAGTGGAATATTCCCATGATATAGTCGCTCAATCATTTGTGAATTCCTTTCTTGAGTCCAGGAGGAAATAACATTTATAAAGAGTTGCCAGAACCCTTGCACACGAAAGAGGATCAGAGTTGAAAACAACTTTACCTTAGGAAATGGATGTGATACCATTCATCTCTTTAGTATATGAGCTATAAGCAGCTCTCTTGTCCTCTCGTACGCCTACGTATTTCTATTTATAGAGTCTCTTCCTTTCCTTAGCCGGAGTAGTGAGCATCCTTAGTCTACCGAGACCGAGGGGGTGGAAGAATGAGACAAATGCTACTTTTTAGAGATCCCCTAAAGGTAAAGGAGGAAAAACTTATGGTGAGTTGCCTTTGACTAATGTTTTGAAAAGGTAGCTTCTTAGTGTTAGCTCTTTTTTTGGCTCTATCATGCCGCAAGCAACATATATTATGGTTAGGTTAATGTTTCTTTCTTTATTTTATTCATTACCTGCCTGCCTTCTCATCCTTTGATTGCTTGTCTAGCCACTCATTTCTTGAGTATTCGAGGTGGGCTCTTATCCTTTGGCAGTGTCGTACGTGACATTCATTCTTATCCTTATTTCTTTGTATTAGTTATCTGGAGGAACTTCTCGCAATAGATAAAAACTTCTTTAGAAAGGGAAGCCTGACATAGTTAATGAGGAAGAGGTATGCATTGTCTAATAAGAGAAAGGTTGCACATGAATGCACAGAATCCAATGATGTCCCTAAAAGGGCTCTTGAAGGCCCCATCTAAGGTTTAGCTTAGCCCCCGATTACTCTTAGCATGGACGAGGAAAGGAAAAGCGCAAATGGCACATTTCTTAGATGCACATAACAAGAATGTACTCTTAGTAGGATGCAAGAAGGAGCTTACTTGCTTTCCTCGCCACTCCGTCAAATAGGTTTAATGTCTTACTCTATAGGAGGAATCCGAAAGAATCAATCCTTTGGAAGGATATTGAATATCAAAAATGGAATATTCCTTTATCGACACGACTGCAAGAGCAGAGCAAGGGAAGGGGATAGCATCGGTCTTGACTCTAACACTATTATTTTTCGAGTAGATGTTGGCATTTCCACTAGTAAAGAGACATCTCAATAAGAGCCTTTAGGGGTACCATTTTCATCCAACTAGAAATATCTTAAGATAAGAATGCCACTTTGACGCCCAGCCCAAAACATTGCATGTCTTTGGTGATTTCCAACAAGTCCTTCTAGAATTGGGAGAGCAAGAACAAGTCTCTCTTTTTTTTGGTATGCCGTTCTGCGAGCAAAGAGCGAAAGAATAAAGTGGTCTGTGGTGATGTCAGAATTTGCACCTATTTGTATCTATTTGGTGATCAGTCCGCTAGTTTCTTTGATCCCACTTGGTGTTCCTTTTCCATTTGCTTCTAATAGTTCGACCGATCCAGAAAAATTGTCGGCCTACAAATGTGGTTTTGATCCTTCCAGTGATGCCATAAGTCATTTTGATATAACATTTTATCTTGTTTCAATTTTATTTATTATTCCTAATCCGAAAGTAACCTTTTCCTTTCCTTGGGCAGTACCTCCCAACAAGATTGATCCATTTGGATCTTGGTCCTTGATGGCCTTTTTATTGATTTTGATGATTGAATCTCTCTATGAATGGAAAAAGGGGTACTTCTGATTGGGAGTAACCACTAGTGATAGGGCAAAAATTGGGCGGAAGGACAAAGGAAAGAGCGATGCCTACATTAAATCAATTGATTCATCATGGTAGAGAAGAAAAATGGTGCACGGATCGTACTCGAGCTTTGGATCAATGTCCCCAAAACCAAGGAGTATGCCGGCGTGTTTAAACGAGAACATTAAAAAAACCTAATTCAGCTTAACATAAGATAGCCAAATTACGGTTGGCCAATCGACATGATATATTTGCTCATATTCCAGGCGAAGGTCATAATTTGCAGGAACATTCTATGGTCTTAATAAGAGGAGGTAGAGTGAAAGATTCGCAAGGTGTGAAATCCCATTGTATTTGAGGAGTCAAGGATTTGCTGGGAATTCAGGATCAAAGAAGAGAGATATCAAAATATGGTGCGAAAAAACCCAAATCGATATGAATGGAAGATGCCTTTAGAACTTGTTTTTCTCTGTCAATCGAGGAACAACTACAACGTTAGGCCCCAAAATGTTACGGAGCCCTTCTGAATGACCTACTAGAATATAGTCTACTACACTAGCCAAGAAAGAGTGTAATAGACTATATTCGCCCGTGGAGGTGAGTGGAGGAAGAATCCAAAAATAGAAAGGTATTGCAACTAATAGTTGCTCGTTCATAAATTCACTTGACCACTTGTTAGTCTTGCTACACTACATGATAGGAGTCTAGGGTAAAGTTGAAGCAGACACGGTCAAGTGAAGTCGACTTCACAAGTGATTCAACATACCATATGGAAATAATAAAGAAGAGAAGGGTCTCGCCCAGGTGCTCCCGCAAGGTAATGACTTCAAACTCAAACAAAGAACGTTCTTCTCCAAGGTATGAGTCAAAGAAAATGCTGCATGCATCTAATATAATGCAAGACTCATCGATAAGCTAAGGCTACAACATGAAGGAAGGCTAGAGAACTATAGAAGCACGCCCACCAAAGCTAAATGAAACCGAATGGAGTTGTGGGAGGAAACCGAACGATAGGTAATCCATATGGTGAAACATAAGAAAGAAAGATTGCTTAAAACTGGAAGAAATCAAGTACACCCACACCACACAATGACCGACATACTTGTAGTACTGAAAACTTCATTAGATGAGAAGGTAGTTGATTGGTAAACCCCTGAACATACGTTAGCCAAAGGCCCCTATCAAATTAATCTGGAAAGGGAATAGACCGTCATGAACTCTGGCGAAAGGCCCCATACGACCTGCGGGAGGTGAAGGTCGCTGGCTTGATCGTGGGCCGTGGTATCTGATGGGACATTGGCCTCCCCTTCCCCCCGGCTGCAGTTTGCTGTACGTTCCTTTAGCTATAGGCATGTCCAATCCGATAATAATTCGTTCCACATAGTGCAAGGAAGCTTGGTGGGCTTTCATACGAGGGTCCTTCATACTGTGCCATCACCTAACCAGTACAATACGACCATCCTTACTATGGTCAACAAGCTCTTGTGTAGGAACTTGTGATAAGCCGCCATTTTGTGTACGCACCATCCCTTCGTTGTTTCGATGAGTAACCGCCGGTGTCTACTGTTCGAATCCTTTCACAAGAAAGAATGACAAATAGAAGTGGACTTGGGGGTCGTCATATAGTTTAGGTGGGGTTTTTGAAAAGAGTGCCCTTTCCCCAACTGAACATTGGGTCAGAACAGAGGACTAATCTTACTAGAATTGCAATCCGCCTCGGCCTCCACTTAGTGAGTTTCGCCTCAAAACCAAAGGGAATAGAAAAATATAGACAAGTTCAGCTGTGAATGAAGTCTATGTTTCGTAGACTCAATTTCACGCTTATGGATACGAGTTCCAAAGGCTCCACCAAGTTTTGTCTATAGCTCGTTCATAAATTCACTCGAGCACTCAGACTTAACGAGGAAGTCCATGTAGACTTGACGAGAACTTGTTAGACGAGTTCCGTGTAGCCGGTGAGTATGAGTACATCCTATGAAATAGGCTTTGAGTTTTGTTGCATTGCAAGAAATCATTCCCGCCATTCTCCCTTCCAGTGAACACCACATGTTTGCTCTGGCTATGAAGTGGTGGAGAAGAGTTCCGAAGTACACTTGTTGTTTCGACTTCATTCATACATTTGTCAGCTCAGTTAGTGAAGGGAAGGTGTGAAACATTGTCTCCATTGCTCGTGAAAAGGAGGAGACTCAATCAGTATAAGGAATATTTCTCGAGCATAGGTACAGGCAACTCAGTCAAATGTGCTCGACTAAATATGCATCCACAGAATTGTTAAATATCTCGTGAGACTCCAGTTCCGGTCAATCATGTCAGCCTTTATTGTAATACCGAGCTTGGAATGTGAAAATTTCTTGTTTATTATTTTGAAAATTATATTTTCTTAGATTCTCTGAGATTTAATTGTTACTTCTTTGCTGTTGCAACATGCATTGCATTTAGGGAGCGATAACTAGAGAACGGTTTCTAGTCCTCAACAAATAGTGACACTAGTATTTAGATGACTTAAATTTTATATTTTAATTGTTGTTAGCTATAATTAATTTTTCCTTAGTTAAGATGGCTTTAAAGTGTACAAAATAAGGCCATTTGACCCAATTTTAAGTTATTTGACCAAGGGCTTTGACCCATTGACCAAGCTTGTCACATAATAGGCTTAAAACATAACAAAATAAAAAAAAACAAAGCAAAGAAATAGAACCTGCTGGCCAAAGCTATCAAGGGAAAAAAAACCATTCAACCTTCCAATCGTTCAATCTTCGCGTGAGCTCGTGCGGGGTGGTTTCCAAGGCAACCAACGTTGTTTTCCTAGCGACTAAGAGTACCTAAGGTGAGGGAAGCATGTTATTTGCGCATTTAAATGTCAAGTATGTTAACTTTGTGATTTTTAGATTTTATCCGTAGATTGTTGTTTAAAGCATTTTGATGCGTCTAGAATGTTCCTTGGCAATTGTAGAATGTGTATTTATAGCTTTTTAACATTTTCTGTGGTTAAATGTTGAGATTGCAATTTAAATTGGTTGTTGAATAGTGTTTTGTGAATAGTAAACCCTTGAAACAATGAAGCTGCTCCGTTATGCTGTCCGTTGATGTAGGAATGTGCTAGGTGTGCTAGAATGCCTAAATGCATGGTTTTTTTGGGTTGCATAGTGGAAAAAATGGGAATTATGCCTTGGTGAAAGTCGGGGTCGTTTAGGTCGAGTTTGGCATTTTCTCGTTTTACGTGTTGGAATTGTTTCGGGAGGCCATGGAAGCACTTTTGGTGCGATTATGGCATTGATTGGGTGTTTGGTTGATATAGTTGTAGTTCAAACGAGCAAAGGGGAAAATCGGAACTTTGCGTGAATTCTAGGGTTAAGTAGGGTTTCGGGGTCTTTAGACGTGCCTTATGGTGACCTAGGAGGATTGGCGAAGTCGGTTTCCAGAACTCGTAGCTCGTTTGGAAATGGTAGTGTTTTGATAGTTGGGGCCAATTGGTAATTTTGCTTCTTTTCTTGATATTATGTCTATAGAATGCTTAGGGTAGCTTGATATACTTGTTTGAATTGATTTTGATTGGAATTCATATCAATTGTTGCTATTGCGTGCGAGAGTAACCTACTTTGTTATTCTCCCACGTATGGCTTTATTGCTTGTTTATCGCCTTGTATCGAGTCTTGCATTGCATAGTGTCCGCGCGTGAGTGATGGGCCCTCTGGGTAGCCTCAGGTTGCCAGTGTTGGTTGCTCTAGCTCCGTTGCTATTCCCTCTTCTCGCTTGGGTTGCCTCCTAGGGAGATTTGGGTCGTAGATTGATGGATATTTCTGGGGTATTCCAAACTGGTGTTATAAGGTAGTTTGGGCCGGCGCGTCGTCATCGAATTCGTGATTAAAAGTTGCTCGTGGAAAGAGTTTCGTATCCTTTGATTGAGTGTTTATAGTATAGATGCTTGACTTGCTTTATTGATGGCTTTATTTGTATCTCTATATGATATTTGTATGTATTGCTTGTCTAATTGCATTGCATACTCCTCTCATCTCCGTCCTTGAGACCAATTGCCCTCGCTGAGCAATAGTTTTTGCTCATTCCTTTCTATACTATATTTTTACAGGAGTAGTTGAAGCAGGCCCTATTGAGGTAATAGAGGAGGAGGAGCAGGTGGAGGTGTTTCCGTGATAGCACTTCTTTGCTTTGCTGGTGGTTGGTTACCAGATTTTGTGCGAGCCTTGCTTGATATGTATATTGCTTGGATGATGCTTTATTTTGAGGCCTGTAGCCTTGTATGTATTTCCTAGTTTAAGGCCTCTATGGTCTTATGTTGTATAAGTTGAAAGAATGTAAAGCTGTAAAAGTATACTCTTATGACTAGTAAAGAAATGCATGCTAATAGCTAACTGTTTAGTGGCATAAATACTTGTGTAGTATGCATGGCATTTTGGTTTGGAAAGTTGGTTAATAAGAGGATGTATGTTTTTTTTTTTTTTTTTTTTTTTTTTTTTTTAAGTCGGCTTGTTTTAATTGTTTTATGGCTTTCGCAAGTATTACGTTGATTTTTAGGGTTTTCAGAACATCCACGGTACAGAGGATACTCCGTCCGTGTGTCGGGTCTCGGCTTGGCCTTTTGCGGGGTCGGGTCGGGGCGTGACAACTTTAGGTGGTATCAGAGCATGATAGTCTTGCATGAGCTGGGATATGTTTCTCGGTCTATGGGGTAAAGGTCCAAAATGCTAGAGTGTTATTGTATAATTGTTAAGTGGAAAGAAAGTGTTATAGCATGACCTTGTGAACTTAGAGTGCTTATGTGTTTAAAGTGAATTAGTTTGGCATATCAATCTTGTGTTATGTAAATTGCGTGTTAGAATGTTTGATTGTTATTGACTTGACTGTTATCTCATCTTATGTGCTATATTTTTGTCTATAAACTGCTTTTAAATGTTGCCAGCTATTGTGAATTGCTACTATGCTGCCACGTCGTGGTACTCAAGGTATAGGATCAGATGAAGAGGCAGTAGAACAGGGTCAGCAACCGTTGCCTAAGTAGTTTATGGATACTATGACTACAGCGGTTGATCGAATTACACAGGTACTATATGAGCAGGGGCAGGACATGAATAATAATCCCTAGGGAAATCAAGCTAATCCTGGTGGACAGGGGTATAGAGTTGAGAATAATCAATTGGAGAAATTTATGAGGCACGAGCCGGGTAAGTTCTTCGGAGAGCCGGATGATGAGGCAGCCGAGAGATGGATTAATCGTGTTGAGAAAATTTTCACCTCTTTGAGGTACCCTGACGAGGCAAGAATAGATTATGCATCATTCCTGTTTGAGGGCGACGTAGAGCAGTGGTGGAATACTGTCAGATTGAGGTGGGATTGTGAGGATGTTCCACATTTATAGGATGATTTTGTAAGTGAGTTTCGAGACAAGTATATTCCCGAGATGGCTATGGAAAGGAGGGAAGACGAGTTTGTGGCCCTGAAGCAGGGAAATATGACTGTTGCACAGTACGAGGCTAGGTTTGTTAGCATGTCAAGGTATATGCCTGAGTTGGTACGGCTGGCTAGGAGGATGATTCATAGGTTTGTTCGTGGGCTGAGAATGGACATACAGTTGCATTTGACTGGGCAGACCTACACTACTTTTCCCGAGGCATTTCAGGCAGCCTCGAAGTTTGAGAAACGGAAGGCTGAGATGTTAGCTGAGAGCAGTCAGCCGAGTAAGAAACAGTATTTGGGCCAGAGTAGCCAGAGTCAGCCGAGGCAGTATCAGACTTCTGCGCAGGCTCCTCAGCAACGTCCGTATCAGCCACAGCAGCAGATTTAGGCTAGGCCAGCTGTGACTAGACCCCAGTAGGGAGGTACAGTTCCTACCACTGCCAGAGCCCCAGCACTTGCGGGAAACACTGTTGTAAGGCAAAATCAGCAGTGTAACTATTGTAATCGATCGGGGCATATTGAGGCTAATTGCTGGACGAAGAGTGGTAAATGCACAGGTTGTAGAAGCGATGATCATAGGATGAGAGATTGCCCTAAGTATAACAATGTTCAGGGCCGTACTGGAGGCCAAGGTGTGCAGAATAGGGCTACAGGTGCACGTCCAGTACAGAGAGTTCAGGCTAGGGTCTTTGCACTGGATGCAGAGGAGCTACCCGATACTACAGCTATAGTGGAAGGTACCTTTCTTCTCAATACTCAGCCAGTTAAAGTTTTGATTGATCCCGGAGCTACACATTCGTTTATAACTCCTGCATGTGCACGATCTGTGAATGTTTGCATTGATAAACTGCCGCATGAAGTTGAAGTTAGTACACCTTTGGGTGCAAAATTTGTTATTGAGTCTATTTGCAAATCTTGTGATATATACATTGAGAACCGTAAATTTCCTGCTGATTTAATTATATTGCCATTCCGTGACTTTGAAATCATTTTGGGAATGGACTGGTTGGGGAAGTACTATGCTCAGTTGGATTGTAGAACAAAGATTGTTTATCTTCAGGTTCCTGACCTACCGGTACTGGAGATTGTTGGGAACTGCAGGGCTGCCCGAATTCCTCTTTTATCAGCGATCAAGACTTCTAAGTTGTTGAATAAGGGTTGTGAAGCTTACTTAGCTTATTTGATCAATCAGCCTACTGATAAGTTGAATTTGAATGAGGTTCCTATTGTTATAGACTTCCCTGGTGTATTTCCCGAGGAATTACCGGGTTTACCACCGGATAGGGAGATTGAGTTCGTGATTGATCTTGTGCCAAGCACTGCGCCAATTTCTAGGAGTCCTTATAGAATGGCATCGGCTAAACTTCAGGAGTTAAAAATTCAGCTTCAGAACTTGCTTGAGAAAGGGTTTATACAACCTAGTTCTTCGCCGTGGGGTGCGCCTGTGTTGTTTGTGAGGAAGAAAGGCAGCACGCTACCGTTATGTATTGATTACAGGGGACTTAATCAAGTCACGATTAAGAAAAAATACCCATTGCCGTTGATTGAAGAATTGTTTGACCAGTTGCAGGGTGCGAGTGTTTACTCTAAATTTGATTTGAGGCAGGGTTACTATCAACTTGGGATTCAGGGTGACGACATACCCAAGACGGCCTTCAGGACTAGATATGGCCACTATGAATTTGTTGTGTTGCCGTTTGGATTGACGAATGCTCCAGCCGCATTCATGGACTTGATGGAGAGAGTTTTCTGACCTTATCTTGATCAGTTTGTCATACTCTTTATCGACGACATTTTAGTGTACTCGAAGAACGAGGCTGAACATGAGCATCACTTGAGGATTGTGCTACAGACTTTGCAGGAAAACAAGCTTTTTGCTAAATTCAGCAAGTGGGAATTCCGGTTGAATCATATATCTTTTCTAGGCCATATCATTTCAGATCGAGGAATTTCAGTGGATCCAGCTAAAATTGAAGTTGTTTCTTCTTGGAAGAGACCTGAGACGGGGTCAGAGATTCGGAGTTTTCTTGGGTTGGTAGGTTACTACCAGAGGTTTGTTAAAGACTTTTCCAAAATTTTTAGGCCTTTAAGCCAGTTGACTTGGAAGAAAGTTGCTTACAACTGGGATGCCAAATGTGAATCCGGTTTCTAAGAATTGAAGAAGAGACTAACTACAGCTCCTATACTAGCTTTACCTGAGGGAACATAAAACTTTGTCGTCTACAGTGATGCATCTAAAGAAGGTTTGGGCTGTGTTTTAATGCAGAATGGTAAGGTGATTGCTTATGCTTCCAGGAAGTTGAAACCTTATGAAGTCAATTACCCTACACATGATATGGAGTTAGCTGCAGTTGTGTTTGCTTTGAAGAAGTGGTGTCACTACTTGTGGGGTAGCAGATTTGAAATTTTTACTGACCACAAGAGTCTCAAGTATTTGTTTTCACAGAAGGATTTGAATATGAGGCAGCGGAGATGGCTAGAGCTATTGAGTGGTTACAACTGTTCTATTAACTACGTACCAAGTAAGGCAAATGTTGTTACTGATGCTTTGAGCTGAAAGGCTACTGTTGCAAGCTTAATTATCAAGGATTGAGAGACTTTGGAAGAAATTTGTTCATGGAAGCCAGAAGCTACTGAGGTAGGGATTCGATTTGCTAGTTTGCAGATTCAGTCAGGGTTGCTAGCACAGATCAGAGAGGCTCAGAAGACTGATCCTCACATCTTGAAGATCCAAGAAAAATCAAAAGGGGGAGAGTCGGAGTTTAAATTACATGCAGATGGTATCTTCAGATTCAGGGACAGGGTGTGTGTTCCTGGTGATCCGACTTTGAAGAATGAGATTCTGTCCGAGGCACATAATTTGAGATATACGATTCACCCGGGCAGTACAAAAATGTATAGAGACTTGAAACAACACTTCTGGTGGAACAATATGAAGAGGGAAATTGCTGGGTATGTATCCAGATGTTTGACTTGTCAGAGGGTTAAAGTTGAGCATCAGAGGCTAGCCGGGCTTCTACAGCCATTGTCGATTCTGCAATGGAAGTGGGTGCATATAACAATGGACCTTGTGACCGATCTTCCTAGATCTTTGAGAGGATGTGATTCTGTTTGGGTTGTTGTGGACCGCTTGACTAAAGTTACACATTTTATTCCCGTGAACAAACATGTTAGCCTTGATAAGCTAGTTGAGCTTTATGTTGCTAATATTGTGAAATTGCATGGTGTGCCACAGAGTATAGTGTCAGATAGAGATCCCAGATTCAGATCTCATTTTTGGTAGAAGTTGCAAGAGGCCATGGGAACTAAGTTGAGCTTCAGTACTGCATATCATCCACAAACTGATGGCCAGTCTGAGAGAACTATCAGGATCTTAGAGGACATGCTTTGGGCATGTGTGCTAGACTTTGGGAAGAACTGGGAGAAGTTTTTGCCTTTAGCGGAGTTCGCCTACAATAATAGTTATCAATCTACTATAGGTATGGCTCCCTATGAGGCACTGTATGGTCGGAAATGCAGATCCCCATTATATTGGGAAGAGGTTGGAGAGATGAGAACAGTTGATCCGACTGTGTTACCTGAGATGATTAAGATGGTAGATAATGTTCACCTTATTCGCCAGCGTATGCTTACAGCTCAGAGTCGTCAGAAGAGTTATGCGGATAAGCACCGTTGGGATCTTGAGTTTGATTTGGGAGATTGGGTGTTTCTTAAGATTTCTCCTCGGAAGGGATTGATTCGGCACGGTAAGAGCAGGAAACTTAGTCCCAGGTATGTGGGTCCGTATGAGATCACCGAAAAGGTAGGTCCTTTGGCTTATCGGTTAGCTTTGCCTCCGAGCTTGTCGAGACTGCACGATGTGTTCCACGTGTCTATGTTAAAGAAATACCATCCAGACCCTTCACATGTACTTGAACCAGAGCCTTTGCAGATTGAAGAAAATTTGTCTTATGAAGAGAAACCGATTCGAATTGTGGATCGGAAGGTTCAGGAACTTCGCAGAAAGAGTATTCCGTTAGTAAAGGTTCTGTGGAATCATCATGGGTTTGAGGAAGCGACTTGGGAAAGAGAGGACCAGGTTCGGAATCAGTATCCGGAGTTGTTTGTTGACTAGGTAAGAATTGCGTGGGCGCAATTGTTTTAAGGGGGAGAGGGTGTAATACCCGAGCCCGGAATGTGAAAATTTCTTGTTTATTATTCTGAAAATTATATTTTCTTAGATTCTCTGAGATTTAATTGTTACTTCCTTGCTGTCGCAACGTGCATTGCATTTAGGGAGCGATAGCTAGAGAACGGTTTCTAGTCCTCAGCAATTAGTGAAACTAGTATTTAGAGGACTTAAATTTTATATTTTAATTGTTGTTAGCTATAATTAATTTTTCCTTAGTTAAGATGGCTTTAAAATGCACAAAATAAGGCCATTTGACCTAATTTTAAGTTGTTTGACCAAGGGCTTTGACCCTTTGACCAAGCTTGTCATATAATAGGCTTAAAACATAACAAAATAAAAAAAAAACAAAGCAAAGAAACAGAACCTACTGGCCGAAGCTATCAAGGGAAAAAAAACCATTCAACCTTCCAATCGTTCAATCTTCGCGTGAGCTCGTGCGGGGTGGTTTCCAAGGCAACCAGCGTTGTTTTCCTAGCGACTAGGAGTACCTAAGGTGAGGGAAGCATGTTATTTGCGCATTTAAATGTCAAGTATGTTAACTTTTGTGATTTTTAGATTTTATCCGTAGATTGTTGTTTGAAGCGTTTTGATGCTTCTACAATGTTCCTTGGCAATTGTAGAACGTGTATTTATAGCTTTTTAATATTTTATGCAGTTAAATGTTGAGATTGCAATTTAAATTGGTTGTTGAATAGTAAACCCTTGAAACGATGAAGTTACTCCGTTATGCTGTCCGTTGATGTAGGAATGTGCTAGGTGTGCTAGAATGCCTAAATGCATGGTTTGTTTGCATTGCGTAGTGGAAAAAATGAGAATTATGCATTGGTAAAAGTAGGGGTCGTTTAGGTCGAGTTTGGTATTTTCTCATTTTGCGTGTTGTCATTGTTTTGGGAGGCCATGGAAGCACTTTTGGTGCGATTATGGCATTGGTTGGGTGTTTGGTTGATATAGTTGTAGTTCAAACGAGCAAAGGAAGAAATCGGGACTTTGCATGAATTCTAGGGTTAAGTAGGGTTTCGGGGTCTTTAGACGTGTCTTATGGGGACCTAGGAGCATTGGCGAAGTCGGTTTCCAGAACTCGTGTCTCGTTTGGAAATGGTAGTGTTTTGATAGTTGGGTCCGATTGGTGTTTTTGCTTGTTTTCTTGATATTATGTCTATAGAATGATTAGGGTTGCTGGAGATACTTGTTTGAATTGATTTTAATTGGAATGCATATCAACTGTTGCTATTGCGTGTGAGAGTAACCTACTTTGTTATTCTCCAACGTATGGCTTTATTGCTTGTTTATCGCCTTGTATCGAGTCTTGCATTGCATAGTGTCTCGCGCGTGAGTGATGGGCCTCTCTCGGTAGCCTCAGGTTGCCAGTGTTGTTTGCTCTAGCTCCGCTGCTATTCCCTCTTCTCGCTTGGGTTGCCTCCCAGGGAGATTTGGGTCGTAGATTGACGGATACTTCCGGGGTATTCCAAACTGGTGTTATAAGGTGGTTTGGGCCGGCGCGTCGTCATCGAATTTGTGATTGAAAGTTGCTCGTGGAAAGAGTATCGTATCCTTTGATTGAGTGTTTATAGTATAAATGCTTGCCTTGCTTTATTGATGGCTTTATTTGTATCTCTATATGATATTTGTATGTATTGCTTGACTAATTGCATTGCATACTCCTCTCATCTCCGTCCTTGAGACCAATTGCCCTCGCTGAGCAATAGTTTTGCTCATTCCTTTCTATACTATATTTTTACAGGAGTAGTTGAAGCAGACCCTATTGAGGTAATAGAGGAGGAGAAGCAGGTGGATGTGTTTCCGTGATAGCACTTATTTGCTTTGCTGGTGGTTGGTTACCAGATTTTGTGCGAGCCTTGCTTGATATGTATATTGCTTGGATGACGCTTTATTTTGAGGCTTGTAGCCTTGTATGTATTTCCTAGTTTAAGGCCTCTATGGTCTTATGTTGTATAAGTTGAAAGAATGTAAAGCTGTAAAAGTATACTCTTATGACTAGTAAAGAAATGCATGCTAATAGCTAACTGTTTAGTGGCATAAATACTTGTGTAGTATGCATGGCATTTTGGTTTGGGAAGTTGGTTAATAAGAGGATGTATGTTTTTTTTTTTTAAAGTCGGCTTGTTTTAATTGTTTTTATGGCTTTTGCAAGTATTATGTTGATTTTTAGGGTTTTCGGAACGTCCACTGTACAGAAGAGACTCCGTCTGTGTGTCGTGTCTGGGCTTGGCCTTTTGCGGGGTCGGATCGGGGCGTGACATTTATTACCGTAGCGACCCGACTGAACGAATGCGGTAAGGCAATTTGTGTAGCGAGGAGCTTTCTGTAGTAAAACCTATCAAGTTCAGTCCCTTCTTCTCGATCCTGTATTGATCCACGGCCATCCTTTTTATCCTTTGTGGATATCCCACATGAAATTCACGATGAGGGTTCCAAACCTCCTCTATCCCACGTTGAGATTTTAGAAAAAGGTGGGCTTGGGCACAAGCTTAACTTCTTCGATTAGGCTACCACCCAAGCCCAGGCCGATCAAAGCTATCCTTGGGTTCGATCCAGCTACACATTCCCCTTCCTCTATGAATTCAATATCTGCGTCGCCTATGAATCCTTATCCTATCCCTTTTAGGACGAGTCAAAGGGGCAACCGATCCATGGCAGCCAGTAACATAGACAAAAGAGAGAGAGCACAGATAAGGGACCATCCGTTATCGGTCCATATTGGGTAGATCTACCCTTCTTATCCTCTGATCCTTTATCTACCGTTCAAACTATTGATGGGATTTCTTCTCGACTAGCCTATTATGCATTTGGGCCAATCTATTACATGCTAATAATGGTCTTTTAGATTTTATCTCCTACCAAAATGCAAGTGATTGGTCATTCGATCAAGTCCATCCCTTGAAGTTGTACCCTTCCAGTAAGCGTGAGTCTTTCGCCGATTGATAGAAATGCCAACCGAAATTTGAGAACAGTCCATCCTACCATAATGGATCTCTCCTACCGCTACCTACTAGTGGATCGATTTATGGAAGGAAAGAAATGCCAATTAAGTAATTCCTCCCATCCCGATAAAGCGAGTCACCCGTGATTCGATAGTTCTATTTTTCGTTGATGCAGGCCGATTGGGATCCCAGTAGTCAAACCACTTTGCTCGTTCCTCTATCGATCCAACTCCATTACTCTCCCTATCGGTCCAGCATCTTCAAACCTCTCCCGTTGGTCAAGCATCTTCAAACCTCTCCCATTTTAGATCAGAAATCACCTATTCAATCAGTTAGGAGTCCTACCATGCAACCTCCATATCCCATGGAAGAATCGAATCAAGACAGAAAAAGGGATGCTGTCACTAAATGCATTAAATTGCACTATTCTTGAATTCACTACATAGAAGAAAGGTACTCAACCAGAGAAAAAGGTAGAACCAAAGGAAGACTTCTTTGATTCAATTGAACGTTGTGAACGCCTTATCTAATCAATTCCCATAAGAGAGCTAGTTGCTTCCAAAGGTCATGGAAAGGTCTCGAAAGAAACTTTGGCTGAGAAAGAGACTGTTCAGGGAACATATCTAGTTGTGGTTGTTCAGGTTGAAGTGAGAGGATCAGTCGGGTGCTTAGTGGAGCCGGGGGAAGTCTTGACATTCTTTTTTCATTATGCACGTAGAGGGTTTGTATACTGGAAAGTGAGGATGGGTCTCCACAATCTATTTGCACAATCTCTTAGAGTTGAAAACCACATCTGCCTACTGGAAAGATGACCAAGAATCGATTCCGCCACAACCTTCACTATTCTATCTTTTTACCTATAAAGCTCAATTCTTCTTTCCTCAACATTAAACAAAGTGGATATGGAGAGTAAGGATATGACGAAGTCCTGCAAGGAATGGGCCACCTTAGGTTACTCCTATTTTCTGCAATTGTTTCCTCAGAGCCCATGGGGTTTCAAAACTTTGGCTCTGAGTAACCTGAACAAGTAGAGGATCTGATGAAAAAAATTGGACGGACTCTTTCTATTTTGTTAGAAATGGCGCTGAGCAACCAATGGATAAGGATACTTTGCAAGACATTAAGGATTCAAAAGAAAATTTGAATGTCGATTTTTGAGGGTAAAACTTAGCTATTTGGTGAAAGAGGCTAATGTAGCAATGGCAAAGCTGATGGCTAATATTCAAGAATTGATGGATCGGGTCAAAAAGCTAGATAAGGAGATTCAATCGCTGGAGACTAAGAGCAAACTGAAGAAGGACGTCGTTGGTACAACTCTTATATAGTAATAAATGTTTATTTTGCTTCATAAGGATAGAGGGGGCTCGGGTTCGTCGTAGGAATCTTTTTGGTTCCCGTTCCCTCCCAGTAGAACAACCAGTAGTACGATTCAAGGGAATCGGACATTCCCGGAAAGCATATACCAAAAACTAGAGTAGCGAGGTAACCTAACCGCGGTAGAGGTATGAAGTAACTCGACTGATAAGGAGAGGAAACCCTCTCTCCTCTTTAGTAGCAATCTTCACTATTGCCATTGTTACAGAGTACCTGCCCGTAGGTTTTAGTAGACATTAATATGAATGTGGAACATTAGAATTCAAAAGGCAATGATAGGGAGTACTATTAACAACCATCTCGCTCGCAGGTCTTTTTGACCGTATTATCAACCACGATCGAATCCCGCCCGCTTTCGGGATCGGACAAAGGCCTTAAATGAGTAGGGCAATAGCATATCTATTATTGACCTGACCCCAATTAATATTACTTAAGCCTACTTTCTTCAAGATACGAAAGGAGCAGCCGAAAACGGCTGTCCCTATTGTATTTTAGATAGAGTCATCAACAGGGCTAAGAATCTTACCTTTACTTAGAGAAGGGTAGCGGTACCATGCTCTTCCGTGCTCATAGGTTGACGCCCCTATAAATCCTGACTAAGGTCTCACAAACCCCTTATGCATCCAGTCGCTTCATGTGAATAGGTTATAGAGAAGGGTGGGTTGGTTATATACTCTTATGCACGTTCCTTCTTTGAACCTTTTGGTATGTATTGCCCCTTAACTATAGATCATATCCACTAGACGAGAAACTAAATTCCGCACTGTAGCTGAGTCGTTGAACATAACCACCAAAGGATTCGTGGAATTTCTATGGATTGCATTGGGGAAAATCTACCAAAGCTAGGTAGATAGACAGACTCATTTTCCGCTGCTAAGGGAGAGCAATAAACAAAATAAAATGATTGTTTTTTAACCAGCGCCCTCTTTTGGGTATGCAGGTACTAAGAGTCCTCTCACTACCAACCAGCAGATATTATATAGCTGGGTCTTGCCGGTATCAACAACGAGAAAGAAACAACCAAATGGAAACATCAACTAACTATGGCTCTTGGCCCAGACAACGTCCTATGTCACGCCACGACCCCGACTCGTTGCCAAGACAAGGCATGAACGTGACTTGATCGGGATAGATAAACATGTACAATCATCCAATCATAACCTAAACATTTATAAAATCTACAAGTAACTTCAAAATGGGATGCCCAAAACTAATGGCACTTCATCTTCCATTAACCTGTTTCAAATATATACAAGGCCTAAATCCAGCCCTCAGGCATTCAATAAACCTCAATGCCTTCTAGGCTTCAAAAGAATGGACTAGTAACAAGGTTACAACCCAACGTTAGAAGTTAGTTACACAACCAAATTCAAAATATTATTACAGTACTTTAAGTTGTTCAGTATTAACATAGTTTAACATCCAAAATAGCATTAACAACAAGTATGATCACAGCAAGCAGAAGTCTGACTCGTCACACAAGTAGGTCTCGCATTCAGCTTGAGTCCCTAGCTCAGGCTCGGCCTCACCCAAAAAATTGTCATGAAAGGGGTGAGCTACACTTAGCTCAGCGATGGTTAAAAGTCACGGTAGGTTTTCATAAACATTTTCATCATTTAGAAAACTCTTTGAAATCATGTCATGCATGAGTTTCAATTAAGTACAAGAATTAACGAGCAAGCAATAACACATAACTCTACCCTCGGAGGTCCTCAAAGACCCAAGCAAAGGTAGGTTTACCACATATCAAAGGATATGATAACTCCAACAGTTGTTGGAGATGGCCAGTCTTGAATTAGCTTCCACTATAACCCAACACACCAACTGATAAGGGTACTCTAGAGGCAACCCAACCACGGTAGTCGAGTCCGTCCCACCAAGCCCAACGCTGCCCAAGTGGCCCAAAGCTTCCACCATGGCATTCAATAACTTAATTATACCAACCATTTCTCCAAGGAAATACACCAAGCGAGAGAGGAGTTCAATCATAGCAAACAAGCTCGGAGGCAACAAAGTAGGTTGCCACCAGTTAGTAACAATATTCAATAACATATTAGTGTAATCATGTTCCAAATAGAGTTCATATAATGCATAATCATGTAAGTGGAGGCCAAAGGATAGGTTGCCCCCAAGGTAGGAACATAAAATGTATTAAACTCGACACCTTCGCATTAGTCCCAAATTAAATAGTTATTCTACCAATATTTCCTAGCTCCAATTAATCTAATTTTGGTTTAGAATCGAAGCTTATCAAATGTAGATAACTCTGGAATCAAACAGAACTCAATTCAGAGTTAAAACGAATGAGATATGGCTTTTGAAAAATTATTGCGCAAATCTGTCAAGGAAGTCGGACGAGTAGCCGGGCAAGTAACTCGCCCGGCTTAGTCGACCAGCTTTTACAGAGAATTTGGTCAAATGTTCATGAGAATCATACTAAATGAGTTTCAAACATATCATCTTCGCTTCCCAAGATATTTAGGGAAAAGGGCCTTGTCGGCCACTGCTTGCTGACGACGGAACGCATCGTCAATTAAAGTCACGTTGGACTTAGTTGGAAAGGTAGGTGTTCGGCATGTCCCTTGCTTGCGAACTTCTTTAGTAGGGCGGTTTGTTTAGAGGTTCCATTCCTCACGTTTACCATTGTCCCCAAACTTCACTCTTTCAACACTTGTATACTTTTTAAAGACTCAGGCATTCCCCTGTCCCTGTCTCCAATTGTGTGATCCACCGACTCACTGAGTGACTTCTTCTTTAGGCTGCCTTGCCTATTACTGCAAACGCGGGGCTACGGTGCCACGCCCCGACCCAACCCCCAAGCTAAAGGTTAAGTCCGGACCCGACACATGGACAGAGTCTCCCCTGTACCGTGGACATTCTAAAACCTGTAAACACTTAAACAAATTCCCAACAATACAATACAAGCTTTTCTTAAATAAACAACCAAGTTCTAAGGCCATCCGAGCCTTATGGTACACAATAGTTCCAAAACACACAAGCATGCGAGAACTTATTATCAACATAGTTTTATAATCATGACATTCTAGGAAATCAATTAAACATAATTGGAAGACCAAACATTTCTAATTTAAGTCATTCACTCCCAAGCAAGCAAAGTGAATAGAAGTAGATTATAAGTTATTACAGTTCATAGGCTTTCAAAGCTACAACACAACCAACTAGTCTTCAACTTATATAACAAGCATATACATAGCCCTTGGGCTACAAAATAGTACATAAAGTAATCAGATGAATCTTCCACATAGCAGCAATTCATTAACCACCTCAAGCTATCAGACACAGCAACTAAGGTAAAGGCTCGATCTGAACTTCTTCTTCCTCAACTAAATCAACAAGCTGGGGATCACCCTCGGCGTCTCCTGAAACAGATATCTAGGTATGAGCAACCACTGTTGCCCAGTGAGGGATATAGTCTCGGGGCGTGCAATGCAGCAGATAAAATAATTATACAACAATATCACTTAGACAATTAAAGGAACAATGATAACTTAAATAATCCACACATTAAAAAAGGATACATTTCACACAATCCCCTATACACCAATCTTTACTGGTCTTCATACACGATCCACGAACCACGAGCACGATCACGATAAGCCGGCATAATCCCCAAACACTCCAGTGGGTGTACTCCGGATGTACCCCGAATCCTACGACCCAACATCCCCTAGCAATCTCCGGACCAGGCGAATGAGGGAATAGGGCACGGAGTTTGAATATCCACCGGCAAGCCCTCTGCCGCCCAGCCGATATTCAACACATCCGCCCCTGACACTATGGTTGCGCAACCACTATGCAATGCACTTAACGATGGCAAGTTAATAGCAATAATATAAGCATTAACACACATGAGGATCAACAAAGTAGGTTGACCTCGATGCAATTAGAATAGAACAATTATATAAGCAAATATGCAGTTTTACAAAGAGACATTAGCAAGATAAGTTTAGAATCATACCAAAAGCTCCAAATCAACTTAAAATCACTTATAAACACTCAAGAAGTCATGACATGGGTTTAGGAGTGCGAGACAACCTAAATAGCACCTAAACCCCTTTGTTTTTCGAACTATTTCTCTTCCAAACCAAAGTTAATGATTTCATTTTCAAAGAGAACTCTCCCAACCTTCTAACTAACCCTCAAGGTATCCTCTCAACCCTCTAACTCATTCAAATGCCCGCGATTACCCCGAAAGCCCCAAATTTCCTCTTATGGCTTTAAACTACGCGTACATTGTCCGGGCTTCAAACAAGGGATATCAAGGCATCTATAGCACCTAGGTAGCCTAAGGATACTAGAATTGAAGCCCGAATCCACCCGGATTCGCATTAACCCCAAAAGCCCCAAGTTAAAGTCGGCTATTTTCCATTTTAGGCGATTTATAGACAATGCAAGTACACGGGGCTATTAGGTTACCTTCACTAACACCTAAGGCGTCTATTAGAAGCATTAAATCAAGCTAATTCGAGCAATTACGCAAAACGGTAGAAAAAATGTCACTATTCACCCAAAATTTCAAATTAACGATTCTAACTGTTTAAAAAGCGAAACAACAGCTCAAATGTGTTCTCTAGCATTCATATAGATGGTGTAATAGCATAGATAACAATTACAATGGCATTTAATCATATTTTCAACAAATCAAGAAATGAACAACTATTTAAAAATGCAAAAACAAGCCGTGAAATCCCTCACCAATACGCGTAGGAGCACCTAGGAACCTTGCAAACACCCTACACTAGTTGCTCAAGGCTTGGCTTGGCTTGAATTGATGATTTGATGAAGCAAAATCTCCAAATGCACAAGAGAGGGGCTGTCGGGTTTGGGGCACTGTTGACTGCTGAATTTTTTGTGTTTTTGTGCTAAATGTGCTTATGTTATGTTTTTAATAGGTAAGTCTTGAGGTGGGTTAAGTTTGGGTGCTTAAGGTGGTTTATTTTAATGCGCGTTGCTAGCTCAAAACGAGGCTAATGTGTAAAACATAGGCTAGCTAATTAAATTTCTAAGTTATGTTACGTAACACTATTTACTCAACTACAAAAATCATTTTCTAAACGAGCCCTCCTAACGCCTTTAGCTCAAATGCACATTTTTGCCACTACTTTTACAATTAATATGATTTAATAAAAATGCTAATTAACTAATAGAAGGCAGTTTAAAAACGGAGTGAATAGTAGTCACAAAAGTCAGTTAGTAAGGCACAGAAATAAATGCGCAAACAAGGGATGCAACAGTAATTAAATGCATGGCTAAATCTCGGCGTCACATACGGTACCAATCAATCAGTTGAGCTAGGTTGTCCTATCTTCCAGCTTGGAGGGTTCTAGCCTAGAAGGTAGAAGTGTCAATACTTTTCGCTACTAAATGTCCTTTTTTATAGGAGAAAGTCGTTCTCATACCCTGACACCGGTTTTTCTTCCTCTGGATGTTAGGGTAGCATAAGTGGGAATCCATGTCGCAACGATCAAGCCAATGAATATCCGTTGGTCTATCTACATACCGTACCTTCTATCGTAAGACAAATATCTTCGGAAGGTCGACTTGATTGTCTTTATCCCTACCGGGATAGTGGGAATCTGATTCATTGATTTAATTGAAACTAGCGGGTAACGCGCTACTTCCAATTTCCTATGTAACCGGGCCCAAAGCCACTTAAGGGGATACTACTTTTCTTCTCTTTCTATCTATCAGAAAAAGGATTCTCAGTCTTCTAAGTTGTAAAGTAGATGATGATTGCCTTTTCTTTGAGGTATAGGGGGGGAATGTCTTTCTGGTTGTGGTCCCATTCGCTGTGGCGCTTATTCTTGTAAGTGGTCGTCGGGGAGGGCCAACTAGGATGTATTTGAAATGGAAGACTTGGCCTGTGGCTCAGGAGAAAGAACCAGATTCTCTATTTTGGCATTCGATTCCATGTTTGACTCCTATTCCATATATATGCTTTCAGTTTTGCGTTTTCGTTACATCCCTAACTTGACTGAGTGAACGTGAATGTCAATTGTTTTCCTTTGTGTTACATGAAATGAGGGCCCCTATCACTTAAAGAAAGCCTCATAACCTGTGGAGCCTACTTGCCCATTGGATGAGAAAGCGGAATTCCCCTTCAAAATTGGATCTGTCTGTGTAGAGCAGGAAAGAGGAGATCGGAGTGATATACAGATTGAGAAAAAACAAGCTATGAGCGGACACCAACAACCGTTACCTTTTTTTGTAGGTGGAGAAGACTAGAAAATAGCATGTATAGGTGTCTATCATAGGGATAGGAAGAACAAAGTAGTAATCCCTGAGACGATTGGATTTTCTTATAGTGAGTGGAAAGTAAAAGGTTCCATTAGAAGACCCACCATTGTGAAGGGAAAAAATGCATCATGCGGAGGAAGTGACGCGAGCCGCTTCTTATCTTTGAGGATCGACATTCTATCTTGATTTTCTCTTTCTCCTAGAAGAGAGGACACGACACCATTTTCTTAGGAGATCGGGGACCACCTCCGATAAGACGAGACTCACCTCCTTCCAAGACCCACTCACATCCGATTGCAGGAAAAGCCTCTATATCAGTCTTTCTTAAAGGAAGGAATTCAATACTAGCGGTATTTCTTCCAGAAAGCTTTGGGACTAGGGAAGGAAATTTAAAACCAGTGACACCGCCATCTCTACTCATTCTTGTTCAACGGTAATGGACTAAAAGGCTTAGGAGACATCGTTTGATTCAGGAGTGGCAGAACCGTTGACACCAGATGCTTGGGCTTCAACTGACTTCAAATGAAAGAAAGAGAATTGAGTTTCAATTTTCCTCTTCTTTGAGGAATGAGTGTAATTGAATAAAATCCAAAATGAAAATCTAATAATAACAAAGTGGGCTAAGCTCAAGTCTGAATATCAAAGTGAACTGGGGAAAGAACCCGAAACCCTGGATTCCCAGTACTATCCCACTTCTCCTCTTCTAGAAGACAAACTCTTCTAGGGAAAGAAAGACCAGTGGCAGCCTACTCTTTTTAATTCAAGATTGAATAAAGAAAAAGTCCTCAAATCAAAAAGGAGTACCCATTCCTATTAATAAAAAAAGATAGGCGCTTTCTTTTCTTACTTGACTATTATGGGATTCATTCCTCTTATCTTTCCCGAGGCTAGTCTATCTAATGGATGAAATTGACTAAGATTTGATCTAGTGCAATTTCTGACTTCAAACTATTGGCTGGGAAAACTCTAAATAAAGGCATGTTGTGTATAGAGTTCGCGAGAAGGAAAATTGCTTTCGCCTATTAGAGCAGAGGACAACAAACCAAGAGAAATTCCTAGATGATTTTGATTGACATTTTGGGCTTCAGGTATTCACAAGATTCCTCTGGGCTTTCACGCCTTAGGCCAACAAGTCTAATCATTAACTGACAAATACCCTTCTACAATATTGAATGTCAATGTTTTCTTTCAATTGTTGGCTGCTGTTGTTGAAGAGGTTTCTCCTGCAATGGATATTGTCCGATCAACTTAATTATTTTTAGTGGAAAGCTAGGGATCACAAATTCTTTCACTTTTGGCAGAAGTTCCTTTGCCATAGGTCAATTTTTCTTCTTTAAAAGAAGAACCAGGTAGATAGTTCCAGAGAGTACCAGAGATGGTTTTGTTTGTACAAGATTCGTGAAGCTAACCACAGAAAATCTAGAGAAATTCCTAGATGATTCTGGTCTTTCTTTTATAGTGCCAGTAGTGTTGGCGGATTGATTTGATATAGTAATCACAGAGATTTCGTCCAACTCAAGTATTGAACCCAAGTCTTTGTGTCGATTTCGGGCATTCTTCTTATGTAACCCTAGATCGACTTCCTTAGCCTTAACTTGAGTGGAAAGCCGGCGAATGCAATTCGTTTGCCAAATTACTATTCAGAGGCTCATGAAAAACGTTTGCTGGCACTTTCAGTCGATCCTCCATAGGAGGTTTGTACCTTGTAGGAGTTCGAACGTCCATTTCATCAAACTGGAGTAGGAGTAGAGCTTTCAAGCCTAAGGTCGGCCCGATCAATCAGATGATTTTATCTATTTGAAAGTAATCAACTGGTTTCTTCAAAAGAAGAGTCTTCGAGGGACAAATCGAATTTCCAAATCAGTAAGAATCTTGGTGTCATCCATTCCCTTGTTGAAGGCTAAGTTCTCTCAATCTTCATGGGAATTTCAATACCAGGGGGCAATTTCCATCAATCATAGGTATGGCCAGTGTTGTGATTCCTCTATTCTCTTCCTCTGATCTAGACATTTTAGTCTTCTTTACCATTCGATTATGATTTATTTTGATTTGTAGGCTTCCTTTTCTACCAGAGACCGACTTTTCTGCTCTGCCAACTTTTTCTTTAATTTCAAATAAGAATGTGAAGTATCTAAGAGTTAAGCCAAAAGTTCAATAAAAGAAAGCGCCACCTTCCTCTACCGGGAACCACTAGGTCCCCAAAGAGGTTCTTGGTCTCTAGGCCGAGAATAGCAATTGAGAAGGAAACATATTTCATTCTACCACTGAGTTAAATAATGAAATTGTTACTTTACTTTAGATCTTTCGCTAAAGTGACTCAATCTAAATGAAAATACCTGGAAAAACAATGGAACCCAGTTCCACGGCAAAAGAAAAGTCTATTTCAGCCTAAGCTGATATATTTACAGAGTCTTTTTCTCCAACTAGAATATATAAGAGCCCTCTTCCTTCTTTCGGGATTCGATTTGTTGCTCAACTTTAGCTCATAGCTAGCCTAATCAAAGAGGCTATACCAAAGGTCTGGTGACAGTGAGATATTGTAAAGCTCCCACACTCAAATCCTATAGAGGCTAACTCAACCTAGGGTATGTCAAATATAGATTACCGAATTACCTTAATAGTTTCATAGCATAGTAGAGACAAACATATAGGTAGGTGGTTAGCGGTCATCCTGTTGAACTAACCATTCATCTCCTCTCCTTACAATCGAAATCTTGCATATCCTAAAAAATCCTTGTCCAAGGCCTCTTTCCTACCAAGCCTTGGAAATTTTTTCCTCGAAACATAAATATGTCTTCTCGCTCTTTACTATGCGACACTCACTATTTGTACTTATTCCTACCATTCGTTCCCGAATCCCTTCTTTTAATGGATATTTTCTTGTGTTTAGGTTAGCTCTCTACTTTCATCTCTGCTTGCCTATCCTCCTTGTTTAGTTGTCTTCATAGGTTGTGATTGTCTTAACACCTAATATATCTTTAGGAAGAAGCCCAGTTAAAGCCCTCTCATAGAGGTGTAGTGTGTATTAGTGGTCGCCTCAACGCCTCTTTCTTTAGGAAGACGGTTAAAGCCCTTATCATAGATTACTAGTAGTCCCTTCAAATGTGATAAATCCTTTCATTATACACCTCGTCCAACCACCTTGTGAGTCTTTATTCTCCCAAAAATGTTCTGAGCTTAAGTGCTAATATAGTATGAGGGAATGGATTTCTTCTTGTCTATTTAGCTTATTCTTTGGTCTACCAAATTTTTGGTCAATGCTGCGAGTGCCATCATGCGGCAATACAATTCTCCGGAGAGTGAGTTGCTGATCATAATGCCCGCCCTTAGTAGGATTTCCAGTAATCGATTCTAGGTTGGGGTGCAAATAGTAGCATAGTTGTTTAGTCACCTTCCACTTACGTATTACTATCTAGGGGCTTTGAAGCTAGTGTCTTTACTTATGTCATTAGCAAGGTGTAAACTAATCTACGGCTCGCTTCGTAAAGCTCTGTTCCTTGCTTTTCACCCTTTAGTATCTTGTTTTTATCTTCCTCTACCTTACTTGCTGCCTTGCCTTCGACAACTCGAACTAGGAGTGACCATTGTTTACTTGTAGTTTCCATATGTCAGTGACTCTTTCCGATAGGTTGCCCAATGGTGCAAGTCTTAGTTAGGTGTTCTCGATCGACTAACTGTTGTGAGAATTAGTGAATTAGGAGTTGTGCCTTAATCTTCCGAAGGTGCTTGAAAGTCTTTTTACTTTTGGAAAAACCGATCCTGCTAGTTAGCAAGCCTTGCCATTCGGATGAAATGAATATCATCCTAATGAAAGCCTGATTTTTCCCTTATCAATGTTCGAGATACTTGGTTGTGCCAATTTCCCTAGTTGACAATATTACTTTTATGCCTGGCGGCAACTCGGATCTTATGTTCTTT
This sequence comes from Ehretia macrophylla, assembly GCA_037974665.1. Taxonomy (NCBI): domain Eukaryota; kingdom Viridiplantae; phylum Streptophyta; class Magnoliopsida; order Boraginales; family Ehretiaceae; genus Ehretia; species Ehretia macrophylla. The sequence goes on from CM075770.1 coordinate 73,383,731, forward strand.
AGATGCCCAGCTTATCAGCCAGACAACTGGCAGATAATTTGGCCAAATCCTATATTCACTGCAGTTAGGATTGAGACTACGATCTCCGGTTAAATTAGCCACGTTCCAGCCAAAAGTTAGTCAAACTAGAGCCTACCTTACAGGGTCTCTCGAGCCCACTGTTAACCAAAGCGCTAATCTCTTCTTTCCTAGTGAGTCATATTCCACTTTCTCCGCTATTCCAGTCTTCCCATTTCTTGTCCACATAAGGACTGCCTATGGTTACCTCTTCCACTCCTGGCTCTGACAATCTTAAAAGAGAGAGTAACCACCCTTCCTCCAAGACTTGACTCGGGAATTTCTTTCCCTTTCGCCTGCCGCTCTTACTTCTCTTCTTCCTACTCTGGTAATAGGGTTGGGCCTTTAAACTCTTCCTACTGCCAAGTCAAAGCTAAGACCGCTAATGTCGCATCACTGAATGTGAGTCAATAGACCATTTTCAACAGAAAATAGATAAGGCTGAGCCATACTTATCCTTACACACCCCCACTCCTGAGGCAACTCCAAAACCAAAAGCCAGAAAAAATCAGCAATAGTTATACACTTTCCTAAAGCAACTGAAGGCATAGTGCGCTTGGACGAAAGTAGGTAAATCAATTCCATGCCTTAAGCATAGTGACAGTAACACATCCACTAAATGCAATAAGGAGAGATCCCGGGAAAGCAAAAGCTGTGCTTTCCTGTGACTACAATTTCTCTTACCCGGAAAAAGCTGTGAGTCAGATTCTCATTCGTAGGCCCTAAAGAGATTGGTTCCGAGGACTTTGGCTACTAATTCAGCATGAATTCACTCTGCTACTAGTTTGATTTTCACTAAGCCGAATCTATTTTTTCTTTCAATGGTAGCGTTATGTCTAAACAAGATGAGGAAGATCACATTTGTCCAATCCACCTCACAGTGTCATTTTTTTCTTTCTTTTCACGTGCATAACCTATTCTATTAAAGAGCCAAATGTCCTATATTGGGGGAATCCTTCTAGTTAGCGCTCCACTGTTCCCACAGATATTTCAAAAAGCCTAAATCCAATAGCAGATAAGCAGGTAAGACCGCTAATGCCACATCAAACTCCTCTTGTTCTGGCATATGCCTCTTCTTCTAAAGATAGAACTAAAGCCCTTGCCCTTCTTCTTGCACCTCGTGCAGCCTTTTTGTGCATTCTTCCTAAGGCTAACTGCGCATTCGATGCCTATTTTCTTACTATTGATTCAACCTCCTTTTCTGCTTAAGGCACCTAGTCACAAACAAAGGCAACTTTTTCCCCAACAGGCCATTCAATAGCATTTGCCCTTCTATCTGTGGCAGTCGAACTAACAACCTTTTTTGATTCACTATTTCGAAAGTGCCTGAGAAGGAAGATCGATCTAATATTATATATGCTAGTTATTGCCGATCTTGGGGCATTAAGAATTGTATCACTTCTTCCAGCTCTGGATAGGAGAAATTCCCTCTTATAAGTTATGTTCTTCTTTCAGTTGAATGATTTGCCATGTCCTCTTCTGATTCAACCTCATCGGTGCCACCAAATAAAGAGGCCCCACATCTCAGTTCCTTACTAGGCGTGTCTTATCCTATTGCTATTGCTACTACTACATCCCTCGCTACTGCAACAAGGGAAGGTGTAGAGCGAAAGGGGCATAGCGGGGCGATAGTTTTAATTAACTGTCCATTGTCTCATGATTCATCTATCCATCTTCGATTTCCTGGTACAATATTCGACGTCGCTAGTGACCTCGATTTGAGAAGGTCGATTGCAAGATGGTACTGACTCTACCTTCGAAAAGCCCTTTTTGGTCCCGTATGAACACTGACAGAATCCCGACGAATAAAGAGCAGAGCAAGAACATCATTCAAGTGGGAGGTAGTGCTGGCTACTCTCTCTCTTATATTCTAAAATTCATAGTTAGATGCGTGATCTATTCTATTTATTATACGTTCACCAAAGGAGCGGTAAGAAGACTTGCTTTCTATCTCGCATGTATAAGAGTCAGTTGCATACCTGGCTTACTTAGAGAATGAAAATCCTTACACAGTAGATCAATAGTAATGGATTCAGTCCTTTACCTTCTTTCTTACTTTCATGCCCGACTTTCTTGAGATAGAGATCCAAACAAAAGCTAAATGCCCAAAAAAGAAAAGACAGATTCAAAAGTCAAATGGACCGAGATCATTTGTTGATACTTCCCTTGAACGGATAGTGGAATTACGGTATAAACAAGCAAGTCAACCATAGTCCTGCTACTAAGACTAAGTCATGAACCAATGCGAAATGAACAACTTATTTTATTCGGCGCAATGAGTCTAGCTAACACAATCATGTTGTACCCGTCTAAGCCTTCTTATTCGAGTTTATTATGTCCGGTAGTAATGTTTGATAGTGGAAATGCCAAAACAAGGTTGACTGAATAAAGGAATCGACTAGAACCCCGTATTCGCATTCTCTTTCTCTGAATGCTTCAAGGAAGGCTAATAGAAAGAAGTACCTGAGCAAGAAATCTTTTTTGCGCTCATTCGCTTGCTTGTTTTCTCAGTTATTACTAGCAGCTTCTCATTTACACATGAGAACAACTTATTCTTTTTCACAGCAAAGAATGAAGAGTCGAAAGAGTTCACATATGTTGAGAGCTTGTAGGAGGAAGAGGAATTAAAAGCTGTCTGATCCAATGCAACCTCATTCACTAGATGTAAACCTCCAAAAAATGCGAAAGTGGGTAAGTAGGTTCCTTCTTTTCTTACCCTTACATAAAAAGGGAGTAACTTCTGTAAGGGACGCCGTGCAATCCAGCATGGGAAAATCCAATTTCCCTAGGGTGTGTAAGTCCTAGCATCGTGAAGTGAACTAGACTGGCTTCGGTTTCTCTCTATATGAAACACCCGAGCTTCATACAGGGTCTCATTAGGTTCTTTCCCCGGTCTTGCCAACTCACCTCGACATTCAAGGTTAGCCCCTGATCCGAGTGAATGTCACTCATTTCGTTCCCCTCGGGTTCTGTTCTATTAGTGGAATCCTCAAAAGTGGAAGAAGCGAAATGGTAAAGGTCCTTTCCCTCATTTACTTGTTTACCTTCTCTTACCAATGGTGTTTTAAAGGCTACTTCATCCCACCATCTTCATCCTATCTTCATGTCCTATAATCTCTGCTGTTGAAGCTATTGAGAATCACCTCTTTGACACTACCAGATCAGCATCAACTAACTCTCCAGGCTAAGCCAATAAGATTGAATAAGAGTTTCATGTACTTTCGGGGAATATCAACAATATTCCTAAAAGAAAAAAAATGCAACCCCCAAAAAGAGCTCAGGGCATGAGATGCAGTGGTTAGGTCCCTCTTGTCTTCTGCATCAGTTCCTGATTCAGTTGCCCAAGAAAGGGCTATGCGAAAGGTTGTTTCAATATTCCTTTCGGTGGGTAGTTTTTGTTGAAAGCGAGGACTGAACGGACGGAAGAGGCATATGACTAATTGGACACTAGGGAATAGATGAGGATTTGCTAATCATACTTCCATAGAAAATAAGTAGAGCAGGATAGCATTTTGCGCCCACATGTTTGAATTTAAGGGTAAAGAGCTCGCTTGTTATACGGGATCTGACGCATCCAATAGAGCGAAACAGTGTTCCATTCTTTTCGGCAGCATCTTTCTGCATTGGCAGAGAGTGGAGTGCCACAATCCCATTCATCATTTTTCATCTACATAAGCCAAAGCCCATAGCATTGGCGACATCTCTGGCATAAATGCAATGAGGATGTATAGCTAATATAGGATCTTGTGGAACAGGATTTGATTATGCAAGTGATTTGGTACGAACAAAGAAATTGCGAACAAAAGGGTCAGAACTCGCTGATAGGAAAGAAGAGAAAGACAAAGCAATGCCAAGAGCTCCGTAAATCTGCTGTTCATCGATAGACGAAGCTCTTTCTTTATCATCTTGTGCCAGATTCAACAGAGCATGAGTCATTTTTTCCTTCTCGCGAACCATGGGAGCGCCTAGCACCCAGAGGAACAAAGCTCATTTTCCTTTCAGGGTAAAGCTGCGCATAAAAAAGGGCTGGCCCATCAAAAGTTCAGGTCCTTCACGAACGAAGTTCAAAATCAATAAGGGTTCGTAGAACAAAGGGAGTGTACAACTGGGGCGTAGCCCTACTTTTTGTTTGGAACGAGGGAGAGATAGAATGGAATTCTTCATGAAGTTCGAAACAAAGGAATAAAAAAGAGTTTATCTATGGCCTTCTCGTTTTGAGACATTATGGCTTTGGGGTTGACCCTGGTAACAAAGAAGGAATCCATAAAAACTTAGGATCCGACACCATGATAAAATACTACCCTCATTATTAGACCATGTCCCTGAGATTTGATAAAAGAAAGGTGCATTAGAGGTAAATACGTTATAATTGGATAAGTTATTAGGAATATGACGGAATGAAAGACCAAGGAAAGAAAGAAGAATACACCAAAATGCAAGTGCTAGACCAAACACTGGTGGTTGTTTCTTGTTGTAAGTGAATGCTACGATAGACCCGGAAATAACGAATAATGAAACAATTCATATATTGGCATTTCATGCTCATTTTCAAATTTCTACCTTGTTATTCCCATCATCTGGTAACCACTGGATGGTCCACATGAAATGTGGCAAAATTCAAACCTATGGCCGGCCCGCCCTTGACCTGCTGGGTTGGGTGACCAGGTTAGTACCCCCCGTCGCCTATGTACCCGAAACAAATGCACTGCGCTACCCAATGCGTAACCTTGTCTCCCCTACTCCTTTTCTGGTTGTGCTATTACCAATCGCGGGTAACCTCCAGTCCGGCCGCCCCTGACCTAAGAAGAATGATTATCCTTATGACCAAACAAGAACTAGCTTACTTACTTCTCGAGCGAGAGTTCCACGATCCCGACCAGCAACTTGTTGGGAGTAAGTGCATCAAACCTTGCCCAACCTAGTAAAGGGGCTTGGAGATAGAGGGTTTTCTGGGGGAGATAAGGTTTCTAGGTTGAATTTTATAGATCAAATAGGACTAGTTGAGTAGATAGAGGTGGTGAAATCTAACCTTTGGATCGATGTTTAGCAGGGCAGGTCACTTGAGTGTCAAAACCAAGCGGTGCTTGGTTTTCCTTTGCTTATCGAACTAGCATATGCCATTCCTCCTTTGATGACTCCCAGTAAAGAAAGCCTAAATTTGCTGATGTGGATTGAAAGGAAGTTGGGGATAGACATAAATCCTTCCGCTTATCCGGAGGTATGGAAATCAAGCAATGGTTTTTTTTATTTCTTATTTCCCGATCATTGGAAGCAATTTTTATTGGCACAAGGATCTCCTTAGAGCAACATCTACTACGATAAAACCCGACAATGAGTTTACGAAGGCTTCGAGTAGTGCAGGATAGGCTTATCGCCAAACTACTCTGGAATAGGTTAATCACTGAAGATAAGAATGAGTGAATCTAGTTTCGAGAGCATGCTTTACTCTAACAGGGGGCGCAGAGTTTCTAAGTGAAGGCAAGCGCAACTATAATTATAAAGCCTACCGGCCTCAAGAACGAGAAAGACGACCAAAAGACTATTCTATTGCATAACCGACTATTGTTGCCGAATCGAGAGGGGTTGGCTGGTACCATGCTCTAAAAGAGTTTTCTTCGAGCGAGCAGTCTTTCTATCTTTTTGGGTTGCATGCCCAAGGCAATGCTTTTTTAAAATAGAGATGGATTGATCTTCCCTATCCTGCCTCTTCCTTATACCAGTTGATGCAGCAGAAGTGCTTAATATGAGTTTGCTTCTGCCCTAGACAGCTTCGAGGTTCCCATCGATCGAATACAGAGGTTTCAACCACTGAACTTGCTTATGCTCCCCTTTGATCGAGTGTTATTTCTAGAAGATTGAGTATGAAATTTGGGAATTCGCTTCAATTGAGATTGCCTCGGCTTCTTAGGCACATAAGGAAGTGACCTAACATCTTTTCAATCGAAATCCCAATCAGAGACAAGTTCTACCAAGGCCAGGATCTAAAAGAGAATATTCACTTTCTGAAATTCCAAGTGACATGATTCCTTCAGAAGCTAAGGTTGAATGATCGAAGTCTCCTTTAGGTTCAATCGAAGAGATCGAAGCAAAGTGAACAATTCAACCATTCGAATGGTCTCCCCTAAGACTGACCTTTTTTCGAAATTAACCAAACCTCGATACCACATTCATCAAAGAGATAGGGCCATCTCTGACGGTTGTACAACCCTTTTAGATAGATCGTTCTATTCATGCTTCAAAAATGACCCTATTGATCCGCTCTGTTTAATGGAAATTCTTAGCCATCCTCCGAGGGTTAAGACCCCATAGATCAGATCGTGAACTCTTTCCGACCCTTAGTTTCACTTGGCTGGAGCAGAGTTTCTGCCTGCCTTCCACCGAATATAAAAAACCTTAGAGCTGCCTAACCTGCTGACATCTCGGCAAAGAGTTTGTGTCATATCTTCGAATTCGAGAGAAGGATTTCCTGTTATCTCTCAAATTATAGGCATTGAAGCGATCGAGCAGGAGAAAGAAAGAAAACTATTGCACACGCCCCTCATTCGAGTTTTACTAATATATAGGTGTGGCAAGCTTTAGAGAGTAGGGGCGAGGTCACCATACTAAAGAAGGCCATAAGTAATGGCTCGACGTAGATGGTTCGAATCAAGGAAAACCAAAAGTATGAAGTAACTCAACTGATAAGGAGAAGAAATGCTCTTCGATTTCATAAAGGAGCTGCAACCTATGCCAAAATGTCCAAGATTTAGGGGTGGCATAGGCAGCTAGCCTGCTAGATTAAAAGTAATTAGCCAGGGGGAGTTGAGACCAGGCCAAGGGCAAGGGCCTAAAGTATTGAAAAGGCAAGGACTCCAAGAAGAAGCCAAGTTTGAGGCCAATAACAGCGAGCTCAAGATCAAGAGCCAAAGCAGACCGAGAAGAAAGAAAGAAGGCTTCATCTGCTCTAAGCCCCTAAAAAAATGGAAAGAGTTCCTACCAGTCTTCATCTCCCTATCGGTCGAGCATCTTCAAACCTTTGTCGAGCATTCTTTCCTCTCCCGTTGGTCGAGCATCTTCAAACCTCAAATTGGATTAATGGGTTGTCTAACTGGAAATGATAGTAGAATGCATAGGTCATTAGAAGGAGTTCCAATAAGCGGATAAATATAGTATACCACCTTACTTATTTCCTCTATGAGGGAGAAAACAAATTGAAGAACCCACGGATATGTGCAAAACTTAAATTATTGTTAGCCAAGGAAAATGACTCATGGTAAAGACAAGATAGACTTTGACCAGATGTGCTCGGAATCTTTTTTTTCAATTCGAGGGAAGTTATCGCTCTTTTACCTTGTAAACTCGGTAGCACCTAAACTCGTTCATCACTTTTGTTCAATTATAAATAAATAAGCACTTTGATGGAGATTTGTAGCATCATTCAAGTAAATACAAATTGAGATCGTAGAAACATGAGCTTGTGAGATAGCTATACCTAATTCAAGACCGGTTAATATAAGAACTATAAATAAAGGACCAGGATCTCCTATGAAATATAAAAGATCATTCATACATAGCATAGTCCAAGCGGACCCACTTAAAATCTTTACTGAACTATGAACGGCCATAATATTAGCAAATAAACGTATTCCTGAGCTTAATGCATGAAAACAATGAAGGATTAGCTCAAGGAGTACTAAAAAAGGTGCTAATGGCAGTGGGACTCCTACAGGTAATAAGAAGCTTAAAAAATGAAGCCCATTTCTTTGAAATCCCACTATAGTAATGCCAATAAAAATAGAAATGAGAGACCCAAAGTAATGAGAAAATGACTTGTAACTATGAAACTTTAGGGCGGCTATCTAGCGAGAGTCGTTTCGGTTGTATGCTACGAGATCCCTATGGACAAGAGGACAAGTGAATCATTGCTTTTGGGTGCAGGCAGCCCTCTACCATCTATCCCATTGCATTCTATCATCTCGTATTGTATTGTACCGTATCAGACCGAATAGATCTATTGAGTAAGAGAAAGGGAAAAAAATTGAATTATATATTTCTTTTATATGGATTGGGATCCCCATTCATTCCTAGATTCCCGTCACTACAGACCTTACCTAATTACATGGTAGTGGTCTAGGGAGCGCAATTGTTAGAGCACGGGAGAATGAAGAGTAATGATTTCTGCAAGAGCAGCCAGATGGACTACTATAGTGAGTCTAGTGACTACTAGAGTAGAGTTAAGTCAAAAGGTATGGCAAAGCAGCCTTACTGAGCGAGCTTCTGGGATCTCCTGTAAACCCCCATGATGTGGTAAATTGAGGATATTAGGGGAAACAATGGGTGAAGATTCCCCTGCAGAGAGCCAGATGAGGGGATACCTTCATGTCCAGTTCGGAGGATAGGGATATCCCGACCCTACTATCATTATGCCTTTGCAATCTTACTTGGTTCAACTCTATTTGTGACCTTTTCTAGTATGTGGGACTCTCTATCTTCTTAGGTAGATAATCGATCGTCTTTCATTTGGATAGTGAGTAGTTTTTAGAATAATAAGTCAAGTCAAGAATAATAATCGAACTGGAAGAG